>LPNX010873470.1:37043-71343 GCA_001517045.1 Pseudotsuga menziesii | reverse complement strand
TTTGGAGGAAAAGAGGGTTTTATGGCCTTTTGGAGGCATTTTAAGCCTTTTGGAGGCTTTTTAGATGGTTTTATGGGTTTTTTATGGAAATATGGTATGAAAGTGGACAAATGAGCCATGTGATGGGGTAGATGAGGTAGTGAACCCTTTTTGGGTGTTAACAATGGCCACACCCATGGACTCCAACTTGAAGCGGTTAGCTGATGACTCATCAGAGTTAGTGGATGCAAATCATTACAGACAGATCATTGGGTCATTGATGTGCTTAAAAAATACCAGGCTAGACATTTGTTTTGCTGTGAACACCTTAATTCAATATCTTGTTCAACCAAGACGGGTTCACCTAGTAGCTGTAAAACATGTGATGAGATGTCTGAAAGGGACTATAGACCTTGGTCTATACTATGATGGTAGCCATGACTACAGATTATATGGCTATACAGATGCAAATTAGGTTGGAAGTATCTCAAACAGGAAAAGCACATTAGGTAGATGCTTTTGTTTGGGGTCTGCTATGAGTTCATGGTTTAGCAGGAAACAGTCCAGTGTTTCTCTTAGAACAACAAAAGCAGAATACATAGCATATTGCTCTGCGAAGTTGTGAAGCCATATGGCTTCAGAAGCTGATATCAGGTCTCCTTGACCTGAAGATGGATACTACATTGATTCTATGTGATAACAAGAGTTGTGATAACAGAGAAACCTGTGTTCCATCGTAACACATAGAGATCCGATGTTTCTACATACAAGATAAAGATGCAGATGATGATGTTTCAGTATTCCCATACTAAAGATATAGATGATGTTTCAGTGTTTACATATTGTAGATGCAGATGATGGTGACTCCATATTTCTATATTGAATATAGAGGTGATGATGCTTTCATTATTTCTATACTGAAGATATAGATGATGATGCTTTTAGTATTTACATATTGGAGATACAGATGGTGATAGTTCGGTATTCACATACTGAATATGTAGATGATGATGGTCTAGATGATGATGGTCTAGATGATGATGTGTTGACGAAAACTCTGTCCCGAGTAAAGTTCGAACACTTTCGAGACAAGCTTGGTGTGGTTTGGAAATACCTTCCTTGAAAGGGGGAGTAGTGATGTTGAAATACCTTCCAGAAGTGATCGAGTGACCTCGGTCATCAAGAATGTAGCAGGATTGTATCATCCTTGAACTTCGGTTCAGAACAGATCCGGTGAAATTTGGTCATCGAGAAGGTGGCAGGATTGTATCATCCTTGGAATTCGGTTCAGAATGGATCCAGTGAACTTCATTCATCGAGAAGGTGGCAGGATTGTATCATCCTTGGACTTTGGTTCATAACGGATCCAGTGAACTTCGGTCATCAAGAAGGTGGTAGGATTGTATCATCCTTGAACTTCGGTTCAAAATGGATCCGATGACTTCAGTACTCAAGAACATGTGTTGATCCCGTAATTCCTAGAGGAAGGATTGTCTGAGTTCCACATATGTGTTGATCCCGTAATTCCAAAAGGAAGGATCGTTAGTAACTTCGTAAATACCTAAATCCCATAATTCCGAAAGGAGGGATCATTGAATTGATCCCGTAATTGCAATAGGAAGGATTGTCTGAGTTCCATAGATGTGTTGATCCCATAATTCCAATAGGAAGGATTGTTTGAGTTCCACAAATGTGTTGATCCCATAATTCCGAAAGGAAGGATCATTAGTAACTCCGTAAAGACCTAAATCCTGTAATTCCGAAAGGAAGGATCATTAGTAACTCTGTAAAGACCTAAATCCTATAATTCTGAAAGGAAGGTTTGTTGGTAGCTCCGTAAAGACTTGATCTCGTAATTCCAATAGGAAGGATTGTCTGAGTTCCATAGATGTATTGATCCCATAATTCCAATAGGAAGGATTGTCTGAGTTTCACAAATGTGTTGATCCCATAATTCCGAAAGGAAGGATCGTTTGTAACTCCGTAAAGACCTAAATCCCGTAATTCCGAAAGGAAGGATCGTTAGTAGCTCCATAAATACTTGATCCCATAATTCTGAAAGGAAGGATCATCTGAGCTCCACAGATGTGTTGATCCTGTAATTATAAAAGGAAGGATCATTAGTAACTCCGTAAAGACCTAAATCCCATAATTCCAATAGGAAGGATCGTCTGAGTACCACAGACATGTTGATCTCGTAATTCTGAAAGGAAGGATCATGTTGATGATGTTGATGTTTTGATGATGTTGATGTTTTGATGATAATGATTTTATGATGATGATGATGTATTGATCGAAAGATCAGAGTGTGATGATGATGATATTTTGATGTTTTGATGATGTTGAATGTTTTGATCATAATGATGTTTTGATGATGTTGATGTTTTCATGATGATGATGTTTTTATGATGATGATGATGTACTGATCAAAATATCAGAGTATGATGATGATGTACTGATTGAACGATCAAGAGTATGATGATGATGATGTACTGATCGAAAGATCAAAGTGTGACGATGATGATGATCAGTATGTGATGATGATGACATACTGATCAAAAGATCAGAATATGATGATGATGATTCTGTTCGAGAGATGAAGTATGATGATGGTGCTAATCACGATGTTACTAATCAGAATGTGATGATGTTGCTGATCGAAAGGTCAAAATGCTGAAGATGTCTTTGCTGATCGAAAGATCAAAGTGCTGAAGATATTGCTGATCAAAATGCTGAAGATGTTGCTGCTGATCAAAAGGTCAAAGTGTTGAAGATGTTGCTGATCGAAAGTTCAAAGTGCCGAAGATGTTGCTGATCGAAAGGTCAAAGTGCTGAAGATGTTGTTGATCGAAATATCAAAGTGTTGAAGATGTTTCTGATCAAAAGGTCAAAAGATGTTGATGTTGATTAAAGAGTTGCTGTTGTCAAATATTGAAGACGAAGACTATATGATGTTGAAAAGCTTCCAATGATTTATATATGTGTTACCCTGATGATGTTGATGATGTCCTCTCCTACTATTTTTGTTGTTGATGTTGTTGTAGAATACCCTTCTCGTTAAGGGGGAGTGTTGAAATATTGTAACTTCGAAGAATATTCTATATGTATCTTTTGTGGTCCCCGATGGTCCTACCAGGAGAACCACTTGTATTATATTGTACCCCGATACTTCTAATTGGAAGAACTAATAAGATTCATGAGTTTGTCCCCTCTATTTGTAAAGGTGGGTCTTAGCACCCCAGTGTGGTTACTTGAGCCTACATGTGTAACTCGAGCCTACATGATTAACTCGAGCCTACATGTCAGATAAGTTAATTCAAGTGAATGGATGAATATAAATAGAGGTGTGGTGCTCCTAATTTGAGAGACACACACTCTCACTTGTGTAGCGCATTAGTGGAGAAGAGAAGAGTAGCTGGAGAAGGAGGAGGATCAGGCTTTGATCTCCTTGTTGGTTTTACCTTTTATATTTTTGGGGCATCTATATTGAGGAAGATTTTGTTGGGTTTTTCCCTTTAGGGTTTTCCCAGGATAAATATTCGTGTTCCTTTTGTATGGTTGTGGTTGTCTATCTTTCAGTGATCCTGTTTATATGCTTTTGTTATGAATTCGAAATGAAATACTAATGATCTAGCTTAGCATATGAAAATTTAACGGCATGGACTCAATATGCAAGCTGGGACATCTATGTGACACAGGAGACATCAACAGAGGCTCCATGGAGACTAGAAGCATAACCAGTTAGTGGAGATAAAATCAGAGTAATGAGTACATGTCCTAAAGTAAAACTAATAACCCAACCAACATATGTGATATATAGTGCGTTGTTCAAAGGCGGCACGACTCGACTGCTACCAAAGATAAGCATATTTTCTCGTTCGACTTTTTATGTTTTTTTATTTTTTTGGAATTTTTTCAGATATTTTGAAAAACTTGAAAAAATATAAAAGTGCTTTATAGTACATAGCTAGGGGGAGGCGAGTTTCAAGGACAGGAAAGCTAGTTCTAAGAAGTGGAACATACCTATGCTCAATGCAAGGAAACATGTGCAATATAACGACACTCAGGGGAAGGTCTCCTCCCGATAAAGGGATGATCAAGCTGCAAAGTATATAAAAAAAACTCTGCTTGTCTAGACACGAGACAATATCAGGCTATATGGCTAATAACTTGAATTCATGGAGCCGGGGTAAAGCTCAAGAAGGCAAGAAAAAATCCTGAAATGAAATTACAACTTGACATATACAAGGGAGTCCCTATGGGGAAAAGGCAACATAAATTTCAAGAGTATGAAGCTCTTGCTCAAGGACATGGTGGGACTAAAAAGGGACTCCCACAACCTAAATGAGGCAACTCAGCATGGGTACCAAATGAAAAAAGGATCTAACTAGGGCACCCATGTATAGGAAAGCTCTACCATTCGCACAATACCACTTCTAACAACAGCAAGACGGTTCCGTGATATCATGGAATGTGTTTGTACCTAAGGTTAAGATGAAATGGTCATAAGGAAATGCATAAATGCAAGCATATGTGAAATCCTAACCTATATTCCAGTTCATACATTATACCTGTGATATGCACGAATGGATCAAAGTCTCGGTGAAAGTGTAAAAAAAATGGACCCTGAATGACAATAATATTAGTCCAAAACAACTGGACACAGTCAGTAAAGAGTCCAAACTATAGGCCACAAGGAGGATTGATCATGACAACTACATTCAAAGGAAACAATGTGGTGGACGATGGGACTTAAGAAGGAATATAAGGTGTAGACCCAACGTTCATGTATCCACTACTGCCCCTGTGAGGGTGAAAAATAGTGTTAATACTGGACGAAGGGAGTGAAAATCCTCCGCAAATGGAGTACAGGATGGAATATGACCACTCTCGAATCTATGAGTAAGGTATGAGGTTGTGGTGCCCCCAGCCCAACACCAGGGTCTGCACTAGGACCTGGAGCAGGTTACAAGATACTAGTAGTAATATCATACATGTCGAACATAAAAGGACCCAAACTCAAGAGAACATAAATATACTCAAGTAACCAAGATACGAAAATAAAATTAGTGCACAAAGAGCACACTCCTAAGAAAATATACAGCCAAAATGCAAGCAATCCAAGGGGAGGATAAATAAGCTCCTGAATGCAGCAGGTATGTCTCGCCTAGGAGAGGCTCGAGACTCCCATACACTATAAGCAGAGGTATGTAACAAATTATAGTGGCCCTCATCCTCAATGCATAAATATATTATGATGTTCGACCCCTACATGGCCAGGACACCTACAGAATAACCTCTGCAAGTACCCCCTGTGATACCTAGGTAAGGAAACTAAGGTCACCCCAATATAACCAATGCTCAGGTAGACATTCACAGGAGGGATCGAATGTATGTGTAGGGTAGCAAAGCCCGAATCCTAAAATCACAACTGGTACTCCAAGGGTGCACCAATCAGTATCGTAAAGGCCCCCAGATACAAATACAATCCTAGAAATATCTTTGGTGCTCACAGAAAGTGACCAGGGGTCATATCAATCACAAGCGCATGCGTTGCCTCATTCTTGACTCCCGTGTAAGAGGATATTCCTAAGAAACACTAATTATACCAATGATTTATCACTCTCACCTGGACAGACACCTAATTGTTTGTTTTTAGTAGGATTGGAAAATTGACTTACAATGAACTATTCCAAGACTCTAAATCCTGATCTTGTTGGTGAACCCTATAAAAGAAAAGTGTGTAGTTCATTTTAATTAAGCGTTGATTTTAATGGTTGTAATTACTCAAAGGGAAATGGTGGTGCAACTAATTATATGAAGACTTAGCAATGAAGTAAAAGTGTACGCCTAACAAATAATGCCAAGTGCAATCTTTATAGAATGAAAAATAGGGTATGCCACTACATGAGATGCATAAAAATCATTTCTTTTTGAATGCCAATGTAATCCTTCCTATATGAAATCCTAAACACAACTCTCATACAAGAAATTCAATGAAAGTACCTCCTTAAATCCATATGTGAGATGCAAGTAAGAATGAAACTATTTAATTGTTTTGAAAATGCAATAAATGTCATTAAAATTCTCAGTCTCTGCAACAAGCACCAAACACAAGCCCAGCAAGACACCGAGACAAAAATACTAATGCACTAATGGGAAAACAAAAAGGAGATAAATGACTAGAACTAATTTCAAAGAAAAATCAATGAAAAAGTGGTCTTTGGTCATGAAAGAAGTAGTCAATGGACAACATCAGAACCCAGGAAGACCCAGCCACACTCACAACCCACCCAGCAAGTTCCCACAACATCAAACTCAACCAAAAGGGAGGATGTACACGACTTTTCAAAAAATAGTTGTGTATGTATGTGACTTTTAGCCAAAAAATTTCATGTATACATGAATTTTGTCCAAAAACCTATGTGTATACGCGACTTTTGGCCAAAAACTTGCGTATGTACATGACTTTTAGCCAAAAACCAGCATATACAGAGAATAAAGTGGTAAAAAGAAGACCAAGGATCAAACCACTCTAGGGGAGTGTCAATGGGGAGGAACAGAGAGAAAGTCAAGCACATTGTGCCCCCAACCCCAAACAAAAATAAGGAAAATCCCCAGTGGAGTCACCAATTTTGTTACAGAGAGAAACTTCCTATGGCTTGGGGATACCACAACGGACAATATGACACCAGAAAACAATCTTTCCCAATATGCAAGAACAGTAAGAAAACCTGACACTAAGGGATATCGACTCGTACCTTATTCTGAATGGTTGAAGTAGATCCTCATTGAGCTTTTCCAATGCAATTGCAATTACAATTTTCTCTCAACAACAACAAACAAAGAAAGCATGATATATTTAAATGTGTTAGAGCTATTCTAGAATATATAATAAACCATGTATAAGAAATTAAATACATCCATGGATTCAATATTCATATTTAAAATTCACATGAACTAGACAGGAAAATATATTTCTATTAATAAATCGGAGATACAATAGTGACAAACTCTGTCAGCATTTCTACGAACCGGAGAAACTGAATCCTCCACCTGGGCCTCCACCACTTCAATCCTCCATCTCTCGATAGCAAGCTCACAAAGAAAAGGCACGATTGGGAAGAACACTATGTGCTACAAGGGATAAAGGGATGTGGACTCAAGTATAAGCAAAGTTGAGGCAACAATGGACTATAGTTTTCCTTCTCTTCAATTTCTCCTCCTTCAATGTATCCAAGGGGTTCCTTATATAGCACTCCAAAAAGGTAATGGAGGGTCGAATCCGAGAGTTCTCAAGGCATTTGGAAGGACAAGAGTTAAGTTATTTAGAGTTGAATGAGGAAAAATCCAAAAATACTTTTCATTTTGTACACATCCCGATGTACACGGGTTTGAGGTCAAAAGTTTCATATACACGTGGGTATTGCTTTAAAAGTCGCATATATGTATAAACATGCAATTTTGGGGGATGATCTTGGAACATCAAAGCATAATATAAGTACATGGGGTCCAAGGAGTCTACAGAGGGATAGGGAAGGCCATAAATGTGTGATCTACCTGGTGTGGTAAAATCAGCTATAACACATGTGATTACAATGTTCTGACGTGAAACATGGTAGAAACCACTTGATTACCGGTCAATGATGTGAACCGTTAACAAGTGCGAGGGAGATCACCATTGAGTTCAATGATTCCCAAGGTACCCTAGTGCAATATTCTAACTGTGAATAACTGATTTGATGTCGAACACTCAATCGAATCTATCGATCAAAGGTCAATGATGTGAACTTATGTCGAGAGTGAGAGAATCTGTCATTAAGGCATACAGACCTCAAGGTACTAAAATTGTTTCTAAGACTAATTCCTGGATGATGAATTTATGTCGACAGGAATAGTCTCATGGAAGGAGGGCCATAATGAATCCCACATCGGTGACATGAAACTCAGAACAAATTTCTTGAATGTTGTAGATAATGTAACCATAGGACTGACTCAAAAGGTACTAACACAAAAGGTTGTTTTGATTACAAAGGTAAACTTTCAAATTCGCTTTGAACATCGGGCGGCACGACTGAAGACTTGATAGCATTTACTAAACCAAGCAGATACTAGGACATAATGCAGTGGCGAACAATGAATTCTTTGAAAGACTCAAAGGAGTGACATGACTCATGAAAGTGGATCGACTTTGAATTCAACTAAATACCCAATTGACTGAATGAAATGCAGACAAGTGCCATGTTCAAAGGTGACTACTAACTTCCATTTTATTCTCAAAATGAATTAATTCCCTTCCCTTAATTTTCCCATCATGATTGATGAATTCCTCTTTTTGTTTTACGAGTTCAAAGAGGGTAACAAACACTCGTTGTAGCTTATCCAAAGACAAGTCCATTCTCATATATTTCACGAACCTAAGAAAGGAGGGGTTCGTTCCCAAAAGAGGGTCTCTCAGTGTTTATTTTAATGAGACCATTGAAATTTAACTCGGTATCATTCATTTTTAGAGAGTCTGAACGAAAACGGAAGAAGACTCCAAAGGGTCCTTTTTCGTAACTAGTCAATCCAAACCGAAAAAGAGATAAACTACCATCGGAAAGACGACTCTTCAAGTAATTTTACAAGCATGAAGAAGACAAGTTCGCTCGACAATCTTTTCACATTTAAAGAGTCCAAAAAGATTTTAAAGAAGACTCCATTAGGGTTTCTTTTCCCGATGAACAGGTTTAACAAGCCTAGAAAGAAGCGAAAATGACTCGGAGCTTTGATACTAGGTTTAAAGAGCATGATCAAAGTCTCGAAATGAACGCTTGATGACTTTTTCCATTTCGTAGAAGTATGAAAAATACAAAAACAAACTTACCCATAGACAATATTGTTCATTTCTTTCCCTACAAAAACATTTTAAAAAGGCCATTAGTTCCCCAAAAATATTTAAAATTGACTTTTATAAACTATAGAAAGGGAATTTTTAATGAAAATGATTTAAAAATATTTAAAATAACATAATAACCCTAAAAATATTTTATAAAATCCAAAGTGAATAGTAAAAACCAACTCATTTACCATTTACCAAGTCTTGGAGAGCATTTGGGAGAATTTGTGTGTAGATTTCAGTTGGAGATTACGGAGCTATAACCCCTCCCTTTTTCGAGCCGTTAGTTTCAGGTAAGAGATAAAATCCTTCTCTTCATTTTCATGGTTTCCATTTTTCATTTCCATGCAATTTAACTGAGTTTTGGGGTTTTTAAGCCAAGCCTAAAAAATGTATCCCAGGTAACACTTCTAGCCTTTGTGAGAGGAGTGTTGCTTGATGAAAACATCATTTTTTAATCTTGCATAGGCGGTGGCATCTTTCTGTCATAAGGGGACAGGAGCGGTGCCGACCGTGGTGCCTAAAACATGGATGCCTTAGACAAAATAGAATATTTTGAGCATTTTTAAATATTGGATGTGTGTCTAAATTCTCCATTGATTGTTTTTGACAGGTTATTTTTTTCAAAATGGTGACTTGGAAAGAGAGGAAACATGAAGACGACGATGCCCACGCTGCAAGAGATGTGGATTCCATAGATTCTCTACAAGGATGTGGCCTCTTGAAATTCTTCAATGCTCCCAATATGATATCACATGTAGGATTACTGGATTACATTTTATGGATGTGGAATCTGGAACAACAACATTTTGAGGTGGGAACCCACACTCTCACTGTGGAGGTGGAGGACATTTACTTTTTTACTGGACTATCTAGGTGTGGAGCGTCTATCTCTTTGACTGGCTCCCAAGGGGGAGACATTACCACATAAGAAATTATTGTTCATCACTGCTATCTAGGGACCAATATGCCGAGTAAGAAGATCCTGATAAATGAGGTGATGGACTTACCCCTTCAGACCATTTTATTCACCATGCAAAGGTTTGTTGGCAGCCAATGGGATCGGGAGAATGCTTGGTAAGTTGGTCTGGAAAGAAAAAATCAACAGTATCTCTTTTTAATGCTGAAGTAGAATACATTGCTGCTGCAAATTGTTGTATACAGGTATATTCAGGAAAATAGGTTACATCTTGCACAGGGATTCATGTTAGGGGGAGCATCATACACTTGGTCATAGGAGGAGTTGATTTTCCATCGATGTTAAAGGGGGAGAACATGTAGACGTTTTCCATTAATGACAAAGGGAAAGTTTATTGATCGATTGAGAGTTTGTTGGTTAGTTGAATGAGTTGCATTGATGTAAATGTTTATCATTGATGTAAACATATTTATATAAATATTTTTCTTAAAAGAATGTCATTCTACTTAAAAATGCCTAGCTATCCTAATATAACAATCTGATGTTTCCAACGCTTAAAAGAAATAACAATATTATGTTTCCAATGTTAGGATATTTAGACACTTAGGAGTTAGTTAAGATCAACTTGTGTAATATATCCAATAGGTAAAAGTGTGTTTCTTTAGTATGCATTTGTAAATATTCTAATCCGACGGTCACAATATGTTCTAGACATAGAGTGATCTGACGGCTCAACTTCTCTTAGATCATACCTACCATTGATCCGTGGCTTAACACCCAATTGGTCTATGATCTCTATTTAAAGAGCATAAAGGGTCCTTGGCTAGTTGATCGATTATGAGAAGCTCATATGTAACTTTCTTTCTTTTGCATAATAAATTGCTCCAAGTAGCTATTGGGCTGGGGCCATGGACTGTTTCCCTCTCGAGGGTTTTAACCATGTGACAAACATCAGTGTGTTGATCTGTGATCTATTTGTGTGAAGCGGTTGCTGAAGGTGTTTGGTCTTTTGGGAGTACCTTATGTACTCGAACATCCAACGCTTAAAATAAATAGCAATCTGATGTTTCCAACAGTTAAAATAATGTTTGGCTATCCTAAGATAAAGGTCTGATGTTTCCAACGTTTTTAAGTTATCAAGCTATTGACCGAAGTTCCTTTGCTAAATATTAGCATCCTTATATCATATTTTTTGCAAGCACTGAGAAATGATTAACATTGACGAATAGTTAGGGTTTTCACGTTTTGGCCAAAATGATTGGTTGAAGATTGGTTTACATAGTTTTAATAACCGAATCTAATTGTTTTGAAGAGCAAGTGATATAGTTTTGGAATTGTTGTGCGATATGGTCGGAAAAAAATGTACTCTGTCTTGAATTAAAAGCTGGAATTGGTGTATAGAAAATGTAGAAGTGTCTCAACATTAAATAGAAGGTCAAACTTTGTAAAATTTCTGACGAAGAGTTCAATGATTGAGTCAACTACGTTGAGCATAGAAACAAATTGTACACAGAAAACACTGAAGTTAAACTTGGTGAATCTGCTGCAGAAGAGTTCAATGATTGAGGTGACTGCGTTGAGAACAGAAACAAACTTAATCATTGAATTTTAGGTATAAATTAACACACGTTGAAGTATGAATGTTAGCTGCTAGATTGTAAATTCCTCTTTGACAAAGTTAGTATTGGTTAAATTTGAATAAATTTCCTGTACATTGAGACAAAGGAAGTATTGTGTAGTTCTTTGGAGTGAATACACTTCCTGTGTGTGCTCATATAACAATGAATTGGTTAATAAAACAAGAAATTAGTCTACAGAAATAAGAAATTAAAATGAATTAAATGATGTGCAGAGATTTGAAAACTTAATGAGTTTACTGTAGACTGAAGAGATAGAGAAGTCATCTTGCAGTTGAAATGAAGTAGATGTTATTCATTGAAAGTGTGTATGATCTGTATTATGATGAGAGTAACTAGATATTGAGTGCAAACAAATTGAGAAAGAATTAATATCATTGGCATTGAAGTTATGAGTTTTATACTTGCAGTTTAAAAGAAGATATTTTGAGATAGAATTACAAAATTATTTTGATAGAGACAAGTTGGTTTTTCACAGAGAGGTTTTAATAGAGATACTTTTTACAGGATGTTTGTGACAGAGAGATTTTGATAGAGATTTTTCGACAGGATGATTTTGATAGAGATTTTTTTGACAGGATGATTTTGACAGAGAAGATTTGATAGAATAACATTTGACAGTATTTTTCTTCAACAAAGTTTAGATTTGATACAGGCTGGGTTTGAAAAAGGTATCAGGATTTAGATTGAAATTTTTTTAAACAAGTTGGTGTTTGTGCTACAGTAAGGAAGGGAGGAGCCATATAAGACTATAAGTTACAAAGGAGTAGAATCTTCCTTTCAGTAGATGCTGAAGAAACAGAGGTAGCTTCCTCATTTGAGTTATTGACTCAAATAAAATTTATGTATTAAGAACTTGATGCTTTCCCTACATCTATAGAAACAATATTTTTTTCCCTTTATGGGTTTCGTCATGAAACATTTTGTGTCTTAGTGTTTATGGATTGATTAATTGTTTTGATTTAATTTTAAAAGAAGTTAAAAAAGTAAATTTTGGTAACTAATTGATTCACCCCCCCCCCTCCTCTCAATTAGTTGTTATTTTCAACAAAAGGCATTAAGAATACTAATTCTATACAAATGGAAAATGACATCTGTGAACATTGACAAGATTCCACTAAAATGAACCAAAATCAGATAAAAAGGTGGAATAAAACATACAACTAGCATTACTTAAAATGGTTTGTATTGTGGGATATAAAAGAAAAAATGTCCCCAATTGATAACAATGGGGTTGGAAATTCATATAAAATAATTCTAGGGGAAGGGAAAATGGAGAATAAAGAGACAAAATAAAATAATAATACTATGTATCAACTTCAACATATACAAGCAAATGAAATTGCAAAACTAGTTGTAGATTGACATTCCATGGCATGAAAATCAACAATTTAGCATAATTAAGAAACAACTCACACATGTTAAAATGTCAAATGGGAAGATGGGGAAACTCCAAGGAATCATGTGAAGAAATGAAACATCAAGTATGTGGAAACAGGGAGGTAGTTTAACACACCTCGTCTATTGTTTTGTGTTTCCCGCTAAGTGTAAAAAGTGTATATATGTAAAGGTTCATGTTGAAGAGCTCAAGGTCAATGCCCCAAAATTGAACCTAATATCATTATTAGTATTGTCATGTGAAGTTAGACCATGCGTTAGTGATAACATGGTGATGTGATGTAAAATGTGAACCTGAAGAAAATGAAAAACACACACAAAGGGAGGATGTGTAAGACCATGGTAATGAAGGGAAACAATGTCCATTAGGAAAGGGAAAGGGGCTAATGAATCCTCATGAGACTTGGATAGAAAAGGGCTACCTGTTTGTAATTCTTCATCCTTAACTTCTTCAGATAAAAGGGGATTTGTAAAAAGTTGAAAGTCTTCAACTTGAGAAGGGGTAAAAAGTGAATCTAATTCCTCTTTTCCCTTTTCAGAATGTGTATCAAAAGTAGGAAACAGGAACTAAGAAGATTCAGGAATCTCCAAGGTTGAGGGATGAAATTTTTTTCCAGATGGGGTAGAGTTTAAGCATTGTCTAGATTCTTTCAATATTTTTTCAGGATCCGGGATCCCTAGATGTAAAGGCGAAGAGGGGTTTTCCCTAGTCTCGACCTTCTTAGGAGCCACATCTGCTTTTATTTATTTAGAACAGGTGAAAGTGATTTGTAGTCTAAAAACCAATTATCTGATGGTATTCACCCAACACATCAGACCTATCATGAAAATAAAGGAATAAATCTTGTACTTCCTCTCCAGTATGGTCTCCAAATGATGTTTTCCCTGAATTCTGCTACCTAGACTACAGGGTTAGAAGTGTTCAGGCACCTCAAGTAAAAAAAATTGTTTTGTAGATTTTGTTTGGATGAAAAAATGCAAATCAAAGGGTAGGGATGATAAGGCGGAAGACAAAGTATGAATACTTCATTAATACAAATTTAAAAGACAAAAAGTCTTTGCAGGAATCAATGACAGGTATAGAAGAGTACAAGAGATAAGCTTAACATATATAGAACTGCAAACAATAAACTAACAGTTTATATCTGTAGCACATAGATAAGAATATTGGATTTTGAAAACACTTTTCAAATAACAATAGGTATTTAAATATTCACATTCATAAACAAAATGAAAGATAGAAAACATCTATACAACATTCATAGCATGAAGAGTTCAAACTGAACTAAAGAATATAAAAAACAATTTAGATCAAAGGACTAGCTCCATATAATATATTAACAGCCATTCAAAAAGAAAAAATAAGCTCTTACAAAAGTAGCCTGTATGTCTGCATAGTCTCCCCAGGACTGACTCCCATGTGTGTCTCCAGTTTCTCATAAAATATTACAAATATATAGAACAAAAATCAAACGATGAGATCTTACATTTTGTTCATTAGATCCACTTTCTAAGGCTAATCTTTACTAAATATAGACAAGATATAAATAAAAAAGGAACCTATTTAATGAGATGTGTCAAGTGAGGTCTTTTTCAAATCCTTCTTGCTACTTCAGCTAATGTGGCTATCCCATCAAGCGCTCTTGACTTTGCTTGCAACCTTCTAATGTCTTTCTTCATGCCATGCAGGTTTGTTGTCATCTCCTCTTTTTCCTTTAATAATTGATCCCTCTCCTCTTGCGCCAATTTCCTCCTTTTAACTACTTCTTCTGACACTTGGATTAACTCAGCAAAATTTTGATTTACTTCTTGCAAATCTTCCTTCAACATTTTATTTGATTTGACCAATTGATCATTAATATGATTTAAATACTCATTTTGTATTCTCAACTGCTCAATCTCTTTGTGTTGTTTATCATGTTTAAATTTTAGCATACCGCCTCCTGTATCTTCATCTGTAACCTTCCTTTTTCCAGGATTTGCAATCTTTTCACTTTCTTGTTCTATCAAAACCTGTTCACTGCATTCTGTCTGCTTTTTAAGTACTTTACCAATCTCATTTTGAGGAATTTATGATAGGTTATTATCTTCTTTATTACTGGAGTCAAGAAAGCAACTTTTTGGGTTTAGATCTGGAATTTGTTTTGAGCTTTGATTGATTTTATCAAAGACTTGATGGAGGGAAAATTCCAATTCTGTAGATCTATTGCTTCCCTCATCATCACTGGAACTGTCTTGAACACTGATTACCTAATTTTTATTAAACCTAGGGTTTAATAACACCTTCATATTCATTCTGAATCTGTTCACTGATCGGGTTTTAGGTCTAAAAGGTTTAAAAGGAAAACCTATCTATTCTACAATCTCCTTAGTATGACTTGGCCCTTCTTTACCTGTTTGTATTTCAACTAAAATAGGACTGTCATTATCCATACACTCAGTCTCTACCTCACGTAACTGTGTTGAAATTTCTTTTTCAATTATCTGTGTTTTAACAACAGAGCCTAACACTGAACATTCATTATTTTCACATTTAGGTTATTTTTCTACTAGCTATGCTGAGGTTACTTCTTCAGGCTCTATTTGTTTATCACAATATCCAGATTTATTACCAGACAAGGGTTTGGATTTAGTACTGTCAGAATTTTTTAGAACCTTCTTCCTTTTTCTTTTCTATGTAGGTTTTAAATTAACTTTGAAACCTCCCTGAAAAATAAAATGGGACCATGATATTTCAAGTTTCCCCAACTCCTGGGTGATTAAAAGCTTAATTAATCAATGGTGGAAAATATTACTACCAGCGGAGGTAGGATGGTTATGAACCCTAGTAGACATTTTCTCCAGACTTTTTAACAAAAATAAAGGGAGATTCAGTTTATTTGCACCTATTACATGCTGCAGAAAATGTATGTGATAACGATACATAGTGTCGAAACGTACTTCACAAGTGATATACCTTTGGATGATTTGCAATACATCCTGCCATTCTTTGAAGAGGAAACTCCTTTGAATGCCCTGGCTCAAATTTGGATTTTTATGAGCAAGTAACATGTATTGGCTATAATCTTCATTTATAGTTTGTCATTTATACCATCTTTCCCCTTCTGGAAGAACACCAATAGCATGAGATATAGTCTCCTTTGTGACTATGAAAATTAAACCTCCAATTCGAACCCTAGATCCCTTAAAACTCTGACAAAATTCTTTAGTGACTTCAACATGATGTTCTGCAATCCTTTTGAACATATTATACCATCCAATCTTCTTCACTGTTTTGAGGGCTTGAGGTAATTTCTGCATCCACTCGACATTTGAGGGTTCTGCTCTCAACTTATGACCACTCGGTCGAGTTTTTCTATCCACACTCATGGCTGGATTTCAAATTGCAGATGCAACACTAGAACAGGTTCTTTGAGTAATAAGGAACCCTCATTCCTATGAAACCATAGCTATCGTGTCTTCTTTCTTCAGAGTACAAAATAAGATGGAAAAATCATGAAGGAAGATGGTTTTATCCAAGTGGCTGAAAATAGTACTGTCAACAACAGATGTTATTATGAAACTGAGCACATAGCTCGAAGTCTTCCAAAATCATGATGAAATCCTGCAAAACCATCCCATCCTCGTTGAGCTAGCAGCGTACCCTATTCTTGAAAAACGATCATGTGCTGCCAGCTTGACTTAGTAATCAATATAGTATAACTTAAAAATATTTTAAGACTTTTGAAAGAACTCGTAATACATATAGGAGCATAGGCTAGGAACTAAAATATTTACAATACCTAAAGTTTCAAACATGAATTCAAAAAAAGGCTAAAACTTAGGATAAAAGGAAAAAACAACTCAAGGCTTAAAAAGATTACGTACAAAACAATCCTACCAAGTAGGGCAAAAGACCTAGGTCAAACAATGTGACTAAAAATTATAGTCACCACAGGTTTTTCAAGTGATTTACTACTAAATATGAGCAATTTTGATTGACCCAACTATAAACAACTAAAATTAACAACTAATTTATTCACTAGTTAACAAATATGACTAGATAATAAGTCACATAGTTAAAAATGACTAACATAAACGACTAATTTAGTCACGGCATAAAAAATGACTAACTAGAAGAATATGAATTAGTCATTTATGTTAGTCATTTTTAATTGTGTGATGGAAAATTGCAATTGTGACAATGAAGTGTTACAATTTAGTAAAGTTTGTAAATTGTCTACCTTCTATTAGTAATTTGGTGTCATGCATCTTAATCTTCAGAGATACAACAAAGAAATTAAACTAATTTTCTCTTAACCATATTTATCTCTATTGCACCATTGAATCAAACTGTTAAGCGTGTGCCAGAGGAAAATTATGTTCCTACAATTACAAATTAGGTACTAGAACTAGTACCATATCGATACCTAGAAGCATCATAGCTAGTTTTTTATCCTTCAATTTAAGAGTCCCAAGTCCCATACTGAGGTGCTTTTCTAACTTCAATATAACTATCATGATCTGTGACCGTTGAACTAGCTACACCAGTCGACGTAGATTCACTAGGATCAGTTCCTTTAAAATATCGTAGTAGTTAATCCAATAATAACTGAACTAGTGGAAGAACCAAGAACAATATTTTAACCAATCAAAAAATCAATTATAATTAAACTGGGGTGCTGATCTAGAACCAGACTCAGATCCATATGCAATAAAGGTAGAGGCCCAACCCCATCTTGGAGTTTCAGGTAAATATTTCGATTCCTCGACCTCTTACAGTCCCGACCTCACAGAATATGATACACATAATGCAGTGAAGAACTATCCTTATCACTATCCTATGCATTATTGGTGAGGTAAATTTTGCATCTGACACCACCACCCACCTGATTCACGATGTGCACAACTAGAGACATCTAGTGGGGTCCCTACAACTCCAGATGTTGGTGGATGTGTTCCCTGGCATCAAGCCTCTTCTCTAAGTGAAATATTGTATTCAACCTGTACACTCAAAATTAGACTCAATTCACATGAACTAGGTCCTCACCATGTTACATTGACCAATATCCTCATAGAAATATTAAAATGTGTATTAAAAACTTATAATATATAAATATTTACAATATATAATTTTTATATTATTACAAACATATATTATAATATTACATAATACCATATTAAAAATAACACAGCATTATACTATTTAATTGCATGCACTAGTGACTCCATGTAATTACCCTTCATTCCGTTAGAAAACCTATTATAAAAATATTTAAAATTTGTTATTATTCATTATCTATATTAATTTTAATGACCTATCATTTTTAATATCATGTATTATGAAATATCTTTGAAAATTATTATCCATATAATTTTACAAATAGTAACATATCCATATGTTGGAATTTTGGTTTGATCAATCTCCATTTTAATTATTTTTGGATAATAACCATTAAGAATTTCATAACCTCATGTGACCATATATTGAATTTAACACATCTACAAATTTGGAGGTTTCTTAGGATGGTTCCTCAAAATAATTACCCACATTCATGTGGCCACTTCTTGAAAGAAAGGTTGTATTCTCCCTCTCCCATTGATTGATAGACATCTGAAGAAAAAGAAAAAGAAAATCAAATGGGATCTTGCAGCTAAAGGATCTCTCGGGCGATGGAGTGATATTGGTATCAAATGGAAAATGAGAAGACAGAATGAAAAGGATTCTTGTGGTCTTGATACACCTAGTCAAATCACCATAATGATCAGTCATACAAAGAGCTTCTAGATGACCCTGAATTTGCCAAATTTGGAGTGAAATTTACAGAGATCAGTAAAAAAATGGGTTTGCCAAATTTGGAGCGAATTTATAGAGATTAGTAAAAACAATGGGTAAGAGGATTTACTAATTCCTAAATTTATATATTGCATTTGGTACTTGGTTTCGATTTTTACAAACCCTCTAACATCGTCTATCGTTCAAATTGTGGATTCCATGGTTTGATTCCTACACAAGTTTCAGTCTCTAAGCAGAGAGGACTCGGTTATGGCCTTTTTTATACACATAATTTACAGTTGAAAGGTACAAAACAAATCTACCATTTTTTTTGGTGCCTCTAATTTTTTTTTTTTGTTTTTTATAAATATTTGACTTTCAATGGTTACAAGGGTTCTATGCTCACCAATCTAAAAATAAGGAAAATGTGAGTGATTTCCCTTTCCTTTAAACTCTCTGTGGATTGTGTACCTTACATCTATGTGATTTGTGTTTGATATGGAGTTACCAACTCATATGAGAGTATGTAATGAATGACAACTTAAAGGTTTGATGCTTTTGGGAATATGATAATATAGAAGACGAGGAAGTAGGAAGTGTATAGTTACACTACCAAACCTTTCTTCCTACATTGGTTTTTTCCTATCGTAAAACTCTATCTTGAAGTAGTTGGTTTCTTGGTTTATCAGAGTTTTAATAGCTCTTCTATATATTACAAGTTACATGGGGCTAATAAGACCCTAGTACTAGTAACTCTTCATTCTTTCAACTATTTTGTATCAGTAACTTTGTATCCTTCTATGGTCTCTTTAGATTTATGCACTCGTCAGAGTATGGAATGAATAACAACTTGAAGGATTGATGCTTTGGGGAATATGATAGTATACAAGATAACGAATATGGTGTGTAGTTATATTTACAAGCCTTTCTATTTACATTGCTCATTCCCTATCTTAAACCTCTATATGAAAGTAGTTGGTATCTTGTTTTTTCAGTGTTTTATCTCTTCTATATATTAAAAGTTACATGGGTCTAATAAGACCATGTTTCTAGAAACTCTTCTTGGTTTCCATTGTGTTTCATTAGTTCATATGCAGACTTCTATGAGCTCTTTTTGTAATAGTTTGTAAATATTATTCAAAATGTTTTGATTCACTTCCACGTCATCTAAAAGGAAAAACTTATATTTAAGATACACCCACTTACAACTTGATATGTATTTATGTAAGGTGTGAATTGAAGCAATAAAATTTTCTCTCAAATGGTAAAAATCATGATGAAGTTATCTCCATATGAACTTTTTTCTTGAAACATAGCTATTAGGGAAGCATCCAAATGTAAGTGGTATTGGATGAAATGATGGGGTGACTTGGAGGCAACATGTGCTACTACCCATTTCTTGTCAGTCTCAAGTGTGTTTTTGTAGATATGTTTCCAACTTTTCATAAACATATCCTATGGAGATGCACTAGATAACAAAGACTTCCTTCTCTAAGGAGTACTTATCCCACCAAATTCGGTTAGGACTTGCACCTGGCATCATTTTGTTTTAACATGCCATTTGGGTGGTCCTAACCACAACAAGAATGGAAACTTGGTGGATGTCTTAACACTCCTTAGTGTTCACCAGTGAGCAACTACTAGTTACAGTCAATGTTTTAAAAGTTGTAAGGGTTGTTTCAATCCTGTTTAGTGTTGGCTGTAGTCATGACCTAGCTTTCCCATAATTGATTCTTCATAGTTATCATGATTGTCCAACCTTCTCTGCACACCTTAGTCTCCAAATTTTGCAAGTTGTAACATCTATTTCTTTTATCTATTGAATATAAAAATGTCTCTTTTTTTGTTGCAAATGCATAGTACTTCTTTGTCATCACTTCCTAATGTTGCTCGCATGTTGGCCGGTGACTGTAATGTGCCCAAAAGTGAAAATCATATTTTTTATGTCATCCAAAGTACTCATACCTAAACCACATGGATTCTTGTTACATTTTCCAGAACACCCATGCAAAATGAGAGTAACATTTACAGGGTACCAAACTCTTGTGTACATGAGTTAATTTGTGTGTGCTCATGATTTCAAAGTATGTTCTTGCACTAGGCATTTATTGTTTCATATTCCAATATTGTAAAAGGGGCATTTTATATAATAGGGGCCTAATCACTCTTACTAGTTACTTAAGCCTTAAGTATGGGTTTTCTTGGGTTTTTACCTCTCTATTGATATATATATATATATATGAGTCTTCCCCCTATCATAATTATCTCTAATATTATTATTAATACAATCAACTAGCGTATTGTTGTTATCAAATAAGCCTCCCTCCATTGCTTCCATTTGCAAGGGAAATCCAACCCTAGGTGTGCAAGGTCTCCCACTCTTATCTTTGATTTGACTCTTTTTTTTTTTTATGTTTTAATTATTTCAATTACAGCAGTGGTAGTTACATTTTGGATATTAGAACATTGCAAACCAATTATCTATCTCTTCAACGTCGGTGTCACCGTGAATCCAATTTCCACATTCACCCCCACTTTGAAAATATTTGTCATGTTTGTTGATATAGCAACTATGATAGGTTTAGTCAATGGAATGTGACTTCCACCCAAACTAGTGTTAAAAAAACTACATTTTACCAAGAGTTAAGAATTCATGGAGCTACTCAATGGTTGACACTAACTACCTTGGATAACCATCACTTGTGTCAATATGTTAGATTTTGCAATAGGATCACAAAGAGATACTATTACTTATTTTATGACTAGAGGAGATCCCTTTAAACTTTATTTCACTACCCCCACCATAATTTCCTTGTGTCTCTCTTCATGAAAGAAATGTTTGGACAAATATCAGGTTCCTAACCCATATTCTCCATCCTCCTACCAGACTAGATCCTACCTAGCAGATCACTTCCCTATTCACGATGCTACCTCCAAGGAGGGGAAATAAGAGACAGACCGACATCAACAAATCTTTAGACTCTCAATGCCAACCCATGAGGCCTTCCTTCATCCCTTGAGATCTCAACAACATGAACAAACTAGACTTCTCCCCAAATGGTTGTATTCTGTCCAACTTTGTAGTACTTTCTGGATGTCGATAGTCAGTGTTGTGATGCTTGATAAAGTTGACATATTCTTCTGAATGGAAAGGTCTTCTATCTTTTCCATGTTGAGTCCCATGAATTGGTCTTTTTATTTTGTTGTTTCTAGTAGTCTTCCTCCGTCCCTTGGGGTAGTGCTAGTCTCAAAGAAATAGGGGAGGTACTTCAAAATTCTTATTGTCTGAGATAGTTACTTTATTGTTTGTTTTCATTGGCTATGTAGCCAGATGGTTGGTCGTTCCTGTATGCATACTTCAACAATTGCTTCTGCAGTAACAGCTAGTTGATGTTGAAATTCTATCCAACTTTGTAGTACTTTCTGGATGTTGATGGTTAGTGTTGTGATGCTTGATAAAGTCGACATCTTCTCCTGAATAGAAAGGTCTGCTATCTTTTCCATGTCGGGTCCCATGAATTGGTATTTTTCTTCAGTTGTTTCCAGTAGTCTTTTCATCAATGGGAAGATGGTATCTAGTTTATCCAAGCTTGGGAGTGCTTGGTGCACCCACTGGTGTGCTTGTATTTCTAGTCTCTGTAGTTTGGCTATCTCTAGTATGATTTGATCTTGTATTGTATTTCTCAGTGATTCTTCAGTGCTTTTTCTTCTTTCCAATGCTTGAATCCATTCTCGAGTCTATCGGGTCTGCTAAAATACTTGTCAATAATAAGTAGGCTAGTCCCGTAGTACCTCTTTTGTAATGACAGATTCTTCCAAGTGGTCTTGCAGCACTTTGTAAGCTCCTGAGAATGTTGTGTACTGTTACGTTAATAATCTGGATGTCACTTATTTTTTATCTTCTTTATTTTTTTTTATGTGTACTTGTAGGTTTGCCACCACACTCTCAAATATTTGATATGATTTTTCTAGTGGTTTGTCGGTTCCGGATTCAATCGGCCTTGGTATTATAGATTGGGCTAAATTCCTGCATTTTGACAAGAATTCGACTTGTTCATTCTCAATGTCGTTGAGCTCCTTACGTCTGATCTAGCTTCTTTTTTTTGCTTCAGTGGCCAGAGTTTCTAAGAGTTGTCCCAAATCTCCATCTTTTAGCGCTGTTGCGTCGACTGTAGTGGTCGACCCAAGTTGGCTAATGTGGACCATTGTCGACTGTGATTCTTTTTGGTGTTCCTTCTTCTTTCTATCTCTTTTTCTCTTGTGTTTATGTTGTTATGTCTATTGTTTTGCCTGTGCATCTGCGAGTGGTGGAGTCTCCTGTGGTTGATTTTCTTGTAGTTGTTTTTCTGGTTGCTGATCTTCAATGGTCGGTGGAACTTTTGGTTGACTTTCTTGGGTGAGCTCTATCACTAGATGTGTATCTGAGGGATTTGATTTAGAGGGTTCAGGTATAGATGGTTCAGGGTTGGGTAAAGGTTTTGGATTGGGAAGTGGTGGTGGAGATGGTGAATGGTTGGGTGTAATTGGTGTAGTGGGGATATTGTCAGTCGATGTCGGGTCCTCGACTTGTGGTGGTGAATCATCTGGGTCGTCAGATAATAGGTTGTCGATCACCCGGTTGATATTTTCTAGGTTATCTTCCTCCACATCTCTTGCTGGTTCATTGGCTAATGGGGGTTGTGGGATGTCGAAAGGGATAAAGGATGAAGTGCGACTTGCGACAACTTGAGATGTCTTGTCGGGGTTCCTCGAGAATGTCAACTTGATAATTCCCATAGATCTTGGTTTCTGGGGTATTTGTCCAGGTTGTTGAGGGAAGAGATGCCTTGATACACTAGCTTCAATCAATGGAAATTTGGTGGTACTCCTCTGGACAGACGTGAGTAGTTCAGGCAATTTTTCAATGTATTCCTGGAAATCACTGTTCTGGTCGAACCTCTCTTTTAGGGTTTCTGGCATAAGATCTTTGCAAATGTCAACTTGGATTATAGTGGGTTATTGTGGATTTTGTTTCTGTGTAATCTGGGTTGGAGATGGGGGTGGAGGTGTAGAAACTAAATAAATAATTTTTTTAGTTGTTGAAGTGTTTGTACTTTTTACCTTTTTCGGTCGACCTTGCTGTGCACTTGACTCGACAAAGCGTCTGAACTGCAGCTCAACTAGAAATTTGTTCGCTACAACGTCTTCTATGATGTCAACATCCATAGCTACTAGTTCTTCTTCATTTTTTGATTCTAAGAGGATAAGCTTGCGCTTCCCCTTCCCTTTTTCCTGAGTTTCCTTTTTTCTTGCGGCTCCTATTTCCCTTTCTAGTTGTCTGATTTTGTATTTAGTTATAGCATATTCTGGGTTGTTAGATTCAATGTATTCCTCTAGTTCTTATCCTCCCTCTTATTGGTGAACTGGACTGATATTTTTCTCAGCTAGTTTGGTTACTTGCTGTTCATTCGGTGTACTTCCCCTTTGGGTCGTTGGTGGTATGATTGTTAATTATAGTCTATTGGGATCCTCTGCTGGTGTTTCCTCCGACACGAAGGTGTTGATATGTAGTCAAAGTTCATATTCCTCTTCCTTCTCCTGGTCAGTCAGTGGTTTTTCAATTGTTATGTTTACTTCTTTAGCATTTGTTGGTATTGATAACTTTGTATCTGATTGTCAAGCTAGCTTGCGGAAGATCTCTTTGTATTTGATTGATAACTTTGTATTGTAATAGTTGAGAGTCTTTTCTTTTTATTTTGCTCCCTGCATATACCAGACTGCTGTGTGGTCTAGCTCGAGTTGAATATGAGATTTTTTTGGCATACATCTTCAGATGTCCTGAGGCACCCTCCATCTGGTTGTCTTGATTTTCAAGTTTTGGAACTAGTTTTCCAACAGTACTTTTCCATTTGCTAATTCTTTCAATGTTCCATTCTGTACAAATGGCTTGAACCTCCACATGTGGAATTTTGTTGGTTCTTGGAACTGCTTGTCCCCAACTGGGCCCAAGTGGTACATCACTATCCAGAGTATCAGATACGGGAACCTTATAATCCCGACCGACTCCTGGCATTTTTCACAGATACTTTTGAGCATGTCGACGACATACTGAGCCCATCTGTACACTTTTCCTATTTCTGCTATTATGTCTACCACTTCTAACATATCTAGATTCAGGTCGCTCCCTCGTCTTGTAGGGGTGAGCCCTGTTGCTATGATTTTGGCCATGATTTGTGGCATCTAGACTTCTATCTGACTAATCATTAGCCATTTTGAATTTTTTCCTGATGGTGTTACAGTTAGTCGTTCTACTAGTTCTTCTTTTATGCCGACAGGGAATGAGTCACCTTGGTTTGAGAGACCAGTCAGTTTGTATATGACTTCGCCAAATATTTCTACTCGCCTTTCAAAGTAAAATTTTTTGTTGTGGTATCGACTGATAATGAATTTTACCGCTGTTTATTTTGTTCCTTTAAAACTTGCCATGAACGGTGTGTTCATGTAGTTCATAATGGAGCTATGGTTTATCTTCTCTACTGCTTGTGTCAGTTTCTTGTCGACATAGGCCCATTCCTTTATTTTGGCCCAAGTTTTCTCCCATGAGGTTTCTTGTACCCTTGGCGTTCTTGATGTTTATTAGTAGTCTCATGACTGGGGTTTCTACTGATTGTAGTTCCTTTGTTTTTGCAGCTGCAGCTCTGGTTTGATTCAGTGCCATCTCATCGGCCTCTTGGTCCACTTTTCTTACAGGTTCTCGGTTCTCAAATTTTTGACTGCTTAATTGTTCTATCTCTACAAAATACAGTAAATGATCTTTTTTTGGTCCGATATTTATAGGTGGAGCGAGTGACGTTTCTGTCGATGGATGTATTAAGGGTAGAAGTGATGGTCCAGCATGGTCTCTGGAGTTTGCGTTAATGGCAATTTGATTTTGGTTCTCCTTCTGACCATAGTCATGAAGGCATGATTTGACCTTCGGGGTCGTTGGTCGATGTTGATCATGCGAATGGTCGATGGAGGTATTTCTATGGGTTTGGTGTCAGTTGTGAAAGCGCTGGTTATTGTTTCTTTCAAAGTTTCCTGTCATCTTGGGTTATGGGTGTTGGTTCTGTTTTGTTTTTCTTAGTCTTTTTATATTTTTATAGTTTTTGTCTGACAGTTATGGTCGTTATATGTATGTATTTTTTTTTTGAACTTTTTTTAATTTTTGTGCCGTTTTAGTCGGGCACCATTAACAAGTTTCTGAAATATTATGCCCTGTAACGTCTTTAGTCGGACTGATCCATTGGCATGAATCTCTTCGACAATGTAAGGTCCCATCCATTCTGTATGTAAATTTTTGGGTTTTCCTTTTACTCGACTGTTGTATAGTAAGGCGAGGTCCCATACCGATAGTTTTTTTTTTTGATATTGCGATCATGCCAAGCCTTCTATTGCTGTTTTTGGATTTCTTGATGTTGTAGAGAAATTAGTTAGTGTTCTTCTATCTTGGTTAATTGCATCAGTCGGTCCTTGCTTCCTTCTTCGACATCGACATGTAAAATATATGCTATGATAGGTGTTTGCTGTAAAAAATGTAGTGGAACAAATGCTTCTTGGCCATATACTAGTCAAAATGGTGTTCGGTCAGTCGAATGCTTGTATGTTGTTCTGTAAGCCCATAGTACTGCAGGTATCTTTTCATCCCAATCATCTTTGTCGGTAATGCAGATTTTTGTTAGACCCCTTGTTAATGTTTTGTTGAATGCCTCTATTCCTCCATTTGACTGAGGGTGATAAGTTGTACTACGTCAGTGGTCAATTTTGAACTATTCTATTAGTGCTTTGATGGTTTTGTTAATAAAGTGTGAACCTTGGTCAATGATTAGGGTTATTGGGCATCCAAATCTAGTAATTATATTTTCGTAGATAAATTTAGTAGCTATCTCACTGGAACATGTTTGGGTACACAGGGTACTCCCAAAAGACTGAACACCTTGAGAAACTGCTTCACACAAATAGATCACATATCAACACACCAATGTTTGCCACATGGTTAAAACCCTCGAGAGGGAAACAGTCCACATCCCCAGCCAAATAGCTACTTAGAGCAATTTATTATGCAAAAGAAATAAAGTTACATGAGCTTCTCATAATCGATCAACTAGCCAAGGAACCTCTATGCTCTTTAAATAGAGATCATAGACCAATTGGGTGTTAAGCCATGGATCAATGGTAGGTATGATCTAAGAGAAGTTGAACCATTGGATCACTTTATGTCTATAGCATATCATGACTGTCGGATTAGAATATTTACAATGCATACTAATGCATACTAAAGAAACACACTTTACCTAATGGATATATTACACAAGTTTATCTTAACTAACTCCTAAGTGTCTAAATATCCTAACAGAACATGTGTCGACTGGTTCTACTTCTGCCCACTTGGTTACATATTCTACTACAGTTATTATGTATCTTGCACCTGTTCCTTTTGTTGGTATCGAGAATGGTCCTATGAAGTCGATGGCCCAAATTTCAAATGTCAAACTTGGGTTTACTGATATCCAAGGAATTTTTGTAATAGGCAAAGTTCAACCCAGTCATTGACATCTATCGCATTGGATAACAAACTTTTTACAATCTTTGTATAGTTTCGGCCACCATAGCCTTGACTATTAGATTTTCTTGGAAGTTGTGTTTTCTTGAAAATGTCCTCCTGTCGGTCCATAGTGTGCTTCATACATGATATTATCTCTTTCGTATTCTAATATGCACCTTCTGAGGATGTCATCTAGGCCCATTTTATATAAAAATCCATTTATGAGGCTATATGGTGCAACTTTCATAGCTAAGATTTGTTTCTTTTTCATGCTCATGCCCTCTAGTGCTTGACGATTTTCTAAGAATTGAGCTATTTCTTCTAATTCTTCTAGAACTGCTTCTATTCGAAATAAGTGTGCAACTAGTCGGTCGTCTTCAACTCTTGTCGGCTCCTCTCCTGTGTCGATTCGTGATAAGTGGAAAGGTCCGATATTTAATTTTCCTGGCCTAATAATGAATTCAAATTCAAATTCTTGGAATAGTAGTAGCCATCGACAAATTCTCCCATGGTGTAAGGTTTTGTTTACAACGTATTTTAATGCTTGGTTGTTGGTATAAAAGATGAAAGGGTTGGTTATTAGGTAATGTTGATACTTCTATAGTGCAAAATCCATTCCTAATGCTTCTCTCTCTATTGTCGAATAGTTTCTTTCTACATTATTTAGTTTTCTGTTGCTGTAAACTATGGGGTAATCCATTCTGTCGTCCCCTGGTTGTGTTAAGATTGCTCCTATTGCTAGGCCTGATGCATCGATGTGTACGTGGAATTTGATCGACCAATTCGGGAACCTTAGGATGGGTGCCTCGAATAGCTTCCTATTTAGTGTTTCAAATGATATGTTACATTCATCCGTACATTCAAAATCCTGATCTTCTCTTAATAGTTCTTCTAATGGATAGGTCATATCTGAATAGTATCTCATAAATTTCCTTTAATATACTGTATGACCAAGTAGCACCCTGAATTGTTTTGGGTTCACTAGTGGTTTTAAGTTGAGGATAATTTTTATTTTTGCAAAGTCGACCTTGATGCCTTCTTTGCATACAATGTGTCCTAATAGTATCCCTATAGGATTCAGGAATATGCATTTCCTTATGTCCAGAGATAGTTGGATTTGTCGGCTTCGTTCCAACATGAGCCTTAGCCATTTACAGTGATCTTTCAGCATAGAGTATATTTTCCAATCATCGAAATACACTGCCATTGTTTTGTAGATATATTCTTGAAATGTTTGGACCACAATTCTTGAAAATACTGCAGGTGCGTTTTTTAGAACAAAAGGCATAACTTTGTAGGAAAATGATCCAAATTCACATACGAATGTTGTCTTTTTCTGGTCTTCTTTGTCTATTGGTACTTGGTTGTAACTTGAGAATCCATCTATAAATGAGTAGCATTCATATCCTATGACTTCATTTAGGATTTCATCTACATAGGGTGTTGGGAATGGGTCTGTTAAGGTGACTTTGTTTAATTCTCTAAAGTCGACACAGATCCTTAGCTTTGTTGGGTCATGTTTCTTTGGTTGTACAACCATTAGACTTGTCCATTCTGATTGGTCAATAGGGTAGATAATTCCTGCTGCAAGCATATTATCAATCTC
Source organism: Pseudotsuga menziesii (assembly GCA_001517045.1). Taxonomy (NCBI): domain Eukaryota; kingdom Viridiplantae; phylum Streptophyta; class Pinopsida; order Pinales; family Pinaceae; genus Pseudotsuga; species Pseudotsuga menziesii. The sequence goes on along the minus strand of LPNX010873470.1, from coordinate 42,608 downwards.
TTTCTTGACTATCTCTTTGTATTTATGAGCTAATTTATATGGCCTCTTCTTTATAGGTCGGGCATCAGTTTTAATGTCGATCTTCATTTCACCCATTTCATGGACTAGACCTTTGAGATCTTTGTAGTCTCTAGTGAATACATCCTAGAATTCTTTTAGTAAGTTTACTATTTCGATTGTTTGTTCTTCACTCCAGTAATCACCAATTTTTTCCATTTTTGGTCGATCATCGTTTGATATGTCAAATTCTTTAATTTTCATTTTGGCATCTAACCATTCTAGTGTTTTGGCTTCATTGATTGGTTGGATCCCTTCTTTGAATTGAGAAAATGTAGCAGGAAAGTCTGCTACAGTCATTCGGTCAGCATATTCTTTGTCAACTGTCTCGACTTTAAGTACTATGTGATTTTGGTTTGTTGTTTATGAATGGTATGATTTTCATCAAAATCTTTTCCATTCCATATTTTCATTTTCCATTTGTAGTCTTGTTGACTGTGGTATTGTCTTGGTTTGTATGTTATTACATGTTATTGTCGGTCAGTCATAATTTTGTGTTAGGGTGTTTTTTTTGGTCGGTTCTATAAATGCTTTGATTTGTTTTGTAGTTTTGACTAACTTTTCATTTTGTGGTATAAAGTTGAAGTCTTTGATGAAGTTCTCTCTAAGTTCATGCCATTGAAATGTTTCACCCCGTGCTTCTTCCATTTTGCACCATATGCTTGGTAAGTCGGATAGCGTCGATGGAAACAGGTGTGGCCATGTACGTTCATCTTTATACCCAAGTCTTTTCCACTCTTTTTCACATGATCTTATATGTTCTTCTGGGTTGTGCCCTTGGATGAACATAGGTATTTCGGATTTTTTGGTTAGCCTCTTTCCTCCAAATATTTCTACAAAGTAAGTCGAAGTTGTTTTCCATGTCTGCAATCTTGATTGATGGGTATCCCACCATCTAGCAGCTTGTCCTGTGAAGGTTTCTACTAGGCTTTGTAGTCGGCCATGTTCACCAATATTTTTAGATACTTGTTCTATATGCATAACTGGTGATTCTCTTTCTTTGTATCTTGGAATTTGTTTGATACTTACATTTGTTGGTTTTAAGGTAGGGTATTCCCTGCTTTTCTTTTCAAATATTTTTGGGATGATGGAAACTAAGAAACATTGTTGGATTGATTTCTTCTGCACTGTTTGAATGGTCCAGCAAACTCTTGCTTGTGTCTCATATTTTTCGACTTCCTAGTCATATAATTCTACGTCTGAGTTATATCCTACTAAATCTTGATTGCCTAAGTGAATTTTTCCATAAACATTGGGTTCTGTGTAGTCTTCATTATTTTGTATTTGATATAATTGTCGGATGTCAGCATCTTCATCAATCGGTTCTATCCAAGGTTCTCCTTGGGATGGATGGATAGGTACTATGACTTTCTGTCCATTCCCTTTTAGTGTTATCCTTTCTTTATCTAAAGATATTGATGCTTTCCTTTTTCTTCCCCAAGGTCAACCTACTAAAGCTAGGAAGGAACTGGATCCTTCCTTAGGGTCAATAATTTCAAAGTCAAATTTGGTAGATATTCCTTTTATTGTCGTATCAACATTCCTCCAAACTCCGATAGGTTCGATTAGACCTTGGTCGGCTAATTTGAGGTATATTCTTGACTCATATAGTCGAGGTCTACCCAATTGTTCCCAAGTGTCGTGAGTCATAATATTTACTTGTGAGCCGAAGTCGAGTACAACTTGTCAAACATGGTATCCTTCGATTTCTAGGTTGACAAGTGGGTCGGCATCACTTTTGTCCTTTTGGTTTAAACTGCATATGTTTTTTGTTTGTTTTTCTTTATTATTATTGTGTTTCATATTATACAATAATTCAATGAATTTATATATGGATTTATCATCTTGTACTAAACGTATTAATTCTTTAACTGTGCTTTTTCGACTGTCATCATCTTCTTCTTGTCTAGCAAATTCTTTAAATATATTCGTTGTGTCATTATACAATAGATGGGTTAGGATAATCGTTCTTTTCTTTTATTTTACTTATGCGTGGATTATCACTCCCAATTTTTGTCCCTTGTCGGGTTACTATATGCATATTCTTTGTATTGATTACATCATGTTTTTGAACACACGATAAGAAATTAACGTTTTTCTTTTTATTGATTTTATCAAGCATAGTAGGGAAATCCTCTAATGAGTGATCACCAACTCCAAATATAGTACAAAATTTTAAATCGGTTCTATCCTTGTATGGGCAGTCTACATATCGATGACCTTTTTTATAGCATGTGAAACACTAGATGGGACGACATGGTCGGTTGTCATGATTCCCAAAGAATCGACCTCAACCTCCAAATCCTCCACGACAGTTGTCGAACCAATGCTCATATCGATGGCCTTCATATCTTTGATTATTTGGTTCATTTTGATCATTGCCTTGCTGATGTTTATCATTGTTCTGTACAACTGCGTTTGTCTGGTAGACTTCTTGGTAGTTTTGTCGGTTTTTTAAGTTTAAGTGGCAGTCAGCCATGGTGTGAATTTTTACTCCACAGATGGCAGACCAAGATGTTTTTTCATTTTTCATGTTATACAGGAAATCTTTTGTTGTGTGTTCTCCGTGTTCTTGGCAGATGTCACAGAAGCACTTTGTCTGATCAAATCGAATGTCCTGTTGACTTATGTCTTGTCAAAAGTTATCTTTAGTGTGTCCGGTCATTGAGAATTTTGTGCACCAGACATCTTGATTCTTTAGGTTCAGCTCTTTCAATGATTTCTGCATGATTTCTAGCTGTTCTTCTAGTCTAGTATCCATGGGATATGCTAGTAAATATTCATCCATCTCCACTTGCAGAGATTTGGTAAGCGCATCTTCGTACGTTTTAAACATCTCCAAGCTTATGTGCCACTGAATTTTCTGTGATAGACCTGCAAGGAACCACTGAATTAATAGTTCTTCATCAATTACATAATCCAGTTGGTTGAGGAGGTATTTCCAATGTTTGTCATACTCTAGGATAGACTCTGTTGGCTTTTGACATATTGTTTTCAACTTTTTGGCTCCCAGATGTTTTGCGTCTGGAGTTTTAAAGAAATATAAGAATTGCGCTTTAATTTTTTCTTTAGATGCTTGGGGAGTTCTCTTGATGTAGGTCATGTACCATGTTAGTGCTATTTTCCTCAAGACACCAATGAACTGTGCCATCTATCGATCTTCAACTGTAACCTGATTTTCCTCCCATGTCAACTCACAAATGAACCAATGTCGTCTAGGATCTTCATCACCCTCGTATAGACGAATATGTGTTGATCCATGACCCATGTCAAAATCGATGTTGCCATCTCCTCTAGGAGGTGGCAGTGGTGGGGGTGGTGGTGGGGGTAGTGGGATGTTTTGCTTGTCTCATTATGCATAGCTGTTGTTGACAGAACTTGCATTCCCGTCGGTCATTTTTTTTGCCGTTTCTTCTTTGACAAGCAAAACTTCTCCTGTCGATGTCCAGCTGCACTGATTTGTCTGTAGGTCCGACTGTTCTATATTTTCCAAAGTTGTATTTGGCAGGGGGGTGCTCCTTAATGTGTTGGGTAAAGTAAGTGGATACTTTGGTTGGAAGGGTACGTCGAAAGCGTCATCCAGTTTCCTTCCTCCGGTCGATGGATCACTAGATGATTATCATCATTTACCTCATCATCTAGTCGGCTCCATATACCAAACTCACCAGCTCTTAGTCTTAGGTCTTCTTTGACAATGGCTTGCATCCTAGTACTCGGATTCATTGGAGACATAGGTCTTATCTCCTGGGGAACTTATATTTGAAGAGGTTCATGCTGCTCTATCTCCAAGTCTTCTTCCATGGGTGATGTTTCTTCAACCACTCCTTCTTCCTGTCGGTCATGACCTGACTCTGGTGGATTTCTTTCCTGGTCTGTCACCCTAGTATTCATTCCTCTTTGTAGTGCTATATCCCTTTCTCTTCTTTCTTCCCTTCTTTTCAGCCTCTTCTCTCTCTCTATTTTTTGTAAATCCATCGTACCTTTGTGTGTCACTATTCATTCAATTTCCTTTTTAAGTTGACTTTTCATTGCTGGTGATGGTATCTCCTTTTAGTCGACTAGAATCCTCTTTACTTTACCTTGACATACGACTAGCTACCCCCCATATCCTACCTGACACTTTAGAAAGCTCGAATAGTTCTTTTTACTTACTTAGTAAATATTCCCACTCCCTTTCAGCAATGAATTTTTCCCACCTTTTCTGTTTCTCTGCCCAGTTAGAATTTGGTGGTGGTTCGTGTAGTGACGGACGAGGTTCGACAATATGACCCACTCCTTTTTCTATCAGAAATTTGAACAGTAGGGTCGGTAGGGAGAACAAGAACTGCTCGGTAAGGTTTGTATAGAATATTTTTTTAACGGTTTCGACCGAAGTTCTTTATTCTATGGATTTCTCCTCATAGAATTCGTCTGTGATCTTTTCAAACCACTCCGACAGGTTTGTTCGTCCCCCTCAAATCAATTTCTCTACCAGCTCTTGGTCTTTAGTTGCTTCCAGCTTTTTCATCCATAAGTTTTTTCAAAAGCTGGGGTGCCAATTCTACGAACTTCTCATGAGTTTCAATGAAGAATTTCTCCTTCTCCTGAGCAATGGTTAATCTATTTCTCCTCGCGTAATTCTGCAAATAATTTTCTATCTTATGCTCCCACCAGTTCATAATCTCCTGTTCTGGTATCATCTGCTTATAGTCATCTTAGATATGTACTACCAGCAACAGAACCAATGTTGTAATCTCACAGATCATAGAAGGTTACCAATAATACAGATTGAATCATACAGACATAACAGACAAGAGATAAGAACATAGATGTAGAATAATAGGTTGTATTATATCATGAGGATCCATACAAACACAGAACTGAACCGAGTTCTCATCTGTCTCAACAGCCTAATATATATGATTTACAAACAATTACATATAACTACCTATCAGTTTGGTCAACCGACACGACCTTATGCGACCGACCTAATCTCTAATTAGTCAGCTATTCGACTTAGTCGGCTCATCAACTAGCTCCTTCAACACTTATCCCACCAAATTTGCTTAGGACTTGCACCTGGAATTATTTTGTTTTAACATGCCATTTGGGTGGTGCTAACATCAACAATAATGGAAACTTGGTGGATGTCTTAACACTCCTTAGTGTTCACCAGTAAGAAACTACTAGTTACAGTCAATGTTTTAAAAGTTCTGAGGGTTGTTTCAATCCTGTTTAGTGCTGGCTGTAGTCATGATCTAGCTTTCCCATAATTGATTCTTCATGGTTATCATGACTGTCCAACCTTCTCTGCACACCTTAGTCACCAAATTTTGCAAGTTGTAACATCTATTTCTTTTATCTGTTGAATATAAAATGGTCTCTTTTTTGTTGCAAATGCATAGTACTTCTTTTTCATCACTTCCTAATGTTGCTCGCATGCTAGCTGATGACTGTAATGTGCCAAAAAGTGAAAAACATATTTTTTATGTGATCCAAAGTGCTCATACTTGAACCACATGGATTCTT
>LPNX010873470.1:0-32450 GCA_001517045.1 Pseudotsuga menziesii | reverse complement strand
TTCATTTCACCTTTGTTTTTCTTCTTCTGGGTATTTTTCTTGGGACCTTGTTGATCCTCTGGAGACTGCTTCTTGTCTCTCTTTTGCTCAGGTGGATTTTCAGCTTTCTTTTTGCTTTTTGAATCCACCCTCGAATCTCCATCAATCAAAGCTTGATCTTTGGATGGTTTGATGGTGCCCATCATCACCAGATTGTCTTGTTCTTGTGTGAGAGATTCCATGAAATATGCAAGGCTAGGCATCTTCCAGGTTCGAGCTGTGAGTTTTGTGGCATAGAAGGTCGAAACAAATACTGAGTAGTCAGGTCCTAGCTTCGAGAGGATGGCCAATGCGATCTGATCATCTTTCTTTTCGATACCACACTGCTTCAGCTGCAAAACTAGTGCTTTGAACTTGGAGAAATATAGCTGCAGGGATTCAAAGCTACTGGGACTCAGAGAAATCAGCTCATTTTCGATCTGATGTCCCCTCATCTCATCTGTCTTTCCAAAAAGATCAGAAAGCTTCTCCCATACTTGATCCGGTGAAGTTAATCCATCGAGATGGAAAAGGAGGTCTCGGGAAATATTGAGACATAGGAGGCCATAGGCGTCATCTCTTCGATTGTGCCATTTGATCTTCTCTGCAGCAGCATTGGGCTCTGCTTCTATAGCCATAGTCACCCTGTAGAGGCCTTTCGCTCTCAACAAGATCTCCATCTCTGCTTTCCATTCAAAATAGTTGAAGGGAGTCAAGATAGTTTTCTGTGAATCCATAGCTTTAGAAAATCTGTCCCAGCTGTCAGTAGAAGGCTCCCAGTCTTGATGTAGAACCTGCAAAAAAAATTTTGAAGGAGAGTAACAACCTTCAATGGCTCTAATACCATGTAGAAATTCAGGCCAGCAATAGATTAATTTTACCCACAAAAATTATCAATTGATCATGCAAAATTGCTAACAATGGAGACTGAATATGGAGCTGTAACACAAAAAAATATTAACTGAGTGTACAATAGCCAACCAACATAGGTTTTTGAATATATATAATACATCAATAGGTCGAATGCATAAGGAGGCATCCAAAACTAGCATAAAGCAGGCTTACTCAAAATAGGCAAATCCCCCATAGGTGTAAAAAGCTGATCCCAAATCTGTCAAGGAGCTCACGAATTGGCAAAGGTGCATGGGAAATATAAAGAGTAGTGGCATGGAAGCTCATACATGCTTTTGGATGGAGAAAAGAGTGGAGGATGAAGAGGACAAAAAACTAGTTCACCTCACCTAGTCTTGCTTTCCTATGTGCCTTAAAACACTGAAAAAGCAGGCAGTAAAGCAGAAAAAGCAGATAGGTGCCTAGGAGGCTAGGAATAAAGCAGATTTGATTCCTAAGGCTTTTCCAAGTGCTACATGAGTCAGATATGGCAATTTTGACCTCTATGGATAGGCAATTAGCAACTTGCACAAGGTGGGACACATGAACTAGGCAAATAAGACAAAAATAAATGAATTAATGTCTAAGTGGGTAAACTATGGGTTGATTATTCTAACACTTGTTTCATTTTCCAGAACACCCATGCAAAATGAGGGTAACATCTATAGGGTACCAAAATCTTGTGTACATGTTGGAGCAGGTTCTCGCAGCTACAGGAAAAGTTGCTACATCGGGACAGGGAAGTCAAAGAAGAACAGTACCTGAGCAGCCAAGAAGAGAGAGCTCAAACACTACACTTAAGGCAGCAGAGAAGATAGGAGGGCTCAACTACCCTCATAAAGGAAAAGGAGCAACGGGCCGAGGCATTGAAGACGAAGGACAGAAGCGGAGCAACTGAGGAAGCGGTGCCCATACCCACGATCAGCGCTGAGAAGCATGGAAGACTACAGAAAGCTGTGGTGTGACGGAAAGTGGCAGTTCAAGTACAGATGGGCCAACTTTCATCGTTAGGGTTTTTGGGGTTACTGTTGGGACAGGCCCACAGTGTTGTAATGGCGAGACCTTCGGGCCGCCTATATAAGGATGTATTTTGTATTGTAAAAGGTTAGACAATTGGGTAGTTGTTTAAGCAGTTAGACAGTTAGCCTTCTAAGTCATTTAGCTAGCTAAGTGTCTCTAGTGTCTCAGTATTGTAAGAATCGAGCTCTGGTTCTATTAGTCCATCTGTATTATCTTACTGTAACCAGTAGCTGACCCCTTGAGCATGTATGTAACAATCCACAGGGATTGAGAAATCCGCAGGGATTGAGAGAGAGAGAGAGAGAGAAGAAGAGTATATTGTAATAGAAGGAAATATAAGAGAAGAGATCTAAGAGAGAAGGGCTCCTGGCGGTGTGCGCAGAGTTTCCCAAAAGATCTCAAGCTGCATATTAGGTTGCAGTGGAACTGTGTTTACTCTCTCAAGATATAATATAAAAACCAGTTCCCATGGATGTAACTTGTCCCCTGGAGGTGAACCACGTAAAATCAGTGTGTTGTGCGACTATTCATGTGACTGTGCTTTATTTATCTGTTATCTGTTATTCATTACAGGAACTTTACTACCAGTTAATGAATGAGTAAATGTATGCTATCTTTAGTTACAGTAGCGTGGAATATTAACTATGAATGGAATCTGTTAAGTCTTCTGTATACGAGTTCTCAGTACTTGCTGCGCGATAGTTGCAGTTACAGTGTTAAGTGATTTCTGCATATTAGTTCAACAAGTTGAGCATAGTTGATGTTAAGTATATTAGACTGTAGGAGTCTAAGTGAGGTTGTTTAGCTTAACTATTATAAAGAGAGAGGAAGTTGTTGGACCGTGAGAGTCATATTGAAGTCTTACCGTAAAGGATATCCTAGTATAGAAAGGCGATATCGCACTGCCAGAGGAACCGCGGTGTGAGATATCACAGGTTAAGAGCCGAGTAGAGGATATAGTTTGCGCATCGGGCTAGCATCGGCGATGCGATAAGAGATCGCTCCCTTCCAGGACCAGCGAGTAAGAAAGGTCACCATCGCAGAGAGATCCTGCTGACTAAGAAGAGTCACGTGAACCACCAGGATGCTACAGAACCTGACTGAGGACACTTGAGTCTTCAGCCAACCCATCCAATATCATTTCGGGTGAGACTTTAGACCGTTCTGCGGTCTGTCGCCGAAAGGGCCAGTGAGCTAGGGGTTTTGTTGGTACATTAAAGAAAACCTGAGTCTGCCCAAAGAACCAACAGTACATGAGTTATTTTTTGTGTGCTCATGATTTTGAAGTATGTTCTCGCACTAGTAATTTATTGTTTCATATTCCAATATTGTAAAAGGGGCATTTTATATAATAGGGGCCTAATCACTCTTACTATTTACTTAAGCCTTAAGTATGTTTTTTCTTGGGTTTTTACCTCTCTATTGATATATATATATAGGATTCTTCCTCCTATCATAAGTATCTCTAATATTATTATTAATACAATCAACTAGCTTATTGTTGTTATCAAATAAGCCTTCCTCCATTGCTTCCATTTGCAAGGGAAGTCCCACCCTAGGTGTGCAAGGTCTCCCACTCTTATCTTTGATTTGACTCTTTGTTTTTGTTTTATGTTTTAATTATTTCAATTATAGCATTGGTAGTTACATTTTGGATATTATAACATTGCAAACCAATTATCTATCTCTTCAAAATCGTTGTCACCATGAATCCAATTTCCACATTCACCCCCACTTTGAAAATATTTGTCATGTTTGTTGATATAGCAACTATGATAGGTTTAGTCAATGGAATGTGACTTCCACCCAAAATAGTGTTAAAAAAACTACATTTTACCAAGAGTTAAGAATTCATGGAGCTACTCAATGGTTGACACTAACTACCTTGGATAACCATCACTTGTGTCAATATGTTAGATTTTGCAATAGGATCACAAAGAGATACTATTGCTTATTTTATGACTAGAGGAGATCCCTTTCAACTTTATTTCACTACCCCCACCATAATTTCCTTGCTCTCTTCATGAAAGAAATGTTTGGACAAATCTCATGTTCCCAACGTATATTCTTCATCCTCCTACCAGACTAGATCCTACCTAGCAGAACACTTCCCTATTCATGATGCTACCTCCAAGGAGGGGCAATAAGAGACAGACCGACATCAACACATCTTTAGACTCTCAATGCCGACCCAAGAGGCCTTCCTTTGTCCCTTGAGATCTCAACAACATGAACAAACTAGACCTCTCCCCAAGTGGCAAAAGAGATCCCATAGGCCTTAGTTGAGAGCTACTTCCTATAAACAGCAGCATAGAAGGAAACCTCGACCTTTCACTAGTTCTTCCTTAAGACAACATACTATTCTTAGTTTCCTTCATTCAACCTTCGATGTTAAGAGAGATGGGTCTATTCCTTGATATACCTATGCCACTTCTTTTGGATTTATTTTCTCCTGGATCCATTCTCTGTGTATTTCTCTACCCCTTTGCAGTCTCCTCATTTATCATCTTGTTGAGGCCTGGAAATTCGCAGGTGACAACAGTAAGGGATTCTCCCCAATCAACGTTCCCAACTAGCCCGTTGACTATTTGGTATATGGAATCCGTCCAGTTTACGGTCCGGCTACCATAGGTCAAGCAACAAAATGAAGGTTTTACCAGTTGTGGCCTGGTCCACCAAGTTTTTGTATTTTTTGACTTAATGTATGAAATGCAAAGGCCTAATTAACAATGTAGGATGATGAGGATGCGGGGAGCGTCACAATGTGATGCACAGGCTCTTACCTCTCATCTTAGGCTCACAAGCATCTGCATCACATATGCAAGAATGAGACAAACTAACTATCCATCTAACTACCTCTCTATCCACCTATCCCCGGGGAGCCAGAACATGATTTATTTATGAGTAATGTGGATTATTCATGTATTATAAACAGAAATTACAGATAGCTGATATTCTTTTCTACAACACACGAAAGATTAAATATATTTCAACAATCAGATAGCCAATTGTTTCATAAGCAGCATACATTACTCATAGTGGAAGTCTTCATAAAATAAACCAAAAAACATTCACACAAGAACATAGGTTCAATGAGTTAGAACGGTCTCACAGTTAATGGACATAAAGCTGAAAATGAAATAGTTCCTCTTCAACAAATCCATAGCACAACATTTGAATATTCCACTAAGCTTTCTCCAACGGGCAAACTGTAATTTTTTATTGCAAAAGGAAATAGTTCTTCTTACAATATGTCTTCACCAGTCTTACTAGGAAAAAGTCCTTTCTTCTTCTAAGTCTTTTACATTTATACAAAAGGGTCAGACTGTTGGGCTGCCCAAAGTGACCTTTGGGCTTCCCAACCTCTCGTCTCCCAACGTTTTACTTTTATTAAATGCTTTACAAAATAGTTACAAAATACAAAGGTGACTAATCCCTCACGAGGAGGGCCCCACTTGGCTATCCAAAAACTTCCTCCACGCTGTAGCCTCATTAGCGATGCCTTCAAAAGTACAAGGTTCTAAAAACTGGATATTTATCTCAAATTTCTCAACTTCTTTCTTGATTGCCTCGACCATGGACGTACTCAAACGGAGCTGATCTTCCAGAAGTAGTATACTGATAGCTGGGTGATCTACTTGGCTTCTGAAGATTAGATCATCCATGGCTCTGATATCCTGTACCTTAGCTTATTCCTCCTGGAATCTCTTCTGCAATAGCTCTACAAAGGCATCATGATCTGGGAAGGCTTCAAGCCTCTCATCCGCTTTTATCTGGCACCGGTTGAATGTATTGAGAAGTCTTCTGAAGAATTCAGTGCATAATCCCTTTGTCTTCTTTACTACCTTCTTGAATTCTTCAGCGGTATTAATAGAAAAATCCACTAGGTTATAGTCCCATTTGAGGGCCTGCTGGTCTTTTGCCGGTAGCTCTGCTGGGGTTTCCTCGTTGTTCTCCAACCTTGCCATTCGTACAGTCAGGACCTCTAGGATGTCCTGGGACCTGTCCACAAAGAAGGATGCATTTTCCACGATCTCCTCCAATTGGTCATCGATCTGCAGGACTTTACACCTTTCTTTTTCAACAGCAGTCTGCAACTGCAGCATCTTGGTTTTCTGGGTCAATACATGCTGCTTGAGAGGCTGAAGATCGACCTGCTGTTCTCTTGCTACTTCCAAATCCGTGGTCAAAGAAGAGATCTGCTCCTGATGCTCCTTTCTTAGTTCTTGAGTGTGCATATCATTTGCCTGCAGGAGGATCTTCAGTTGGTCTTCTAGCTCCTCCACCTTCGTCAGTAGCTGACCCTTCTCGGTCTTTAGATCTTGGCATTCCTTCTGCACTTTCTCTAGCTCCTCCTGTGTTGTTTCCTTGACTTGTATTTATACCTGGAGGGCCTGTACTTCAGCTCTTGAGGACTTCACTTCCCTTTGTAGATCGTCATATTTCCTTTTGAGACTGTTGCTATCTTCCCTTTCTTTCCTCAATGTATCTTTTAATTGAGCGGACGTTTTCATGGATTGCTCCAAGTCCAGCATTATCTTGCCTACATTATCTTCTAAAGCTTGGATGAATGCAGACCCGGCTCTTAGGGTAAATCTCAGATCCTGGTCTGTTCCTAGCATAACAGTAGTATCTGTTATCATTTTACCAGGTATACCTTCCGCCTCAACTTTCTTTTCTGTCCTCTTTATTATTCGTTTTGTTGCCCTATCATAATATACAATGTTGAAATCAGGGATTCCCTTTCCTTTTTCCTGCACAGAAGGGACCAGCCAGAGCATGGGAACCATGGGTATGCTGGTAGTGGGTACTTGGGGGGTCTGAACCTAGGGGTTCTCCACCTCCTGGGTCTGCCCTGCTGTTGTTTCAGAAGCTGACTACTGTGTCAATTTTATCCTCTCAGCTTCTTGCCTTTGAAGCTCTTCATCGATCTTTCTCTTTGCTTCCTCTGCTTTCTCGGCTGCTTCCTGAGCATTTTTTCTTTCTTCTTCTGTATGAATCCTTTCTGCAACCTCTTTCACTAACCTTTGGGCTTCTTCATCCCTCCTTTTGGCTTGTTCTTCAGCCTTTTCCTGTTCATCCCCCTTTCTACCTTTGGTGGTGATCTTTTTCTTGAATCTTCTCATTAGCATTGTCATGTTTGGGGCATTTCGGAAGACAGATTCTTCCTTATCAAAATGGTGGGTATACTCAAAGTGCACCTTGTGCTCTTTACAATGCTCAGCTACTTTCCTGTGAGTATCATTTCTCTGGAAAGGAATCTCGCCAAAATGGAACTTCTCCAACTCTTCTATGAATTCAGCAGCTTGTTTTACCTTGGTGAATTTGTAGCTTCCTAGCTTAAATGGCAAAGGAGGGTAGGCAGTCTTCTTATGTTCAAACAAAAAACTGCCTATTCCATCTATGAACACTTGCCTGACTGCCTCCTTGTGGACTATGTAATCTGTTGCATATTTGGGCAGCAGTGAAGGTGTTCTTGATCCTCCGAACATCCGGAAGTACATGCCATTTTCAGTTAAGAAATAATCCGCATATTCTTCTATCACTTGCATGGATTCTTCCGACATACAGTCACACTCCTTCCAGAAAATGAGTGTGTACAGAGGCATAATGAAGTGCTCACAGACCTCTCTATAATGGCTATGGTACTGGTGAGCCCACAATGGTCTATAACCGACATAAACAGGCATCCTTTCCCTGTCCCAGATGCACCTAAGACCAGGGAAAGCCTGGTTGCACAATATGTAGTCTATTAATATTGAACTCATGTAAAACTCTAATCTTTTCTTGGACTCTCCCTCCAAGGCTGAGGTCACACAAGAATAAAGACTTCTAGACACCATGCTGGACCAATTGAAAACTGTGCCTTGGGTTGCCTCATGAAAAATAATTGGTATCCATTCAAGTTTGAAGAGTCTGCCATGAGCTCTCCCAAAGATATTATTAAGCATCAGAGCGATAAATTTGTAGGGAGCCCTCAATCTCACTGTATCATATTCACTGGTCGGTCTGTATCGATAATGCTTTCCTTGCAACATCATTCTCCTAAGAGTTTCCACCAGGTCCATTCTGATGTTGTTCAGCCAATCATCTGACAAGAAAACTTGGGCTTCTGGTAGGTGATAAGCCAACGCCACATATCCCGGGCTAAATGCAACATAGCCCTGTCCTTCAACATTTCCCATGATCATTGTAGTTGTGTCTACTTGGGGTAGAATCCAACCAATTACCTCAGAGCATGGGAACAGCTCTGGTCTGGTGGCAACTTTCATGAGAGAAGATTTCTCTATGTTAGCATAGATGGATTCTTCTTCAAGGCCCATGTTGGGAACCTCCCTGCGGGAAATCAATCTATATATTTCACCCCATTTGTACTCGAGCTCAACCCCATAAACACATTGAGTGTCTTCATATATGTATTCGGTCTTCATGACGACCTCTACTTCTGGGTCTTCTTCAACCACAGGGGCCTTCTTCTTTTGTCTCTTGGACATTGTGAGTTCTTCCTGCCATGTATAACATTGTGACATTAAGAAATTCAAGTTGCAGACATTCACAAGACACTATGCAACATTTTCTTCTTTCTATGTGTACCATGACAGCAACTAGTTGATGAAACTAAGATATAAGCTTGCATAACCTGACTGGCCTGACTAACAGGACTATTACAACCAAATGCACATTATTTAGTGATCTCGTCTATATCTTAGCATGATACAAAGCATTGCTGTATGATATTAAATCATTTCATCAACCATCTTCTAGACTGCAATAAACTACATCCATATGCAATGTGCCATTTTCATGTGTTTAATGTGATAGCAAGTAGTGAAACAAATGCATGCATGTACAGCCTAAAAATGCCCTGACTATCAGAACCATTAAAATACAAGGCGCAATTCTTGGTAATCTAGTCTATGCATAGCAGTTAAAGAAACTGATTGAAAGTAGCTATACGCAGTACGACTGTGCGAGTCGCTTATGTTTTCCACCACCAAACACCTTAACCATATAGCTTAGCAGGAATAAAAAGGACGAGGAATCTTGCTGTTCATGGAAAGATATTTACATTAACTTGACAATAAATTTCACTTTCTGCGGGTATTACTGTCATCTTGCTGCAAATGGTGCTTCGATTAAAACCACTACCCATGAGATTCCCGCTTAACAAACTAAAACAGCGCATATCCCTTATAACCGGCTAGGGTTTTAGACGACTGAGCACAAATGGGCTGCGCGGGATTGCAAGGGAAACTACATGCGACGTCAACGGTGCTTATTCCCATGCACTCATGGTTATCAACTACAAACCGCAGCAGATCCCTTCCAACCGGCTAAAGTGCCAAACCATGGTGCACAGAATGGCGCAGAAAAATGGAAGTTCGAGGAAGCAGGTAAAACGAAAGGCCACGACTGCGATGAGAAACAACAGGTACTACAGAAAACACATATAACCCCCCTCTCCTACACAATCATCACCACTCGGGGCAGCTTGGTGCAGACGGCGTAACGACCGTCTGCACCAAACCCCATCTCTACGCGCGGGATTTGGAAAACAAGGCCGCATGCCAAAATAATTATTCTGTGGGTTAAAAACGCCCCACTAATAGTCAATATTAAACCCCCCCCCCCGACCTATATAGGCATCAAGAAACGGAAAATGAATACGGCTAGGGAAAAACAAACTATCGCAACCAAAACTGTCCACACAAAACCTTATCAAATACTTCAATGAAACAGAAGAAGGTGAATAAAACCTACCTGGCATGGACGTATCCGACATGGAGAGGTTTGGCAAGTTTCCCGGTGAAGACACCTGTACTGAGTGTACCGAAAACGGGCGAGCGCGACAGCACGACAACGACGGGCACAGTAGTTAGAAAAATAACAATAGAATAATAACCTGCCTCCCCGTATATATAGAAATGATCCGCACGTGTGACATAACATATCGGACAGGAGCCTATTCTGAATCGGAAGGTGAGAACGTGAATCCTTCCGTAACGGTGGAAGGCTATAACATCAATCCGTCCGCAGTGGTGGGAAAGGTGGTAGAAACTAATGATCAGACGTCGGAGGAACTTTGGATCGGAAGCCGATAGGGAACCTCCTTCCACAACGGCGGACGGTCAAAACTCTAAGTCATCTACATACAACTTTTTTTTCTTCGAAAAGGATAAACCTTCCGCAACGGTGAATAAAGAAATGGTAAAAGGCTCCGATACAAAGCCAAAAGACAACCGAAAATAGGAAAGAAAGTGAAAACCCATCCGCAACGGCGGAAACCAAATGCAAATATTCGTCCACAACGGCGGACAAGGAAATAATCATACCTTCCGACGTAAAAACAAAAGTCATCCGCAACGGCGAAAAAAGAAAAGGAAAAAACCTCTGCAATGGCGGGAATGTCAATTAAACAAACTTTCGATTCAGAGTGGCTTCAAAGGTATTCAAAGATAACGATAAGGCTTGATAAAAAGGAAATTTTCCAGCGTTAGAGGGAGATGTAAACAAGTGGTAAACCAAATCAGCATAAGAAACCCTTTCTGAAAGCTTCCTATCCAAATCAAAGCATAAAATCAAGCTAGCCCAAGTGAAAGGATGGTCCCAAAATTTTTTGGAATTTTGGGAAATTGTTGCACCTGCAACACATCTGTAACCAACACTAACATGCCCCGACATCATTTTTACTGTACATGGCATTTTAGATTTATTTTACTGTACATGGAGTTTGATATTTATTAGTTTACTGTACATATCATTTGATTATTTTTGAGTACCAACTTTAACGCATTGACCAAATGGAGCGTTAAGTTGAAAGAGATGAAAATTTTGTTGTTTTTGTTTTATTACAGTTTAAATTTTATTAAGTAGTACTATTGTGAATCTGAGTTTATATGTTAATGCATTAAAGTTTACTACTTATGTTAAAAATCATCTAACCTTTAAATTTCAACATGTAAGAACTGTAAATTTTTCTATGTATCCTTGTAGACTGTTGGTTATTAGTTTGTTGGTGTATTACTGGGGTTTCCTCTTATTGACTAGATTGTCTTAACTATTATTGTAGGTATCTATCCTATAGCAACCCTTCTCTCTCTCAGGCTTCCTACTATTCCATAGTTATTTGTCCTAAAGAGACAAGGTATGATCAAAATTATATTTGAGTATAAGTAAGGTCCAAACTAGCATTGTTTTACAGTTACATCTTCTATTGATGTTAGTTGTTTATTGTGTTACTGTTCATGATTATACTAGTACTGTTCTGATGCAGTGTTTATATACTGTACAACTGTTATGAATTTGTTTCATTCATGAGTATGTATAAGAATCAAACAACTCTTATACTGAATTTATATTTAGATTTTATGACTTTGTGAGTCTGTACAAGCCCATTTATCTATTTTGAAACTAAAAGGTTATGGAACTTTTCAGAATTCATGTTTGAATATCAAAAATCATCAATTTTTCTCATCTCTAATGCTGCATTTGTTTCATATAAATGAATAAATGATCTGTAAAGACAAATTCCATATGCATTAGTTAAGAGAACACTAAAATAGTGCCCACAGACAAGCTCTCAAAAATGACCAATAATGACATTATAACAAAATGTGCACATGTAACCTACCTCTACAAAAAAAGTCAAAGAGTTGCAGTATTTAGATGTAGACATCATTTGTAACTACACCAAAGAACACAACCATAGTGAAGGCATATGCAGAAGCAGTCTTTTTTAAACTACACCCAACAATTAGACATTGCAGGTAAAGGAAAGATGCGGAACTACAATCTAGCATAAGGACATAATAGATTAATAGTAGACAAGAAACATGAAGATGTCACAATGGAAGGGAAAACATATGGCATCTATGAAGAAAGAAAAAGGTGGCCTGAAGAGTATATGAACTATATATTGTTGGGGGTAATACAAGAGAACATGAAACTATAATTCAAAGAGAACTATAACAATGGTTAGAAAACCATGTATAAGGAGGGTGAAAACATGTAATTAACTTGGGTGATGGAGAAAATTATCACCAGGAATTCAGTTAGCAAAAAGATATACAAGGCATTTAGGGATTGCAAAAGAAGTGTTAATTTGGTAACAGTGCCTCAAAATCCAAAACTAAAGAGTAATGACTATATCTAAAAACTCTCATGAATTAAAATAGTTTATGCTATTGTGGCTGCAAAAAGGGTATCTAAATGTTTTGGTGTTCTCTAAGACAAAACAAGAGAACAAATAATAAAAGGGGTTTTGCAGTGTCTAAAATACAAATGTGATTGAAAATTAATATCAGGGTCTCAAAAACAAAATAAAAAAACCTAAGAAGATTACATTTCATTAGGATCATATTCCCATAGATGATTACAATTGCAGGAAACATGATATAGGAAGCTCTCTGATAACCTATCATCAGCAAGCTGGTGATGAAAATATTGTGTAAGAGGATCATCTGACTCTACACTTACAGACATTTGTAATGTTTTAATGTTGGAATCTAAAGTTTCAGCACAATTTGTATATGGGTGCTTCGCCTTATTAGAAGAACTCAAGACTATCTATTTGCTTCCATCTAATTCATCAATCCCATCGCGTGTGGAAGCCAATTGTTTCACACAATTTCTTAGGATGCTTACACATAAAAAGCTTGAAGCATCTTAAGTCTGTTCAAACTCCACATCAAAAACTCCAACTTCATCCAAAAGTACAACCCTTCTTTTTTGCTTCCTCATTCCTTCTGTCTTAAATGTGCATGGCATACCTTTACTCATAGTCTAAGGAAGCCTCCTACCACCTACATCTGCCAAAATATCGTCTGCACAAAACAATAGTGCATGTTCCATTTTTTAATCTTCTATTGCATTCATAGCTAGACAGCTATGAGCATTTAAGGATGGATCCTCAAACAATGAACTATGTTGATGTTTTTTGCTTACTTAATTGAAATCCTCACGCACTACATTAGATTCACCCTTTGCATTATGATCATCTGTATCTGCCTCTGCATGGGAAATAGTTTTCCTGTCTATAGAACTAGAGGAATTAGATACATGTTGGTCATCACTACTAGACTCGCTGTTAGATGATGAAGCTATAGATTATGAGTCCAGAGAAAGCTGCATGAATTCCTCCTCCATATTTTGGCACCGATGTAGTATATCTTCCTGAAAGTGGGGAGGAGAAGAAAGACAGAATGAAGAGGAACGAGATTCAATTATTTCCTCAATAGTATTTAGGAACCAAAGCTTCACCTGAGCACATTTCTTCATTTGCCACAGCACCGGGTAAAAATAAATAAGCCATGTCATCTCTAGGTAACTTTCGCGATGTATTGGAGATTAGAACCTTTGATTGTTCCTCAGAGGTATTGATTTCTCTAATTTTCGAATTGAGCCAAGGGTGCAATGAAGTTGCATGCTTTACAAATGAATTGGATACAATTTTCCCCTTTTGGGAAAAGTTTCACAGTAAGCATGCTTTAATTATTTCATTCAATTCTTTTTGAAATATGTGTTGATTTTATTTTTCTTTCTTATAGGATGAAGGGAAATAAAGCCAAACAAATTAAAGAGTATTCTAGAGAATTGGAGCAAGGAATTCATTTCATCAAAGCTCCTCTTTCCATGCAAGAAGAGACCGGGCTTACGTTGCCACGAAGGAAGAGAAAGGCATATATTGGAAGTTGAAAGGAATTTCTATTGGTTTAGAAGGAAACAATAGAGGGTGTTGTGGCTGAGAGAAAGTTGGAATTTGGAAAGAGGAAGGATCTAGCTGAGTGAAAGTAAAAGGGATAGATATTTTTTGTTCTTGGAAACAGGAATAGTTTGGAGGCATATGAGCAAAAGGAAAAACAGGGTTTTTTTTTTATGGAAAAAGCAACCTTTTCCATTGCTTGTCTCTATTTCTTTTGTTCTTCTTTGAGTTCATTATAGGATGAAGAAATCATATTTATCTTATCATCAGTTTTTGCAGTAGCAACATTAACTTTACCAAATTTTTTAACTAAAGTTTCTATATGAGTACCGTAATTATTCAAACCCAAAACAGACATCTGATTATTTTCAGAAATCTTTTGAAAAGCTTTAGTACACTGGCGAAAACCATTTGCTTGAGTAAGATCAAAGATATTACACTTTCTATCTAGGTCAATACACTTTTTCCTAGTCTCAGTGATGTCATTATTGTTTCTATTTGACACATGTTTCCAATGAACTGCAAGTTTGTTTAAGGCTATATTTGTCCAATTGCAGGAAGCAACAACATCTTGATTTGAAATTCCTATTCTATCAATTTGGACAGGGATCAACTTATATTTCTCATCCACTTATCTTAAAATGATATTCTTCCAAGGTGGAATATCATGTGTAGTTTCCATATAAGAACCATCAGTAAGTTCCCATTTATGTTTCTTCTCTGGAGGTTCAGGGAACTCTGATTCACCACTCATCATATTAAGATTGTTGAATGATTCAGTCATTCTTTCGATTTTTGCATCAAGCTTTCTTTTTTCTTATGCTCTACAATCTAATTTGGTGACTTTATGGAAACATGCTTTTATATCACAACTTTTTCTTTCCTGGCTTGTTTAACTTTAATATTTCATCTTCATGCATGAAATTTCTCTATGCTTGGTAAAATTTACAGGAATTATTTCCAGTATTATGTTGATCCTACAAAAGTTTGGTATGCATCAAATCCATTCAAACAGGTTGATATTAGTTAACTATATAGATGTTCTATATTTTATTATATGGATCATATGATATAAATTTAATCGCATTGTTTTATTTAGGTCATCACTTTGATCTTATTGAATCACTTACTGATTAGTAGGTTATGTTAAGAGTAATTTCTTTTGTCAACGAAGAAATTTCTAATGATATTATACTAAACAAAACACGGTGTCTATGTTGAATGATGGTATTGTTACGGAGAGAAATTCCTATGGCTTGGGGTACCACAACAGACATCTTGACTCCAGAAATCAATCCTTTCCTATATGCAAGAGAAACCAAATATCTAACACTAAAGGATCTCGATTCGTACTTTATTATGGACAGTTGATGTAGATCCCCATTGAGCTTTCCAACTCCAGCTGGTATTGATAAATTTCTATCTCAACACTCAGTAAACAAGACAAGCATGCTATATATAGATGTGTTAGACCTACTCTAGCATATATAATCAATAACATATAAGCATTTAAAAGCATCCATGGATAAAATACTCATTTAAATACACATTATTGGACAGGAAAATATATTTCTATTAATATAAAACAGAGATTACAATAGTGACAACCTCTATCGGCACGTCTATGAATCGGAGAAACTGAGTCCCCCACTTAGGCCTCCACCACTTCAATCCTCCATCTCCCGATAGCAAGCTCACAAGAAAAATGCAAGATTGGGAAGAACACAAAAGTGCTCCAAGGGACAAAGGGATGCAGACTCAAGTATAAGCTCCTGCAACAATGGACTATAGTTTTCTTGCTTTTCAATTCCTCATGCCTTCAATGTATCAAAAGGTTTCCCTATATAGCTCTTCAATGGGGTAATGGAAGGTCAAATCCAAGTGATCTCAAGGCATATGGAAGGCCAAGAGACAAGTGAGTCAGATCCACATGAAGGAAAACTCCAAAAGAATTTGGCCTTTTGCACACATCCTGATGTACACAGTTTTAGGGGTAAAACCCGCGTATATACGTGAGAAAGGAATTAAAATTCATGTATGGCAATTATTGCATGTTTTTAGGGATGATCATGGAAACATCAAAGTTACAAAAATGATCCATGGGGTTTAAGGAGTCTGTAGAGGGATAGGGAAGGCCATGAAAGTGTGATTCACCATGTGTGGTAAAATAAAATATAACAGATTCCCCCTAATGTGTGAGGTTAGAGGGGTCATACGATGGCCAAAATACATTATAAGTCCATCCCAGAAGTGAAGTGATGAAGAACCCAATGGAAGAACCAACCATCCAATCAATACAATACAATGATCAAACTTTGCACATAACTGCAAGTAAATATAGTAGTCCTGGATACATAAGAGTACAATGGAAATGAATGTGGAAATTGAACCCAGTTGTTAGAACAATTACACTCACAAAAATTTCCAATTACACATGCAAATTACACACAAAGGAGACTGAATATGGAGGAAAACACTAATCTATATTGAATAAGTTTACAATAGCCAACCCTGTTAAGTCATAGGCTGCCACAATAAATAATTACATGATATATTCGAATGCATTGGGATGCCATTCGAATTGGTCAAAAGAAGGCTTACTAAATCTAAGCAAATCCCCCATAGGTGCATAAAGCAGCTTCCAAATCTGTCTAGGAGCTCACGAATTGGAAAAATAAATTAGGTAAGCTAATAGGTGATGGAAGGACAATTCATACATGCTTTTATTAGGAGAAAAGAGTGGAGGATGATGAGAACAAAAAACAAGTTAATTTCACCTAGTCAAACTTTCCCAATTGCCTTAAAACTCAGCAAAAGCAGGAAATAAAGCAGAAAAAGCATACATGCTCTAGGAAGGCCAAGAATAAAGTAGAATTGATTCCAAGAGGTTTCCCAAGTGCTCCATGACTCAGTTTTAGCAATTTTGACCACTTTGGACATGTGGAGGACAACTTGCATAAGGTGGAATATGGAAACTAGGCAAATAAGACAAAAATGGATTAATTAATGTCTAAGGTAGCTAACTATGGGTTGATTATTCTAACACCCCCCCTTAAGCTTGACTTATGAGTAAAATATCAAAAAATTATAGGGTCTAGCAACAAGGCTTAGTCACCATTTACATACTGCATGTCCATTTAACCAAGGAAAGAGGCAAAAACCCAGTGGGAAAAATCCTCCCTTAAACATGGACAGTAAACAAAATTTGAAAATCTTGTCATCAATCATGCTTCACAGCATGATCATCAATCCCCAGCAGTGATTTGAGATTGTTGAATGTCTTCTCACAAAAAACTTTGGTGAAGATATCTGCTACTTGTTCTGAAGATGAACATAAGAGTAGGTGAATGGTGCCATCATGCACAAGCTGTCTGATGTAGTGCATATGGATCTCAATGTGTTTGGTTCTCTGTCTCTAAAATGGATCATTGCAGATTCAAATGGTACTCTGATTATCACAATAGATAGTATTTGATTATTCTAATTCGAAGCCACACTCACCAAGTAACCCCTCCAACCATAAACATTGAGTTGCTACATTTACAAATCCTCTGTACTCTGCTTCTGTAGATGAGAGTGCAATGGAACTCTGTTTCTTGCTTGACCAGCTGATTGGTCCTTCAGTAAGCATGAACACATATCCTAATTTTGAATTTTGATCTGTTTTTTCACCTGCCCAATCACTGTCAGTAAACCCAATCAAATCAAGATCAGATTTAGCTTTGTAGAAGATCCCATGAGTCCTTGTTCCTTGAAAAAAGTTAAGGATCCTTTTGGCTGCTCTCCAATGGATCTCATGAGGCTGATCCATGTATCCTAAATCCACACTTACTACATAAGAAATATCATGTCGAGTATGTGTAAGGTACAGCAAACATCCAATCAGTTGCCTATACAGTGTATTATTTACCATAGGTGAAGAATCTGCTTCTTCAAGCTTAACTCTTGAAAGGAAGGGAGTCTTGCTTGGCTTGCAATCCTTTACGTTGAACTTGTTCAGAAAATCCAAAGCATACTTGGACTGATATAATTTTTTTCCTTGTTTGGTTTGAGCAATCTCAAGACCCAAGAATTGGCTCAATAACCCCAAATCTGTCATTGAAAATGCATGGTTCATTGCATCCTTCAAGGAGGCAATTTCATCCTTTGAGCTTCCTATAATGAGAAGGTCATCTACATACAAGAAAATAATCATAAAAGAACCAAGAATCAGCTTCAAATAAACATTAGGATCTGATTTGCATCAAACAAAATTCAATGATAGCAGAAAGCGATCAAGCTTGGCATACCAAGCCCTGGGGGATTGCTTAAGCCCATACAATGATTTCTTTAGCCTGCACACAAGAGATGGATTAGTAGAAAAGTCTTGAAGCTAATACATGTAAATATATTCATTAATATCTCCATTCAGGAAAGCACACTTCACATCCATGTGATGTACCTCCCACTGCTTCGAAGCTACAATGGCTAAGGCTAGCCTGAGGGAGTCCATCTTTGCCACTGGTGCAAAGGTCTCATTGTAGTCTATGCCATGTACTTGTGAGTAGCCCTTGGTTACCAATATTTCCTTATATTTCAAAGGTGAACCATCAGCAGCAAACTTGGTTTTGTAAACCCGCTTACATTGAACTAGCTTCCTCCCTGGGGGAAGATCAACCAACTCCCAAGTGTTGTTCTTCTGGAGTGAGATGAACTCTTCTTTCATGGCTGTTTGCCATCTTGGATCATGTGCTGCATCTTCATATTTCTATGGGTCTTATTCAACCATCATATAGCATTTCTCTGCAAACAAAGGGTCTTTCATACACAGAGCACTCTCAAACTGAGATCTAGTCCTCCTAGGATCACTAGGATTTCCAGCTAGTTCTCCAGCTGCATGAATGGTATTTGATTCCCATTTTGGTCTTGCAGGAATGTTAGGATATGCAATTAAATCATAATTACCAGACATATCAGAATCAGCAACCTCAACTATCTCTTCCCTTACATTCAATGGTTCTGGTGGTGAAGAGGATTCTCCAACTTCCACTGCTGCTAAAGCCTCTTCTTGGAACTGAACACTCTTTTCAATGAAGGCTTTGTTTGTGCTCAAATTTATCAGCTTATACCTGTTAAGTCATGAATTTGTTTTCTTCACTCTTATATTTTGCTTGTGATTTTTGTTTAAAGCTTGCGCATTTGCTTACTTTTAGGAATTTTTGGTTTAGAGTGAATTTTTTATTTTTTGCCATTAGGTTTTCATTATTTTTTGTTTTTTCTTATGTCCTGAAGGGTTCTATAGGATATATGTTGATTAATAGTTTCACAAATAAACACTAAGATCAAGGTTTACCATATAAACCTTATTTAAAGTTGAGTTAATGGTCAAAAAGTACCAAATTTGACTTTTTAAATATTCTTGTAGCGCAACGGTTAAAATTTTACACTAGCGCGCTACAAGAATATCGCGGGTGCAAATTTTTCAGTTTTTATGCCAAATTCTCCAATGATTTCGCTCCTGGATGAATAATTGCATGTGTAGACAGGTTTGATACGTGTTTCATCAAAGACAATCATGAAAACAGGTGTTGGCCATGACGTGAAGGAGATCGTGGCAGTCAGAAGTTAGGGCTTGGTGAATTATGATAGACAGTGGAACGAGGCGAGATTGATGGGAAATAAGTTCTCCACATAGGCATTACGAAGCTGGTAGAGAAGTGGAATGAAGATAAATTGCTAAGAATCTGGAATTTGCAGTTAAAAAGGGAATTTAGGGCTTTCTCAGGGTGACAGTTGGAAGCAAGATGAAGACTTGAAGACACCTAGATAGTTAAATTCAACATTCATATAGTCCAAGGATCAATTTTAAACACCTGCAGCAAGCCGGGAGTGAGGTATTCTGTGTAAACTTGGTCATGCCCTGCTAAATTGGGGGTTTTTCTATTAAGGCTTATAATGTTAAATTGATTAAAGAAAACATAAACTCATGTATTGAACAAACTCCCAATGGTGAGAGAGCAGTCTAAAAGGTCTAAATGAATATCTTGGATGTTATTAAAGTTCAGCAGCAATTTAGTTGAAGATTATTAGTGCTCTGTTTGACCTAAATTACCCAAGCTTGGCAAAAAACATTCCCTGCATTGATAATAGAACTTACTGTTAAAACATCAAAGAAAAACAGCCAAGGAGAATCCAAAGGAGAACTGATTGTCAAAAACTTGTAAGCTTGAGGAAAAAAGGCTGTTAGGTCATTAACAGGGTCTTAAAATCACAGAGAAACATCATCAAGCCTTGGGAAACCAGATGAAGAGGAGTGGTAAGACCAACAGGGCTGAGCCCACTGAACTGAATTGGATAAACAATTTTCCAGGTTGTGCTCAACTCTTTGAGAATGCTGGATGGTTGGATTTCTTTAAAAGGATTGATGGATATAATACCGAAGTTTCTCATAAATTTTCTCAATGTTATAACCAATATACAGTATCATTTGATACTCTGAAATTCAAATTAACTGTAGAGTTGGTGGCTGAAGCAATCGGGGTCAGGAATGAGGGAGAGCTTTGGTTCAAAAAGGTGCGATTTACCTTCAATGCCCAAAGGTATCTTTTTCCTGGAATTGTTCCAGACTAGAGCAAGGGAGTGCTTATCCATAATTTTAGAGCTGAATGGGTAGAGCCCATCAAGGTTCTACAAAGCTACATTACTTGTGAAGGGAGGTATGCTTTTGTCTTCAAGTATCATTTCAGGTTCCTTCAGCACCTTGCTGGTGAATCAAGGATGAATCTCCCTTTCTTCCTGTTAAAGAGTTTGCAGAAAATGTCAAGTAGGATCAAAGAGCATCATGACCACACTTCACAGTCCATCTTTCATCATGGATTGATTAAGCTTATTATCAGCACTGTTCTGCAAAGAGAAGGAAATACTTGGGAGTACTTTCTCTTTTGGTCTGGGTTCCAAATTAACCAGGAAGGACAGCCTACCAAAAATCATGTTGATAAGGGACAAACCCTAATTCGAAAATTAAGACAAAAAGTCAAGGCTGAAGATAAAAAATGTGTCAAACTTGAAGAAGTGGCAGAACCTTCAAAGGGAGATTATGAATTTCAGCAGCCTTCAGTTGACAATGAGGATAAAAATTCGCTGTCTATTCACAAACAAAGCCAGCCTGTACAAAATAAAGCACCAGCAGAAGCACTCATTGATGAAAAAATTGTTTTTTCAGAAAATGTTTTAGGAGAGGAAGGAGATACTAAGCTCCAACAAAAAATCCCAATTACCATTTTATCTGAAGATGAAGGATACTTATTGGAAGGAGATGAGCTGACTGTCAATGCTGAGACTAAGGTTGGCACACACAGGAAGTTCAACAGTTAAGAGTATAAGACAATGATGCCAAAGAAAAAGAAGATCAAGGTAAAAGAATTTGCCTCTATCAGGCATCAAGGAAGAAATTTAAAGATGATAGCAGAGTTTTCCCCAGGCTGGAGACCCAAAACTAGATCCAAAAACAAATTGAGGCTGAACATGAAAAAGCTACTAAACCCTAAGTTAAATACAGAAGGGATAACTATGATTGATACTTCTTCTTCAAATGAAAATATAGAATCTAGCAAAGGTAACAGCAAAGGGAAGAAGCCATTGAAGATAGAAGAGGAATCAAGCCTCACTCAGACTAGATTATCTACTGTGTTTTTGGAATTACGAGGTGAATTGTTGAAGGAACAATAGAAAGAGAAAATAGAAGTTTATTATTCTAAAAACAAGTTGTTGATGGATGAAATTGCACCTACTAAAACAGATAATCAAGAAAATCCAAGTGTTTATGGTGTTTCTATAGAGCTGCTGCCTGAGGATGAGGACATCTCCAGAAAGTTGAATATCCCATGGCTGCCTAGTGAACTACAGAATACAACAGGAGGCAAGGTTTTTGACTCAGAAAAGGAAAATTTGCAAAGAACCATCAAACAGTATAAGTATCAAATGGAGTACATGCAAGAAACAAATGATGGTTTGATCATAGCTAATAGAAAACTCAGGGAAGACCTAGGAGAAGTGAATGATCACTACCAAGAACTTATTGCAATCTCCAAAGAAGCCCTAAAAAGGAAAAGGAGTACAGATTTACAGTGTGCAGAATTGAAACTGACTGTCAAAAGCTTACAGCAACAGAACACGGAACTTACAAGAAGGATGATAGATATGGAAGCTGAGCAGCAGAAAGCTAGAAAAAAGGCCCAAGCCTTAGATGGGATAGCTTTATTGGCAGAAGCTGCTAAAGACCTTTGAGCATTGTTAGCTAAAATAGTTACTTGTTATGTTTTTGAGAAATACTTTATTTTGTAATTATTATTTTGACATTATCCTATCGATGAGTAGGCTAAAAACAATTAGGGTTTAGACTCTAACTGATTTTTTGAAAAAAAGTATTTAGGAAGGTCTCAAAGAGAACAAAGGGTTCGATTTTTGGATGGCTTAAGGAGGTCTCTTGACTTATTGATGAGCTAAGTACTTGACTCTCATGTGTATTTGATGAACAGAATTATGAAATATATGTCCCATTTTACCCTTGAGTCTATGTTTTGGCTTCATTTCTAGCTTGTTTAGCTATACAATTGATAATTTCATTGCTGGTTTATAATCTTTATGCTTGTAATGCTTGTCAGTTGTAGATGAACTTCAATTTTATGTTTTGTTGGATACATGGTTTTTATATTATGCATCTCTGTTCTTCTTTACTTGTGATTTAGTTCCTATTTGGCTTATGAATGTATTCCCTTTTGTCACCAAACCTCACAACCAGAAAAACCTTTCAAAAACCCTAAAAACCTAGTTTTGTTTGATTGAATATTTGAGATTGTGTTGGCTTGTTTCTTTGTAGTCTAGAAACAATTTATGGCACAAAGATCTTTGGAGGCGTTGCCGAGGAACGAAGTTGAAAACATATTTTTCCCTGGGATACTTATTATTTCACTAGTTTTAAGAGGTGAACTTAAACCAGCACATTTTTAAGGCTACTTTTCCGCAATTTGTCACATTGGCTACTAGGGGAGTTGGAACTAGAAACAGACCTATTTCACCATTGCAGTTAGGTGTTACAGATCCTGAACAGATAGTGAAGACAACAAGGAAGATTAGAAGGTCTCATTCATTTCCATCCCTATGTGACCCTAACCAGTTGAATGGTTCATCACCTTCATCTATGTTGAGAAAAGAAGAAGAAACTTCACCTTGGTTAAAGCCTATAATTCCTGACAGTAGTTTCCAAGTTTTCACTTATCCTCAATCCTTTAGAAAAGCTAAAACAGCATCTCCTGGTAAGATACCTCTATTTCAGTTGAAAGTAGGTAAAAACCCTTTTCAACTAAGTTCTAGCCAAACCTCTCCATCATCAAAGTCAGTTAGCCTTAAAATCGTAGCCCAAAATCAGCCTATAGACATTATGGACCGAATGGTTGCAGCCAGATATGCACCATTGGTTTTGCCTCATCCTTTAAATGCACTGCCTGGAGGTGACTATCAGAAATATTTGCCTAGGTTTAATGGACAGGGGGAAAGTATAGCTGAAGAACACTGGGAAGCTTTCCTTAGTTATGTTGATAACCAAAACATTGAAGCCAATGATGTATGGATGAGAATGTTCGTACAGAGCCTTGATGGAGACGTTAGGAAATGGTTCAGGGAGTTTCCTTCTAATTCAATCACTATCATTGAAGAACTTCGTGATCTCTTCATGAGACAATGGGATGACACCAAAGACCATACATAATACATAACTGAGTTTGGAGCCCTTAGGAGGAAAAAGGATGAAACTATTGCATATTTTTCAAAGAGGTTTAAGAATATGTACAGTAGAATTCCTGCAGAAATAAAGCCTACAGAAACATCTGCAAAACTTACATATGCAAATGCTTTTGACCATGAATTTTCCTTACTGCTAAGAGAAAGGAGACCTATTTCTTTACTGAATATGCAGGATGCAGCATTGGAGGTAGAATCTAACATACTAGCTTCCAATAGATTGAATAAAGAAACAGCTCAGCAAATCTATGACAGAAAAGGAAAGAAGGAAGCAGCTCCAGGAAGTTTAGCTTCTCACTTTGCAGAAGGGAAAATTGATGAGATGGCTAAGTTGGTGAATATTTTGACTGCAAAATTAAACAAATTAGAGCTAGAGAAAAATTCCAGCAAGCCTGTTCCAGAAGGTGAACGAAATCCTAACAATCAGAACTAGTTCAGAAGACAATTTGCTCCTCGCTTCATGCCTAGAGAACGAAGAAATAATGATTTCCAGCGGGAGAGGAGAGAAACTGAGGACCAAAGAGTACCACCACCTCTTCAGAACAATGTTGTTGATGAAGAAGAGGTTGATGATGAAGTGATATTTGAAGATACTAACCAAGATATGAACCATTTTGGAGAAATATTATCTAGGGGTTTTGTCACTGAGGAGGAATTTCTAAATGCAGAATACTATGATGCTGACATGTTCGAAACAGAGGATGATTTAGGTCTAAAAATGACTGCTGTAACTGCTGATGTCTGTCAAAATGAACTCAAGAATACTGTGAATATGAGGTTAGGTCCAAAACAGGTAGTACAAAGCCCGAAGAAGAAGGTAGTTGTCCCTGCTAAGCAGTCATTTGATCCTGTGACAGAGAAGAGACAAGTTGCAGAAAAACAAAAGAAGAACATGGAGGTTGAAGAGGTAAATAAAACTGTGCAGAATTTCAACCTGGAAAATGAATTAGGAAAATTAAAGATTCCTGTACCTTTAACTAAATTAATGAAAAACCCTTCATATAAAGAATCAGTTCTTAAGATGATTAATTCAGCAAGCAATCAGCCTATTTCTGATACGGTAAATTTGCAAGAATAAAATCCTAAGATTTTCGTTGGATCAGCCTTGGCTGAGAAGACTGAAAATGAAGCAGGTGCTTCCCCTCCATTTTATATTACTCTGACAGTTCATGAACAAATGATACACAATTGTTTGTTAGATTCGGTAGCATCACACAATTTAATTCCAAAAGCTGTTATGGAGGATTTAGGTCTGAGTATTACCAAACCCTATCATGATCTGTATGCATTTGATTCCCGGGCAGTGAAGTGTTTAGGGGTAATAAAGGACATGGTTATCAGTTTAGCTCAATTACCCATGAAAAGTGTGATCATGGATGTAGTGGTAGCTGATATTACACCTAAATTTGGTTTACTTCTCTCTAGGTCTTGGGCAAAGAAAGTTGGTGGGACCTTACAAATGGATTTATCATATGCTACTATTCCTGTGTTTGGAGGAGAAAATAGAAGACTATACAAAGAGCTTCAGTTTTCCTATATTGAGACAGATGACAAGAACCCTACCAATCACCCACTGTATGCTGTTGATAAAGACTTGGGTACTTGCATGTTACATTTCAGTGAGGATGACAATACTACTAGTTTGTTATAGGTTGAAAAGCAACATCCAGTAAAATGCAGCAGGGAACAGGAGGATGAGTTGTGGCAATTATACTTTGATGGATTCTCTTGCAAAGAAGGTGCTGGAGCAGGGGTTCTTCTTATATCCCCTGGAGGTGAAACAATAAAGCTGATGTATAAATTAGAGTTTATTACTACAATTAACACTGCTGAATATGAAGCTTTGTTGTTAGGTTTGAAAGCTGCTAAATATTTGGGCATTCAACAGATTTCTGCATTTGGCAACTCTGAATTAGTTGTTCAGCAGGTAAAGAACAACTATCAAGTGAATCATGGTTTACTAAAAGTCTATAGAAATGAGGTATGGGACATGATTGAAAATTATTTTGTAGCTTTTAACATTACCTATACTCCAAGAGACCATAATCAGACTGCAGATTCATTGGCCTTGGCTGCTACACACTTTAGAATCCCCAAGACCACTCAGTTGAGATATCCCATTGAAGTTAGGTACAGACCATTTGTACCTGATAATGTAAAGTAGTGGAGAGTGTTTGAAGATGACATTGAGATTAAAAGGTTCTTAGAGCTTACACATGAGTTTTCTAATTCCCTGATTGATCAAGAGGAAGATGAAGAGGATGTGGATGGACAGGTGGAAGAGATTGCTGAAAATGAAATAGCTGGACATAAAATCATTGAATTAAAAAGTAATTTCATTCCAAAGGGTTTGGCATCGTTGGAAAGGATTTTTTCAAAAGATGATACACTCTTAAAACCTATTGTACAGTCCTCAGAAGAGAATGTGGTGGATTGTAACATTGGCTCTGCAGAACAGCCCAGAATGGTAAAAATTTCTAAAGCACTTACAGCTGAACAAAGAAACAGGTAAATTAAATTGTTAAAGGAACATGTTGATGTTTTTGCATGGTCTTATGAGGAATTTAGAACATTTGACATTGGAATTATACAGCATAAAGCCCCTTTAAAACCAAATGTCAAACCTTTTCATCAGAAATTAAGGAGGATTAATCCAGCCTTGTTTCCTGTTATTAAAAAAGAAGTGAAGAAGTTGTTGGATGCCAAGATCATAGTACCCCTCAGGTATTCTTCATGGGTGTCTAATCTAGTCCCTGTTAGGAAAAAGAATGGAGAAATCAGGTTGTGTGTTGACTTTAGAAATTTGAACCGATATTCACTAAAGGATAATTATCCTCTGCCTAAAATTGAGCAAATATTGCAGAAAGTAGTTGGGGCACAGAGGATTTCTATGGTTGATGGTTTCTCAAGGTACAACCAGATTTCTATGCATCCTGATGATAAGGATAAGACAACTTTTACTACTCCTTGGGGAACCTTCATGTATGATAAGATGCCTTTTGGTCTAATGAATGCTGGAGCCACTTTTCAGAGGGCTATGGATATTGCTTTTGTCGGAGAAAAGGACAAGTTTGTGGTAATCTACTTAGATGGCATTACTATTTTTTCACAATCAGATGATGAACATTTGTAGCATTTGAAGTAGACTTTCCTGAAATGTAGAAAATTCGGCTTGTCCTTGAATCCAAAGAAGTCACACTTTGATGTATAGGAAGGTAAATTGCTTGGTCATTTAGTGTCTGCTGATGGTATAAGGATTGACCCTGAAAGGGTAAAAGCTATTTTGAAAATAAGTTTACGAGGGAGTAAAAAGGATGTCCAATCTTTCATTGGTAAAATCAACTTTCTGCATTGGTTTATACCAAACTTTGCTGAGACTATTAAACAGATTACAATCATGCTAAAAAAGGATCAAGAAGTCAGGTGGACCACTGAAGCAAAGAATGCATTTGAGAAGGTCAAAATGGCTCTTACTGAGGCTCCTGTATTATTAAGCCCAAATTTCACCAGAGAATTTCTTACATTCTCATTTGCATCAGAGGATACAATAACAGTTGTTTTGTTGCAGAAGAATAAGGAAGGACTGGAGCAACCTATTGCATTCTTCAGCAAAACTCTCAGGGATTCTGAACAAAAATACAGTATATTAGAAAATCAAGCCTATGCTTTGGTAAAAGCTTTAAAGTTTTTCAGAATCTATGTTCTGCATTCTAAGGTTATTTCATATGTGCCTAATGCTACTGTAAAAGATGTTTTAACACGGCCTGATAGTGAGGGGAAAAGAGGTAGGTGGATTACTAAAATCATGGAGTATGATGTAGATATCAGACCTACCAACTAGTCAAGGGATAGGGTTTAGCCAAGCTGCTGGTTGATTCAAATTTTCAATCTCTGGGATTTCATGTGATGGCTGAAGAGTTAGCTTAGGAAGAAGATCAAGCAATCTTGGAAAAAGAGAAGATTATGGACTATTATTCGACATCCACATGGTATGCAGACATTGTGTATTTTCTGTTGTTTTTACAATGTCCTGAGCATTTAGATAGAAAAGCTGCTAGATATTTAAAGCTAAAAGCTACTAAGTATTGTCTAGTAGAAGAGCAATTATTCTAGAAGGACCCAGGTGGTATTCTACTCAGATGCTTGGATAAATCTGAAATTGAAGGAGTAATTTCTGAATCTCATGAGGGTTCTTGTGGAGGTCACAAGTACTTGAAGACAACAGCATACAAGATTTTAAGAGCAGGGTACTATTGGCCCTCTTTGTTTGCATATGTATATCAGCAGGTAAGAGCCTGTATCCCTTGTCAGAAATTTGCTGGCAAACAAAAATTGTTGTCATTGCCCCTAAAACCTATTGCAGTAAGTGCTCCTTTCCAGCAATGGGGTCTGGATTTTATAGGGGAAATAAATCCGTCTTCCTCAGGACAACACAAATGGATTCTAACTGCAACAGACTTCTTTACCAAATGGGTGGAATCCATCCCTACTAGGAATGCCTTAGACAAAGTAATTATGGAATTTATTGAAGAAAATATCCTTAGTAGGTTTGGGTGTCCTCAGAAAATAGTAACAAATAATGCAAAGGCTTTCAAGTCTAAGGAAATGGAAGCTTTTTATGAAAAGAATGGTCTCTTGCTGAAGCATTCAACTCCTTACTATCCCTACGGTAATGGTTTAGCTGAGTCCTCAAATAAAAACATCATTCAGAGTATCAAAAATTTGCTTAAGCATAATAAGAGATCATGGGATTCTATGCTGAAATATGCATTATGGGATGATAGGATAACAGTCAAACAAGCAAGTGGAACTTCTCCTTTCCAATTAGTGTATGGCATAGATGCATTTTTTCCTGTTCAATTGGGGATCCCGGTGATGAAGTTCCTTCAGAATTGCCAAGAAGAACCAAATGATATGCAGAGAAGGATTTATGAGATGATAGAGTTACAACATAATAGGGAAAAAGTGGAAGAAAGGGCACAATTATACAGAATGAAGATCAAAAGCAGATTTGACAGGAAAATCAAAGAAAACACTTTCTTAGTTGGTGATATGGTTTTGAGGTGGGATGCCAGGAAAGAGAAAAAAGGGAAACATGGTAAATTTGACAACCTCTATTTTGGCCCTTTCCTAGTGTCTAAGATTTTGGAAAATAACACTTTTATCCTGCAAACTTTGGAAGGTGAGGAATTGTCAAGTCCAGTCAATCGACGATTCCTCAAGCACTTTTACAGCCTTTGAAGAGACTTTTACTTTTCATTGTATATACCGGTGTGGTTAAAGCATAATAAGGACTCCATAACCCAATGGAAATTTTGCAAACTAGTAGATAGCAGAAGAGAAGGCACTGGTCTACAGGTTCTTGAAGCCTCTCAGGGAGGACTTCATCCTGCAACTAGAGCCAGATGTTAAGTCATGAATTTGATTTCTTCACTCTTATATTTTTCTTGTGATTTTTGTTTAAAGCTTGCTCATTTGCTTACTTTTAGGAATTTTTGGTTTAGAGTGAATTTTTGATTTTTTGCCATTAGGTTTTCATTATTTTTTGTTTTTTCTTATGTCCTGAAGGGTTCTATAGGATATATGTTGATTAATAGTTTCACAAATAAACACTAAGATCAAGGTTTACCATATAAACCTTATTTAAAGTTGACTTAATGGTCAAAAAGCACCAAATTTGATTTTTTAAATATTCTTGTAGCACAATGGTTAAAATTTGACACTGGCGTGCTACAAGAATATCGCAAGTGCAAAATTTGTCATTTTTTACACCAAATTCTCCAATGATTTCGCTCCTGGATGACTAATCGCATGTGTAGACAGGTTTGATATGTGTTTCATCAAAGATAATCATGAAAATAGGTGTTGGCTATGACGTGAAGGAGATCGTGGCAGTCAGAAGTTAGGGCTTGGTGAATTACGATAGACAGTGGACGAGGCGAGATTGACGGGAAAGAAGTTCTCCACATAGGCATTACGAAGATGGTGGAGAAGTGGAATGAAGACAAATTGATAAGAATCCAGAATTTGTAGTTAAAAAAGGAATTTAGGGCTTTCTCAGCGCGACAGTTGGAAGCAAGCTGAAGACTTGAAGACACCTGGACGGTTAAATTCGACATTCAGATAGTCCAAGGGTCAATTTTAAACACCTGCAGCAAGCTGGGAGTGAGGTATTCCGTGTAAACTTGGTCATGGACTGCTAAATTGGGGGTTTTTCTATTAAAGCTTATAATGTTAAATTGATTAAAGAAAACATAAACTCATGTATTGAACAAACTCCCAATGGTGAGAGAGCAGTCTAAAAGGTATAAATGAACATCTTGGATGTTATTAAAGTTCAGCAGTAGTTCAGTTGAATATTATTAGTGCTCTGTTCGACCTAAATTACCCAAGCTTGGCACAAAACATTCCCTGCATTGATAATAGAACGGACTGTTAAAACATCAAAGAAAAACAGCTAGGGAGAATCCAAAGGAGAACTGACTGTCAAAACTCTGTAAGCTTGAGGAAAAAAGGCTATTAGGTCATTAACAGGGTCTTAAAATCACACAGAAACATCATCAAGCCTTGGGAAAGTAGATGAAGAGGAGTGGTAAGACCAACAAGGCTGAGCCCACTGAACTGAATTGGATAAACAATTTTCCAGGTTGTGCTCAACTCTTTGAGAATGTTGGATGGTTGGATTTCTTTAAAAGGATTGATGGATATAATACCGAAGTTTCTCATAAATTTTCTCAATGTTATAACCAATATACAGTATCATTTGATACTCTAAAATTCAAATTAACTGTAGAGTTGGTGGCTGAAGCAATAAGGGTCAGAAATGAAGGAGAGCGTTGGTTCAAAAAGGTGCCATTTACCTTCAATGCCCAAAGGTATCTTTTTCCTGGCATTGTTCCAGACTAGAGCAAGGGAGTGCTTATCCAGAATTTCAGAGCTGAATGGGTAGAGCCCATCAAGGTTCTACAAAGCTACATTACTTGTGAAGGGAGGTATGCTTTTGTCTTCAAGTATCAGTTCAGGTTCCTTCAGCACCTTGCTGGTGAATCAAGGATGAATATCCATTTCTTCCTGTTAAAGAGTTTGCAGAAAATGTCAAGCAGGATCAAAGAGCATCATGACCACACTTCACAGTCCATATTTCATCATGGATTGATCAAGCTTATTATCAGCACTATTCTGCAAAGAGAAGGAAATACTTGGGACTACTTTCTCTTTTGGTCTGGGTTCCAAATTAACCAAGAAGGACAGCCTACCAAAAAGCATGTTTATAAGGGACAAACCGTAATTTGAAAATTAAGACAAAAAGTCAAGGCTGAAGATAAAAAATGTGTCAAACTTGAAGAAGTGGCAGAACCTTCAAAGGGAGATTATGAATTTCAGCAGCCTTCAGTTGACAATGAGGACAAAAATTCACTGTCTATTCACAAAGAAAGCCAGCCTGTACAAAATAAAGCACCAGCAGAAGTACTCATTGATGAAAAAATTGTTTTTTCAGAAAAGGTTTTAGGAGAGGAAGGAGATACTAAGGTCCAACAACGAAGCCCAATTACCATTTTATCTGAAGATGAAGGATACTTATTGGAAGGAGATGAGCTGACTGTCAGTGCGGAGACTAGGGTTGGCACACACAGGAAGTTCAACAATCAAGAGGATAAGATAGTGATGCCAAAGAAAAAGAAGATCAAGCTAAAAGAATTTTCCTCTATCGGGCATCAAGGAAGAAATTTAAAGATGATAGGAGCATTTGCCCCAGGATGGAGACCCAAAACTAGATCCAAAAACAAATTGAGGCTGAACATGAAAAAGCTACTAAACCCCAAGTTAAAGACAGAAGGGATAACTATGATTGATACTTCTTCTTCAGATGAAAAGATAGAATCTAGCAAAGGTAACAGCTATTAATTCTTGCACATGATCTAGAAACTAAGATTCAATCTCATCAAAGAATTATTAACAATTACTCATGAATTGGAAATTTCATTAGAGGAATTTTGGGGTCTAAAATGGGCCTCCTAAGGAAAATAATAAAATAATAGTTAAAATAATAAAATAATAGTTAAAATAATAAAATAATATTGATTAATTTTGGAGGAAGAAAGAAAAAAACTACTTTTTGTGTTCGTATTTTCGACATATCTCCCTATGTTTTTACTCAATTTTCGATCGGGAGAGCTCGTTGGATGCGGAATCAAATTCCGCATCCAACGAGTACCCACACTGCATACTTTTGACAGACCCATCTACTCCAAAAATAAGAAATACCTGAAAAAATGTGATGATGATGTCATCATCACGTTTTTTTCAGGTATTTCTTTTTTTTGGGGTAGTGGGGTCCGTCAAAAGTATGCAGTGTGCATACTCGTTGGATGCGGAATCAAATTCCGCATCCAACGAGCTCTCCCAATCAAAATTTGAGTAAAAACACAATGAGATATGTCGAAAATACGAACAAAAAAAGTAGTTTTTTTTAATGACAAATATGTCAATTCAACCATTATGGTTGACTTATTTTATTGAAATTCTATTGGTTCTTGAATTCCAACTCACAAAAACTTATTTTGGCACATTTTCTTATAAGGCCCATTTTAGACCCCAAATTTCCTCTAATGTCAAGAACCAAATAGGTTTCCTCTCTGTATATTATATAAACAATAAAGGATTACAATTCCCATGCATGAGTCTAGCTTAACTGACTCTTTGCCATGCAATACCACT
Organism: Pseudotsuga menziesii; assembly: GCA_001517045.1. Taxonomy (NCBI): domain Eukaryota; kingdom Viridiplantae; phylum Streptophyta; class Pinopsida; order Pinales; family Pinaceae; genus Pseudotsuga; species Pseudotsuga menziesii. Next base: position 325 of record LPNX010873470.1, on the reverse strand, counting down.
CAGTTAACCACTTGACAAAAAACCTTAATTGACTCACCAATCCCTAACTGAAGTTGGAGTGCAATAAATGACTTAATCTCAACTGAAGGAGATCAAACACATGTCATAGAAACCAACCATCAAGTGCTAGTACTGCATGACTCCAATAAACCTTGATGAGGTTAACTGAAGCTGAACTGACCATCAGAAGTTGGTGAAGGCACCTATTTCACTCCAGTTCATTAAATAATCAATAAATAATGATTAAATAATATATTTAATTCATGGAGGCGCCTTAACTGACTGTAACTGATTGGTTGAACTGAAAGTAACCCCCAGTTAGCAA
>LPNX010873412.1:4736-36666 GCA_001517045.1 Pseudotsuga menziesii | reverse complement strand
AAGGTTCACCTGGACCTTGGTAACCAAATGTTCCAAGTCCATCAACAAATCAAGCCCTAACATGAGATGATCCAGCAGGCTATCCTAAGTAATCGGTGTTCTACACTTTCATCCATAGAGTACCTCAAAGGGACTCATCTTGGTGTAAGCTTTATAACCATTGTTATATGCAAACTCTGTGATATGCAAGTAATCCTCCCACTTCGTGGGGTTTTTTCATGACATACATCCGAAGCATGTCCTCGATAATTTGGGTTACTCTCTTTGTCTTCCCATCTGTCTCCGGGTGATATGCAATGTTGAAGTTCAACTGTGTCTCCGATCTGAAGAAAAAATATCTCCAAAAGTTCCCTCCAAACTTAACATCTCGATCTGAGATAATTAGCTTGGGTATCCCATGCAATCTAAATATCTTTTTCAAGAAGATATCAGCAATGTTCATGGCCTTGTAGGTCAAATTCACAGGAATGAATTATGCTTCCTTCGACAAATTTTCAATAAACAGGAAAATAGAACCATTTTTCTTCTTACTTTTCTATAAACCGGTGATAAATTCCATGCTAATAACCTCCCACTTCCATTCCGGGATGGGAAACGGTTGCAGTAATCCCACAGGATGCTGATGTTCAGCTTTGACTACCTTGCATTCCTAACATTTCATAATAAACATTGCAACATCGGCCTTTAACTTAGGCTAGAAAAAGTGTCTCTTGACAGTGGATATCATCTTGGGATATCCCAGGTGCCCCGAGTAGGATACCCTATGAAATTATGCGAGGATATCGGACCTTAAATCCCCTCCTTCTGGAACATACTACAAGTGACCCTTGGACCATATCAGTCCGAATTCATCTACCTTGTATTCTTTTTGCAGTCGAAACAACATATCCTCCTAAATTTTTTTGAGGATATCTACGTAGAAGGGGTCAACTCCATTTCCCTCTCTAATATTCTCATGCAAATCTGCATTGGTTTGACTCAAGGTCACATCATAAATCATATGAGTTCCTTGACTCAAAGCATCAACAACCTTGTTCTCCTTGCCCTTAATATGCATTTTTCAAAACCCCAAATTTTCACAAAAATTTTAAATTTTTAGATAACATAAAATGATGAAATAGCGATTTACTAACATCTAATGGTTAGCGTAAAATGAAACAGTCTAAAGATTAGTATTACACATTTTCAAATTATGTTAACTAAATCAACTTCTTTTTGTTAAGGTAAATAAGATTTACTTGCATACTCTTTTCTTTTAGTTTTACTAATGAGTCTACTTTATGGCAAGTAGGTGGAATATAACTTTAAATCCTGGGCTTACTTAGCATTTATGCTAATACAGACATATTGGTGGTTCTTATAGGTTTATAGGTACGATCGAACAAGTAGACATTTTAAAAATTCCTAAAGTATCAAGAAGTGTTTCTATTTGAAAAATAATATGTTAGTAAAATAAGATGATAATTTCCAAGGAACTTCAATGACGTAAAGTAGTTTATTTTCTCCAGTTTTTCTTGTAAGCAAAGTTCAGATAAATGATTGTCTTTCTTTATCAAGCTTAATGATACCAAATCTACTTATTGTGAAGTCTAAGCTTGTAATCTTTGTCGCATATTCATTTCTATTTTAACATGCTTAGCTTGCAAATATTATACTTATTTGTACTATTTGTTTTATTTCGTGGAAGAGCTATCATCAATACTGATAGTAAAGATTCTCAATAGAATATATGATTTTATTTTATTTTTAACTTACTAGTTACAGAAAATATCGACCTATTACTTATATGTACAAACCAGTTGTTCACTAACAAGTTATTAACTTCCTTACTTACATTAACAACGTACTTCATGTACTAATGTAACCACATACATTATCATACTATTTACAAAAAGTACTAAATTGATCGTTATTTACATTCTGTAGGGAAACTTACTGCCTCTAAAAATCCTTGATATTATAAGCTTGATTATTGTAAAATTACTACATCTTTTCAGATGGAATACAATTTGTCCTTACTTCCTAAGTCTAAGTCAATCATTTTCATTCAATGATTATAGTATCAACCAAGGTTATTCAATTGTAATTTTTATTATTTCCATAATGCCTCTCTTACATTAAGATAATGCCTATAGTGACTATTATGGTATAACTTTATACTATGATCAAAATTTTACCCTATGCTCAGTACAAGTCATCTTGAACAATCACAAACTATCTTGTCCAACATAACATTCATGGTAAATTACTAGCAATTGACAAGTTGAGAAGCAACTAGTGTCTATGAAAGTCTAAACCAAAGTTGACCTTTGTAAAAGAATTCATGATTATACTCTTTTACTATTCTTTTCAATTCTACAATTTATCACCATTCGAGTTGATGGTTTATAAGGATTATAAAACATGCATAGTTAACATTGATTTGCAAGTATATAAGCCTACTTATAGTTTGAAAGGTTCTAAACATGATTGCTTTCAGGATTAATCCAAATGATTAAGTGATTACAACTTTTCAGAAGGTCAACGTATCATATTATTGTTTTACTCAACGCCCAAAACCAGGCTATCAAACATTATGACATTATGATAAACTTATATATGATTTACGATGTGATATATATAAGCATCTATCATAGTTCATGCAATATTTGATACAAATTATTATTTTTAATAATCTAGATGATTGAAACTATATGTGGACTTTCGAATTGACCCACGCATAGTTTCAAATATTTGAGGGCATGTGGTAACCTCCTATCCGAGTATTGGATATATTAAACCATTGCAACCCTAAACCGTTTGTCATTCTCCCTCCGAAGTTCATGCCAGCCTTTGGGCTGCTTTGCAAGGTTTTCATGGCGGTCGTGAGTGTTCTTCCTATTCCAGCTTGCTCTAAGTCTTCGGTTAATGTTGTTGTAGTCTCGTGCGTTCAGTATTAATGCTATCCTTCGTAGCTATGGGTTTTAACATGCGAGATCTCACTAGTTGTTTCACTTGACTCACAGGCTATCCTTAGCTTCATCTTGCCTTCCACGTGGCCTGTCATTGTGGTGAGAAGCTAAGCTTCATTACTGTGGTTGTTCTCCATTGACTTCGTAGGGTTTAGAGATTTGCATGCACACTTTGCAGTTGGTGATAGTCCTGTCACTAGACTATTCATTACTATTTATTAAGGTAAATATTTGGTTTTCTTTTCAGCATAGTAGACTCATAGTAAGTTATTTTTACAGTAGGGTTTTTAATAGTGACAGAGTTTTGAAACTAACACACCGCATCGTACACTCTATGCAGGAACTTGTGGCTACGCTTGCAACCTGTGATGAAGATATTGTTGGTTGTCTTTGAGGGATCCTGGCTCCAATCTGGTAAGCCTTGTGTTCCATGATTACGTTCTTACTCTGATTTGTAATAGGATTGTCAAAAGTGTAACCCCAAGCTTGGAATCTCGTTCAGTTTCTGATCCGGATTTATGTGTGAACGAAATGAAAGAACATTGTAACATCCCTCTCATGCCCTAAATATTTTGTAAATTTTTGAAAAAAAATCTATTGTAAACATTCTGTGGTGAGGAGCTCAAGGCCAAGGCCCCACCAGCAGAGTCTTGTTTGTTTTTTTTGGGGGGGGAAGTAATTCCCTAAGTTGTAGATTGGGGGACTTAACACATGAATGAAACCTAAGCGACGGGAAAACTATGTCCACTAAGGGGCAAGTTTAAAATGGTGAAGGGATCCTTGTGGTTCGGATGAAGATTTAATTTCTTCTTTAACGACCTAACCTCTTAGGTGTCTTCCTCGGTTAAGGTAAGTCCTAAGTATACTAAATTAATTTTTTGGGGCCTTAAGGATGATTACACCTAATACCCCCTTAATGCCTTAGGTGCGAGGGAATTCCCCTAAAACATTTATTAAGAATTTCAATCTTCTACCTTAAGAAAAGATTATATGCATCTAAAATTTATTAAAGGCGAAACACTTCTAAAGGTTTAGCCACGAGAATAATTATCACTTGGAAAAAAGAAAAAGAGAGAAGACATGGGTAGTACCCTGATGGGGGTGACTTTCCTTTATAAGATACAATCTATCCTCTACATACATATAAATACATGTACGAATATCTATGTATATATAGAAAGAGAGAGAATCCTGGATAAAAAGTTAATGGAAAAAATATCGCCTACGGATCATAGTATCCCTATAAGGACCCAATGGGAAGCTATATTCCTAAGCTACATTATCGAGGGAGATACTAGATTTTATAAAAAACAACTAGTTCAAGAAAAGAACTACCAAATTATGAGAAAGGGGGGGATGCTTCCTCCTAATTTCTTTTAATAACAAAAAGGAAGACTTATAAGCATGATCGCCACTTGTCTCGTACGATATTTATTAACTAGAATAGAAACCATACAAGGAAAAGGAAATAGTTTGAAAATTAAGCCAAGTGGTGTGTCATATGACATAAAGTAACCACTGTTTCCTTATTTACTTTGGGGAAACCTGTAAAAATATCCCACATACCACCGTTGACTCCGTTGGAGATGGAAAGGCTTTGGTATATAGAAATTATTTCCTTATGTTTTATAGAAGGGAGGGTCTACCATCCAAAATGAAGTTAGCATTTACTAGATTTTAACGGAGATCTCCTATAAATCAGCTAAGCCACTGATTTAATGGGATTTCGCTGTAAGAAAATAGCGAGGAGCCATTGGAGGGCATTGTTTTACCTATTTTTGCATGGCGCGATTTTGGGGGGGCCTTGGAGCGGAGATCTCCAAGAGCAGAGGCAACATGAATCCAGGGGAAAAAATATATATATCGCTTTGAATTAGTAGGACGAGCCCCAGCGATATGCTATGACAGCGAATTCCCTCGGCAACAGGCTTGTGGAAAATCGGTGGCTCGTTGGATCATACGATTTCCTGCATTGGCGATTGGATTCAGGGCGTGAAAAAAAACACTATGTGCGACCTCAACAAGCCAACGCAATGAGCGTTTGGCCGCACCCATTTGAAATCTTATGCGATGGGTACTGGGTGAGGTAGGAGTTCATGCCCAAAGATGGGGATTGTACTTGGTATGCGTTCCTCTGCCCAGCTATGGAAAATCGTGGTTTATTTCTGTATTAAAAGATAGTTCTACATTTTACGCCCTTGTAGAGACCTAAGGACATGGTTCTATGCTGTATTAAAATTTAAGCTCTGCATTTTACATCGTTGTAAAAAAAAACCTGAGGTCTTGGGTCTGCGCTATTTTAAAAGCATAGTTCTGTTTTCTTAAAGATATGAGTACTGGAATGTATAACCTAGTATGCATGCATTCCATATGCTGGCGTTATGCTTGGCAGAATATGTATATTATATATATATATATATATCCCCACTGTTTCAATCGGTAATGCATTGTGCTTCTATCCGTGATCTGAAACCTTAGAAAGTAACTCTGTTAAAGGTTGGGGTTCAACATGAATCCGTGTTAGGTTAATGTTTGAGTTTACTTGAAACATACCCCAGGTCACCGCCTTTCTCTAAGTCTGATCTGTTAGGCCTCCCTCCTATATATTAAACACCAGATCCGAGAGATCGATTTACACATCCCCTTATCCTTATTGCAGTTGGGACATAAGGAGGAATAAGTTTTAGATCAAAAAATGGAATATGCCACACCCATTGATTTATTTGGCATGCTTTATCTTGTTTAATGAATGACGAAATGTTGTGTCCAAGGATCCATACCCGGTATGAGTCTTTAAACTACGGGATCTTTCCAGTAACGGTTTAAGTACTTGCTGAGATCATAGGTTCTATGACAAACTACCCTTTGTATTAATATATTTACTCTTTGGCTCAAAAGGAAGGACTGAACTGTAGAAGCAGTTGTTAGGGCTCTTAGGAAGTACATAAGTGGTAGGACAGTCGAGTCCTACTTTTGGGTTGTTAAACCTGATTTAAGCGTCTAATTTCATTATACATTGATACTGAAACAATATATATAGGAATGGAGAGACAATGATATAGCAATTTACCTCATATATTCTATGAGTGTATGTGTTCGTTGTGTAAAGGTCTTGTTTCCCTTTGTAATTGTGCCTTTCACTTTTGGTATGCCTCGTTAGTCGACGAGCATTTGAGCATTACACTTTTGAAGTTTTATAGATATATAGCAGTATGGCAACAACAACATTGTAGATTGTAACTGATTTAATGAAATAAATGTCACAGGATGTGACGGTTTGGTGGATGTAGCCCAGGGATTGGGTGAACCACGTACTTCGGTGTGTCTCTTTTGTTTGTGCCTCATGTGTGTTTATATTCGTGTCTCTGTGTGTTGTGTCTACATGTTTTATTTTCTTCATGTTAATTCTGTACACATGAGTCTGTGCTGCAAATGGACTGTAGTAATGTAAATCATAATCAAGAATTCTTTTGTTATCTTAATGTTTTATTATACTCATAGTAAGTCATGTTTAGAGCATTAGGATGATGCAATACTGGTGGTTATGAATAATATCTTGGGGAGTTTACATTGAAGAAAATTGTCGAAAGTTTGTGTTTTTGACACTATCAAATGTGAGTGAATATGTTTTATATGAAATGCCATGAAAATCTGCTGCGAACAGGATTGACTCGTTTTGTAGTATCAGCCAACCAAATATTTCCCCTTTTCACACATAACGACATTGAGGTATAAGAAGTTAATTATAGATTTGTTTTCAAGGACATCTTAAGGATGAAGTCTGGGTGTACTACACCTCTTAAGTCACAAATGATAATATATCAGAATTATATTAGTATGTCTAAAGTATGGTTAATGGAACATTGTAAAGATGTACGACTAGTGAAAATGGAAGGGTGCCTCCTATGTCATTTTAGCTCAGTTTAAGACAATCCTTAACCACAACATCTCTACTTAAGGGGACGATAGATCTGTCACTCAGTACCATTAAACGGTATATATCTTTCAGATAAATATCAGGATTGGGATGGTAAATTAAACTAGGAACCCTTATGATAGTTTGCAATTGAATGGATATTAAAATGTGGTTAAAGGAAGTAACCATGTATTCAAATTGACAGTTGGAAGCTGCAGATAGATGAATTAAACCTATTCATGAACACATTGTAGGTCACAAGTGTATGTTAGTGTTAAATATTTTTCATTACAGGTGTATGTGTCGTAGTCACAAGATAAAGCCTGCATGAGGAAACTAAAACCTAAAATAAGGTACCTTGCCATGAGTTATGCAATTTTATAAATATGTGCATCGGGAATAATTAACAAGGCCACATGTTTTTCTTGATAAGCAAATCTGAACAGTAGAGGGACGCTTCAAAGTAGCAATAGTGGTGTATCTTTTCCCAAAATAGAAACTCTTTTATTTTGCTATAAATGGGAGATCTTACAAACATATACAGAGTCATAATAATAGACATTTTGCAAAGATAACAAAGATACAGTAAACACATATTCTATTAAATGGCGGAAATAGAATAGACTGTAATACAATTGCTAGAATGGTGGTAGCGATCTTTGAGCAGAGATGTGGCTGCTACGCTCATTCGTGCCAATTTGAATACAAAATGAGGCCAAAGGGGCCTATTTATAATAAGAATGAGGTGAGAACCCCAAAAGTCCCGAAACGTAACCCTAGAAGATGAACCGTCATAAAGTTTGCGGCCCCATGGTGGTAAGTTGAACAGTCAACTTCCCGTGGTCATAACTTTTGCATACGATCTCCGATTTGGGCATTCGATAGCTCGTTAGAAAGGTCTATATAAGCTTTACAACTTTTGGTCTACAAAATGCATGCCGATGGAAACCATTTGGCCCCGAATCTCCAAAAAACGTCGTTTAAGGCCTCAAAACGGCCCCGGAAGTTTAGGACTTGAAAAACTGCCGAAAAATGACTAGGAAACTGCCACAATGGACAATTGTTTTGAGCCAGTGGAATAGGTGGGTGGCCACCGATCTCCATCTGGATCAATCTTCCCTCCTTAGGAAGCAATGGTCTCCATTGCGTCGAATCTCGTATCATCTCTCGAACTGTGTGTTGAGTTGATCTCCTGGTGCGACATTTGTTGAAGTGAAGAGGCTGCTTTTCTTTGGCATCCCGAGAGGGCTGTAATTGTTGTCTGGATGATTTGTTTCTCGATGAGCACCTTGAATGCGTGGCCTTGCATCGTAGAGGTACTCGGATAGATGAGGAAACAATGGCTCTGTCTTCTTCTTGTGTCTGATGAGCAGAGACACCCTATGCAGAGGGTGTGGAGGTCTCTGTGATCTTATGTTCTCCTTCAGACACAATTGTGAAGAGGAATAATTTTCTGATGTGCTCTGATACCACTGATCCGGATTTATGTGTGAATGAAATGAAAGAACATATACAGAGTCATAATAATAGACATTTTGCAAAGATAACAAAGATACAGTAAACACATATTCTATTAAATGGTGGAAATAGAACAGACTGTAATACAATTGCTAGAATGGTGGTAGCGATGTCTAAGAAGAGATGTGGCTGCTACGCTCATTCGTGCCAAGTTGAATACAAAATGAGGCCATTAGATATGTGGTTTTCTTTTTAAATGTTGTTGGGTTCTATTTTGTTTACAAACTTTCACTTCATCATGGGGTAATCTGAGCCTTGCACTAGGTATTTTAATTAATTTAAGTTTCTAGCCTTATGGCATGTCAATGACATACATTGGTTTTTAGAAGAGCTTGTCTTTGAGCTCAGACTCTGTCAAAATCCCAAATTTTCACAAAAAATTAAAATTTTGAAATAACATGAAATGTTGAGACTGCAGTTTATTAATAGTTATCGGTTAGCAAAAAGAGAAAATAGTTAATAGATTAATTTGCATAAACTCAAATATGTTAACTCGGCAGTTTTCTTATTAACATGATATTAAGTTTATCTTGCGCATAAATTCTATGTTTCGTTTACTGATGAGTTCTATTTATGACAGAAGGTGGAATATGAATTTGAATTCTGAGGCATACTTAGCATTTATGCTAATGCAGATGGATTATTTGTTATTACAGGTTTACAGGTATAAATGAACGAGTATCATCTTTGAATTCATAAAGAATCCTACAATATTTCTATTTACAATTAATAACCTTAGATTATAAGCTGCTATAATCCAAGGTAACACAATTTGTTTTCTTCTATTGCTATTGTAAATGAAGTTCAGATGATTGTATTTATTCCTATAAATCAAATAGTGACAGTACTGCTTCCTTTGGTTCTGAGCAGTTTGTTTTATCTACTTGATATTCTATAATTTCAAAAAATGCATACCCTAGCAATTCTTTATTATATTTCTTGTATTAGGTTCTAACTAAGAAAAACTTCCAGGGTTGATGGTTTTCTTATCAAATCAATCTTTTCATTTTATATTAACCTTAGTAATTTGGTAAGATTATGAAACTATACTCCAAGTAATGAGAAACTGCCACAACGTCTCAGATGAGATCTCATGGATTTGTATTACATAAAAGAGTTCATAGGGAAATGTTCTTACATTCAACTTTGCCATTACATAGTTTGATATTAGAACTTTGATAGTTTCTAAGGTTTAAAATGTGCATAAACTATTTGTTTATTGACTTAAAATATTTTATTAGTGTTGCATTTGCATAATACTTACGATCCTAACCCAAACGAGACTATGCAAATTACACAAGTTGAAAGTTGTATAATTATTCACATCAACACGAAAATATCTGGAACTAAAAGATGGATATTCTTACACTATTCATTAAACTATTTATAAGTAAATGACTTCATAACTTATCCTAAATACTATAGGTAACAACTTAGTTATTACACCCTATTTCACAATGATGATCTTACTATAAGATTGAATGGTCTGTAATTATTCAAAAGAGTTAATAATCACTTATATACTATGCATATACTAACGATAACATTAATATAATTATGTAACGGCTCCCCATGATACTCATTAGTATATCCTACTATGTATAATACTCACTAGCTTTTATTAGCGATATTTCATAATGTTGGTTATTGGTAAATTTTATAATGTATTTCTTTTGGGTTACAAGGCTAAAGGATTATGTTAAGTTGTAAGTCAATGTTACACCCCATGCCAATGATGAGCTAAAAATTAACGTTAAACAATTATTATAATGTTGTAAACCCACGCCAATAATGAGCTATGCACCAAGCATTGAAACCATTATTATATGATTTGAAACCCATGCAAACTATAATACTATTTTCATTAAATCATTAGGTGATTAAAATGATTGTTATGGAACACAGGTGACTATGGAAAGTTGACCCACTACATGATTTTATTGATGTGTCCACATGGAAGTTTCTTGGCCATGTACTAGTTGCTTATATAGTCATCAACCCTAACTCTTGGCTTATTTGATTTCTGACATTTGTGATGGCCATGTGGGATACTCTACAAGCTCCCATGTCGGTCGTGAGTTGCAGAGACTCCCTTGATGGTGTTTTTCATGACTTAATCCCTTGATTTGGGTTCTATTGTTCGCCTTGAATGCAATTTCTTCCCTTTGAACAGAGTTCACTGCCCTCCCTGCACATGGCTCTATCATCTTATTGTGTCATTGTTTTCTTTCATTATATTGTAGTCTGTCATGGGTGAAATCTTGTGTTTACTGTGTGCGATTACAAAGGTCCTGCATAGTAGGATTTTAGTTTTCCTGCTTGTATGCTAGTAAGAGTCTGACTCCACGCTAATTGACTTTTTTGCTTCCTTTTCTCACGTATACCCCCACCTCTGCTAATAGTTGTCAAAAAAATCAGAGTCCCATTGTCTCCATCCTCAGTGAGAATGAGGGTTTGGATCCTTTTTGCATTGGTCATGGTGTCTATTTGTCTAGGGCTCCATCGTTTTCGCTTCTAGTTAAGCTGAGTAACAATAGTAACTAAGAGCTATTACTATTTATTGTTCTATTTTTCATGATGGTTTTTTATTTTAAATAACTATGGTTCTCATTATGTAGGTTGGATCATCTCCAAGGTCGGCCATGGCACTGTATAAATGGATCCAAGAAGCACTCACATTAATCTCCAGTTTCAAATAGGGTTTCCTCTATTTGTATAGACTCTTGCCATTAGAGAAGGCATCGACTGTGTCCCACCCATTATTCGGTTGTTGTCCTTCATTTTTATGGTTTTTGTTTTGGTTAAAACCCTTGCTTATCGCAAGGTGACTTCAACTTTAAGTTGTAACTTGTGATGCTCTCCTCTTTGTATTAGGGTTGAACTTACAATTTTGTAATATGATGTTTATGCATGTTCATACTGCGAAGCACAATGTGGATACTCGGCTCTTGCGTGAGTTTTTCGTACTTTGTTAATATTTATACTTACCTTTTGGCCTTCAAGCTCGTGAATATAATGTGAATAACTTAAGACAGTCTGTTTATAAGTTAAATTTATTCTCCTTTATGTTTTTGTATTTTATCTCTGTGTAAATGAATTTAAATTGTTCTTGTAATGATTATATAAAAATAACTAAGTTTACTGCTTATCTTGGGTTACTACTGTAATGGATTTGCTTATATAAGATTACTAGGTAGTTTCTGCTCAAAAATATGAGCTAGGGTTTTTACACTATTTAACCTCTAAGAAGATAATTTATGTATTGTTATTTAATTATATTTTATTGGTGTCAAAAGAATTTAAGATTATTTTAATGGCTCGAGGAATTCCAGGTTAGGGTTTAAGGAAATAATCTTAGTTTCTTTCTTTAAACATTTCTTCGGTTTGTTAAAATAATTTTTGGTTTATAAACAATATTGTTTATGTTAATAATATTATTTGTGAATTTACTATATTTCCTTAATTATGTATTTGCACATATACTCTATCAATAAAGACTTATAACAGTCTATAATAGTTTAGTTTATTCAATAGGATTATTTCTGTAAACTTGATAAAAAGAAATGAGGATTTTCAACCGTGTCATCACTCCTTTACATATATAGTTTTTCTGTAAACATTAAAGGACAGTTCCTTGTTAATAATACTTAAATTATAGGTTACTAATGTATTTTAGTTGTTCTAATTCTAAGGAAAAGAATACTGTGAGAGTTAAATAAGTTCTTTATTACGATATTCTTTATCTTGAATTAGTTTGTCTTTACAAATTAATTAGGTTACCAAACCCTGATTAGGGTTTGAATAGTTGCACGTTAATTTAGCTATTAATATTAGTAAATGATATAAACTAACAAAATCATACTTAAACCCTTACTTAACATAAATAAATAAGCATTATAACTGAGATGTTTCGATTTCCTCTATTTCAGGTTTGAAGTATAGTTTGTAAAAGAAAGTATTGTGTAAAAGGATAACTTACCTACTTGAACACATTGCTATCAATAAAGTAATATGAAAAATTCTTTTTCTAGCATTCTTAATACATAGTCTAGTTTTAACAATAACCTAACTAGGTAGATTAATATTCTTTTCTAGAAGCAACTATCTACAGCATGAAAAGATTTCAATACTCTAAAAAAAACATACATAACTCTATTAATTTCAGATTTCATTCCTATCCTTCATATACTTTAAACTATACTACCCGTGCTAGAGTACAGTCTGGTCCATTCCAGACATGGAAAAACACAGGTAGGATAATTTTTTATCAAGTACAGATTCAACATTCAAATAACTAAAAGATTACAAGATTTAACAGTTCACTACAAAACATATAAATCATTCATTATTCATTCATTCTCTGATAAACATATTTAGGAGAGTAAATAAAAGACTATATAACCTATTTTAAGTTGGACAACAACAACATTGGGAGGTTGTTCCTCCCTACCAACTCGTGGAGAGCACTCAAACAATGACTTCTCAGGACCCTCGAGCCTGTTTCTGGTCTCCTTGACTAAGAACTGGTGGAGCAATAAACAAAATACTAGTCCAATGACTTAGTAATAAATCTGCACTCAGCAGCAAGATCCTTTAGCTGAATAGCTGTACTAGATCACTTTCTGCAGTTTACCCCTCAAACACCTTCCACAAATTCCCTTCCCAATGAAATCCTTTGAAGTACATTCACCTGAATGATTCTCCTCCTGGAAATGAGCAGCCTCAAGTCTCTTCAATGGGATTTTTTATTAAGATTGCCTAGGTCTTTTTGGGTTAGTTGTCATTAATTGAGCCAGCTGCTCTAATCCCACTTTCTTGGGGGATCATGACCCCAAATTTAAGGAAGTTTCTACCTGCAACATTGGAAGTGTTTGAGGATGCTACCACTTCTCTACTTGCTCTCCACCCAGCCTCGTCCACCAACATGACCGGTAACACTCTTTTTAACAACTCTCCCAAGCTGTTGTCTCCACTTTTATTTATTTATAATTAAAATATTAAAAATTACATTCAATATCCTTGACTTTGTTGAGTCATCATTTACAACTTAGCATAAAATTTAACATAATGTCTTGGAATAAAATCAAATAATATAATATTATTTTGCCAAATTGGGCCATGTGACATAAACACCCCCTTACAATATAACATTGTCCTCGATGTTATTTATTCTTCATCCTTAGAATTCCCCTGGAATATAATTGGATATGCATCCTGCATATTAATTTCCAATTCCCAGGTGGCTTCCTCTAGACTAAGGTGTTTCCACTGCACCTTCACCTGTCCAATGGTGCAGTTCTGAAGTGTGATCTTCCTCCAACCGACAATACAGTCTGGTTCCACTAGAAAATATCCTTCTGGTTCCACCTGTACATCATTCCAGTTAACAACATGAGTAGCATCATGAACATATTTCTTTAATATAGAAATGTGGAAAACATTATGTACTCTTAAATTTGTTGGTAATGCTAATGGATAAGCTACTTGTCCAATCCTATACAGAACTTCAAATGGGCCAAAGTAATGAGGTGCGAATTTTGTACAAATCCCCAATCTGAGAGAGCTCTTTTTGGTCCTTACCTTGATCAACCCATGTTCACCTACCTAAAACTCCTTTGGAGTTATTTTTAAGTCTGCTTGACTTTTCTGCTGATCATGTGCCACTTTTAGATTTCCCTACACTTGTTTTACAATTTCTTCGATTTATTTTAACATTTTTGGACCTAATACCAATCTATCTGCTAGATTACTCCAAGAGATAGGAGTATTAAGTTTTTGTCTATATAAAATTTTAAAAGGACTAAATCTGGCTGATGTCTGATAATTATTATTATAAGCAAATTCTACCAGATGTAAATAGTCCTCCCATTTACCGGGCTGGTCTTTTACATACATTCTTAATAGATATTCTAATCCTTCATTTACCCTTTCAGTTTTTCGATCTGTTTAAGGATGGAAATAAGTACTAAAATTTAATGTGGTGTTTAACTCTATAAACAAAGGCTTCTAAAAGTTTCTTGTAAACTTAGGATCTCTATATGAGATTATGACTTTTAGTACTCCATGTAATTGGAAAATCTGTTTTAGAAAAATATTAGTTATGTTTGCAGCTTTATAAGTAATTTCAACAGGTATAAAGTAAGCTACTTTGCTTAACTTATCAACTACTACCATGATAGAATCATTCTAATTTTTATTTCTAGGTAGCCCAGTAATAAAATTTAGACTAATTATCTCCCATTTCCAGCTAGGAATGGGTAATGGCTGAAGCAAACTAGCTGGGTGTTGATGTTCATTTTTTACTTGTCGACATTCAAAACACCTAGCAATATATTCTGCTACTTCAGTTTTCATATTTGGCTCAAAATACTTTTTTCTTAACATAGTTATAGTCTTTTGATAACCTCGATGACATGAATATGGTGTTTTATGAATTCCATCTAGAATTAACAGCTTAACTTTAGGTACTTACATTCTATCTTTATACAGTAAAAATTGTTTTTCATTTAAACTATAACCTTTAATTAAGTTTTCTATTGGATTTTCTTTAAATTTAGCTTGCAAATTCTGGTAAATTTCATCTTGTTCTATTCCTTCTTTAAGCTGTTCATCCAAGTCTGAAACATAGGTGTTGATAGCTGCTGCAAAATTCATCCTTGCATTCCTACTTAATGCATCAACAAATTTATTTTCTTTATCTTTTATATGCTGAATTTTAAAATCATACTCACTTAAGAAAGCTAACCACCTAGATTTTCTAGCATTTAAATTTGGCTAATCTAAAATATACTTCAACTCTTTATCGTCAGTCATTAAAACAAAATTTTTGCCAATTAGGTGATGTCGCCACATCTTTAAGGCATGTATTACAGCTCCTAATTTGAGATCATATGTTGCATAATTCTTTTCATGAACTTTTAAATTTCTAGACTCATAAGCAATAGCATGCCCTTCTTGAGTTAGAACACCACCTAATCCATCATCACAGGCGTCAGTGCACACTACAAATTCCTTATTAGGATCTGCTATTCTTAAAATAGGTGCGTTGGTTAATAAAGTTTTTAACTTTTTAAAGCCTTCTTCACATTTTTTACTCCATACAAACTTCTTTTCCTTCTTCTAAAAGGAATTTATTGGATTTTTTATCCTCGAAAAACCTTCAATGAACCTTCAGTAGTAACCAGTAATGCCCATGAAAGAGTGAACATCTGTCACATCCTTAGGAACTAGCCAATCTTTGATTGCCCTTATTTTTTCTGGATCTACGAAAATTTCAGCCTTGGTCACTACGTGACTTAAATACTGAATCTTATCCTTGAAGAAATCACATTTACTAAACTTTGCGAATATTTGATGTTCTCTCAACTCTTGCAAAACAATTTTTAGATGTTCTTTATGTTCTTATTCAGTTTTTGAATAGATTAGAATGTCATCGATAAACATGACCGCAAACATATCTAAATACTTATGCATCACGTTGTTCATTAAACACATGAAAACAGTTGGGGCATTAGTAATCCCGAATGGCATTATGACAAATTCATAATGACCTTATCTAGTTCTGAAAGTTGTCTTAAAGATGTCTTCATTTTTAATCCTTAGTTGATGATATCTGGACCTTAAATGTATTTTTGAAAACACCATGGCTCGACGTAGTTGATAAAAAATAGCATCTATGCAGGATAACGAATATTTATTTTTGATGGTCATCTTGTTTAATTGACGGTAATCTATGCGAAATCGCATAGTTCCATCCTTCTTCTTGATGAAGATGACAAGTTCCCCCGAGGGAGACACACTAGGTCGATTATAATTTTTATCAATTAATTATTTTAATTGATATTTTAATTCATTTAGTTCAAGTATGTTAATTAAATAAGGGGCCTTTGAGCTAAGTACTACACCCGGTACCAGCTCAATGGTGAAATCCATTTCCCTTTTTGGAGGTAATCCCAGAATTTATTTTGGGAATACATCAACGTATTCTTTTAAGACTTGTATGTCTTCCACTTTTAACTTATATATTTTAATTATATTTTTCTCATCATTAATTATTACTGCAAAATCTTTACATCTCTTTCTAAAATATCTCTTAAGCTGTAGGGAGGAAATCTTCCTTATGGTGGTTTTTCTAGGTATTCGTTTAACACTTACTAGTTTTTCATCATTGTTTAAGAATGTGAAACTTTTATCATAACAGTTTAGAATTACTCTATGTTGTTCTAACCAGTCCATACCAATTAGCAAATCATAAGAACCAAGAGTCAAAACATTAAGTTTAACAACGGTTTCCAATTTATCCATAAGTATTGCACATTCTTTGACAAAGCAAGTTGATTTTCTTTTAGCACCAGTGGCTAACTTAACAAACCAAGAATCCTCAATTTTTTCAACAGATAATTTACATTTTTCTACTATTTGAGGTGCAATATAACTGAGACTAGATCCTTGATCAATCAAAATAGTTACAGGGGTCTGATTTATCATACCTTCTACTTCCACCATGGAAGTCTGATATTTAGTTTCTCGATTCTCCAAGGTTGCACTGATTCTAGGCATACTCCTTGCTAGCTCCCCAACAATCATCTCCTCTTGTATGGTATGAATGTTAGTAACAGTATTCTTCCGATTTGGACAGACTGAAGCATAGTGTGGGCCATTGCACTCCCAACACTTGGTAGGCTCTTTGCATTCAAAGTTCTTGGTAAAATTTCCTTGATTATTTGCAAATTCCTTACCTTTAGGATTGTTCTAGTTGTTAGGTGTATTGTTCCTATTTCCTTGAAAATTCTTGGCATTAAAATAATTTTTGGCCTTATTGTGTTTGAAATTTATGTTAGGAACAAAATCCTTCTTCTTTTGCTCAAACTGATTATTATTTTTCTGATCTTTCCGATTGGCCAAGATTTTTTTCTTCGTGTTCTGCTCAAAACAGAAGTTATCTTTTCTCATAGCTTCCTCCAAGGTCTTTAGGTTATCATATTCAATTCTATCTTTAATATGATAAGGTATACAACTAAGGAATTGTTGTACCTTTGGTTTCTCTTCTACAAAGTATGGTACATACCTATGTAGACTTAAGAATTTACTATTCAGGTCCTTCATTGTCACTGATCCTAACTTGAGCTCATAAAACTCTTTGGCTATCTTCTCATAATACTGCTCAGACAGGAATTTCTTTTTGAAATACCTCTTAAATGTACTCCACTTTACATTTTTCTCTTTTATTCCCTTAACTCTTTTCAAGTCCTGCCACCAAATGTCAGCCTTTCCTGAGAGGTTATATATAGCCATTCTAGCCTTTAACTAGTTAGAATAGTTATATATTTGGAAGTAATTCTTCATCCTAGATAACCAGGATTCATCTTCCTCCCCTTTATCAGTCTCTTCATTAAAGGTTGGTGGTTTTATCTTTTTGAATTCTCTATAAATCTCCTCATAAGGTTTATATTTCCTCTTTTTAGTGTACTAATTATCATCACTACTGTCACTGGTAGTCTGATAGTTTCATTGTTCACCGAACACTTGAGAAGAAAAACTACTTTCAGTTTTAGTATGTTTCATATTTTTAGATTTACGTTGATGTCTCGTATCTTCTAATTCGGTTCTTCTACCCCAATCCTCAGTTTGGAACTTCTCAATTAGGATCTGATTAAGCTCTTCTTGAGCCCTCAGAATCCTTTCATTTTCTTGCTTTACGGAGTCCATTTAAGTTTGTAACAATTCTGAGGAATTGGTAGTTAAATCCTCTGGTATAGGATCTCTTGGTAGATTTTCTATTTCATTAACTCGAGACTCCTCCTCTACATATTCTTCCTGCCTTTCCATACCTTCCTGTTAAACTTCAGAAAACAATTCTCTGTTTTATAAAATTTAAAAGAAGAAAAATAAGTTAGCATAATAATTCGATTACTATTTCCTAAAAGCTAGTTCGGCTCCATCAAGGCCTAGTGTTTGAACCTTATGCTCTGATACCACATGTCAAAACCCCTAATTTTCACAAAAATATAAAATTTAGAAATAACATGAAATACTGAGACTGCAGTTTATTAACAGTTAATGGTTAGCAAAAAGAGAAAATAGTTAATAGATTAATTTGCATAAACTCAAATATGTTAATTCAACAGTTTTTTTATTAACATGATCTTAATTTTATCTTGCGCATAAATTCTATGTTTTGTTTATTGATGAGTTCTATTTATGATTGTAGGTGGAATTTGACTTTGAATTTCGGGGCTT
The DNA here is from genome assembly GCA_001517045.1 of Pseudotsuga menziesii. Lineage (NCBI taxonomy): Eukaryota > Viridiplantae > Streptophyta > Pinopsida > Pinales > Pinaceae > Pseudotsuga > Pseudotsuga menziesii. The sequence goes on along the minus strand of LPNX010873412.1, from coordinate 18,042 downwards.
ACTTAGCATTTATGCTAACCCAGATGGATTATTTGTTCCTACAGGTTTATAGGTATAAATGACTAAGGATCATCTTTAATTTCATAAAGCATCTTGCAATATTTATATTTACAATTAATAAGCTTAGATTATAAGCTGCTGTAATCCAAGGTAACACAGTTTGTTTTCTTTTGTTTCTATTGTAAATGATGTTCAGATGATTGTATTTCTTCCTATAGAGTAAGTAGCGACAGTATTGCTTCCTTTGGTTCTCAGTAGTTTATTTTATCTAATCGATATTCTTTAATTTTAAAAAATGCATACCCTGACAATTATTTATTATATTTCTTGTATTACGTTCTAACTAAGAACAAATTCGAGCGTTGATGTTTTTCTTATCGAATCAATCTTTTCATATCATATTAACCTTATTAATTTGGTAAGATTGTGAAACTATACTCCAAGTAATGAGAAACTTCCACAATGTTTAAGATGATATCTCATGGATCTGTATTACATAAAAGACTTCATAGGGAAATGTTCTTACATTTCACTTTGCCATTACATAGTTTGCTATTAAAACTTTGCTAGTTTCTAATGTTTAGAATGTGCATAAACTATTTGTTTATCGACATAAAAGATTTTATTAGTGTTACATTTGCATAATCCTTACGATCCTAATCCAAATGACACTATGCCAATTACACAAGTTTAAATCTATGTAATTATCTACATCCCCATGAAAAGAACTCGAAATAAAAGATAGCTACTCTTACACTATTCATTAAACTATTTATAAGTCAATGAATTCATAATTTATCCTAAATACTATAGGTAACAACTTAATTATTACACCCTAATTCACAATGATGATGTTACTATAAGCTTGAATGGTTTGTAATTATTCATAAGAGTTAATACTCACTTATATACTATGCATATACTAACCATAACATTAATATAATTTTGTAACATCTCCCCATGATACTCATTAGTATATCCTACTATGTATAATCCTCACTAGCTTTTACCTGCGATATTTCATAATGTTGGTTATTGGTAAATTTTATAATGTATTTCTTTTGGGTTACGAGGCTAAAGGATTATGTTAAGTGGTAAGTCAACGTGGTAATAACCTTGCACCCCACGCGAGTGATGAGCTAAACGTTAACGTTAAACCATTATTATAATGTTGTAATCCTATGCCAATAACGAGCTAAGCACCAACCATTGAAACAATTATTATATGATTTGAAACCCATGCAAACTATAATACTATTTTGATGAAATCATTAGGTGATTAAAATGATTGTTATGGGATGCAGGTGACTATGGAAATTCGACCCACTGCATGATTTTATTGATGCCACCACGTGGAAGTTTCTTGGCCATGCACTGGTTCCTTATGTAGTCGTCAACCCCAACCCTTGTCTTATTTGATTTCTAACATTTGCATTCACCCTATGGGATGCTCTACAAGTTCCCATGACGGCTGTGAGTTACACAGACTCCCTTGCTACTGTTTGTTGTGACTTACTCCCTTGAGTTGGGTTCTATTGTTCTCCTTCACTGCAATTTCTTCCCTTTGCACAGCGTTCACTGCCCTCCCTACACATGTCTCTACCATATTCCTGTGTTGTCATTTTCTGTCCTTCTATTGTAGTCTATCATGGGTGAAATCTTGTGCTTACTGTGTGCGATTGCAAATCTTCTGCATCGTAGGGTTTTAGTTTTTCTTCTTGTATTCTGGTAACAGTCCGACTCCATGCTAATTGACTTCTTCGCTCCCTTTTCTCAGGCATACCCCCACCTCTGCTGATATTTTTGAAAAACACCAGAGTCCTGTCATTTCCATCCTCGGCGAGAATGAGGGTTTGGATCCTTTTTGCATTGGTCATCGTGTTACTATTTGTCCAAGGCTCCATCTTTTTTGCTTCTGGTTAAGGTGAGTGACAAAAATAACTAAGAGCTATTACAGTTTATTATTCTATTTTGCATGAGTGTTTCTGATTTTAAATAACTATGGTTCTCATAATGCAGGTTGGCTCATCTCAAAGGTTGGTCGCAGAACTGTATAAATGGCTCCACAAAGGGCCCACGTTCAACTTCGGTTTCAAATAGGGTTTCCTCTATTTGTACAGAATCTTGCGGTTAGAGAATGTCTCAGCCATGTTGCACCCATTATTGGGTTGCTGTCCTTCATTTTTATGGTTTTTTTTTTGGTTAAAACCTTTGCTTGTCACAAGGTGACTTCAGCTTTAAGTTGTAACTTGTGATTCTCTCCTCTTCACATTAGGGTTGAACTTACAGTTTTATGATATTATGTTTATTCTTGTTCATACTCCGAATCACAATGTTGATACCTGGCTCTTTGCTGAGTTTTTTGTACTTTTTCTAATATTTCTACTTACCTTTCATCCTCCGGGCTCGTGAATATAAGGTGAATAACTTAAGAAAGTCTCTCTATAAGTTAAATTTATTCTCCTTTGTGTTTTTGTATTTTATCTCTATGTAAATGAATTTAAATTGTTCTTGTAATGATTATATAAAAAGAACTAAGTTTACTACTTATCTTGGGTTACTACTGTAATGGATTTGCATATATAAGATTACAAGGTACTTTCTGCTCAGAAATACGAGATAGGGTTTTTACCCTATATAACCTTTAAGAAGATTTAATTTCTCTATTGCTATTTAATTATTTTTTATTACTCTCAAAATAATTTAAGATTATTTTAATGGCTCGAGGAATTCCAGGTTAGGGTTTAAGGAAATAATATTGTTTCTTTCTTTAAATATTTCTTGAGTTTGTTAAAAGAATTTTTGGTTTATAAACAATATTGTTTATCTTAATAATGTTATCTGCAAATTTACTATAGTTTCTTAAGTATGTATTTGCACATATACTTTATTAATAGAGACTAAGAAGAGTCTATAATAGTTTAGTTTATTCAGTAGGATTATTTCTGTAAGCTTGATAAAAAGAAATGAGGATTTTCAACCCTATCATTACTCCTTTACATATATATTTTGTCTGTAAAAGTTAAAGGACAATTATTGATTAATAATACTTAAAGCATAGGTTACTAATGTATTTTAGTTGTTTTGATTCTAAGGAAAAGAATACCGTGAGAGTTAAATAAGTTCTTTATTAATATATTCCTTATCTTGAATTAGTTTGTCTTTAGAATTTAATTAGGTTACCAAACCATACTTAGGGTTCGAATAGTTGAAGGTTAGTTTAGTAAATGATATAAACTAAAAGAATCATACTTAAACCCTTAACATAAATAAATAAGCATTATAACTTAGATGTTTCTATTTCCTCTATTTCAGGTTAGAAGTATAGTTTATAAAAGGAAGTACTGTGTAAAAGGATAACTTACCTACTCAAACACATTGCTATTAGTAAAGTAATATGACAATTTCTTTTTCTAGCATTCTTAATACACAGTCTGGTTTTAACAATAAGCTAACTAGGAGGATTAATATTCTTTTCTGGAAGCCAATATCTACAGCAAGAAAAGATTTCGATACTCTAAAAAAAACATAAATAACTCTATTCATTTCATATTTCTTTCCTATCCTTCATCTAATTTAAACTATACTACCTGTGCTAGAGTACAGGCTGGTCCATTCCAGATGTGGAGAAACACATGAAGGATTATTTTTCATCGAGTACATATTCAACATTGAAATAACTAAAATATTACAAGCTTTAATAGTTCACTACAAAACATATAAATTATTCATTATTCATTAATTCTCAGATATACACATTTAACACAGTAAATAAAAGAGTGTAGAACGTGTTTTAAGCTGGACAACAATAGCGTTGGGAGGCCATTCCTCCCTACCAACTCCTGGAGTGTGCTCAAACAGTGACTTTTCAAGACCCCTGAGCCTTTTCCTGGTCTCCTTGGCTAAGAACTGGTGGACCAAGCAACAAAATACTAGTCCAATGACTCAGTACTAACTCTGCACTCAGCAGCAATATCCTTCAGCTGAATAGTTGTACTAGATTAGTTTCTACAGTTTACCGCTCAAACAACTTCCACAAATTCCCTTCCGAGTGAAATCCTTTGAAGTATATTCACCTAAAATATTCTCCTCCTGGAAATGAGCAGCCTCAGCTCTCTTCAATGGGACTTTTTTATTATGATTGCCTAGGTCTTTTTGGGTTATTTGTCATTAATTGAGCCACCTGATCTGATCCCACTTTCTGGGGGGATCATGACCCCAAATGTAGGGAGGTTTCCACCTGCAACATTGGAAGTGTTTCAAGATGCTTCCACTTTTCTATTTGGTGGAGCATGCAAATAGTAGAGTGATCCAATAACTCAGTAAAACACCCTGCACTCAATCGTAAGATCTTTCAGCTTAAAATATGCACTATATCTCTCATCATTTATCCCCGCAAACTCTTTCCACAATTCCCTTCCATTGACTTTCTCTGAAGTACATTCACTTGAATGATCACTTCTCTAGAATGAGCAACCTTAGCTCTCTTCAATGGGAATTTTTAGAAATATTGCTTCGATCTTTTGGGTTAGTTGTTATTAATTGAGCCAACTACTCTAATCCCACTTTATTGGGGGATCATGACCCCAGATGTAGGGAGGACTCCACCTGCAACAGTTGGAAGTGGTTTGAGGATGCAGCCACATGTCCGTTTTCTCTCTGCCCAGTCTCCTCCACCAATTTGACCAATAAACACTCTTTTAACAGCTCTCCTAATATGTTGTCTCCACCTTTATTTATTTATAATAAAAATATTCAAAATTACATTAAATATCCTTAACTTTGATGAGTCATCAATTTCAACTTAGCATAAAATTTAACATATTGTCTTCAAATAATATCAAATAATATAAAATTGTTTTTACAAGATTGGGGCATGTGAGAGATTTAGCTCAAAATTGTACTTGCTTAGGAAAGCCAACCATCTGTCTTGCCTTGAATTCAGATCCAGTTGATCAAACAAGTATTTTAGACTCATATTGTCTATTTTCAGAAGCAACTTCCTTCCCATGAGGTAGTGCCTCAACATCCTCAAAGCATGGATGATGGCAACTAACTCAAGATCATGTGTCGGGTAATTTTGCTCATTCTCTTTTAACTTTTGATATTCATAACAAATTGCGTGATCATTGTGCAATAGGACTCTTCCAAGTCTTTCCTTGTTTGCATTCTTGCAAACAACGAAATCCCCATAGGGATCTCCTATCCACGACACTAGTGTAGTCATCAAAATTTGCTTAATATTTTGAAAAATTTCTTTGCACTTGTCAGTCCATATGAACTTATTTGCTTTATTCTATAAAGTGGTCATGGGGCTAGCAATTCTTGAGAAGTTCTCAATGAAATTTTGATAATATCTTACTAAACCCAAAAAGGACCTAATGTTAGTGACACTAGTCAGGGTAGTCCAATCCTTTATGGCTCAAAGCTTTTCCCAGTCCATAGCTATATCTGTCTCGAATATGATGTGACCTAAGTACTATATCTACTATTTGTAAAAATTACATTTACTAAAATTATCATAAAGCTAGTGTTCTCACAACACTCATAGTACTATGTGAAGGTATTCTTCATGTTCCTCTTTATTCTTGGAATAAACTAGGATGCCATCAATAAATAGTAAGAAAAAATTATACATATACCTGATAAATATGATGTTCATCATACACATAAAGTTTGTGGGTGCATTGGTCAACCCGAACGACATCACTACAAACTCATAGTGCCCATACCTTGTACGAAAGGTGGTTTTGTGGATATCCTCGTCGTGAATCCATACCTGATGGTATCCGAATCGTAGGCCAATCCTTGAAAAGAATCTGGCTCCTCCCACCTGATCGAACAAGCCGTCGATCCTGGGGAGTGGGTAATGGTTCTTGATAGTCATTTTGTTCAACTGGGGGTAATCAATGCACATCCACATTGTCCTATCTTTCTTCTTTACAAACAAGATCAGTGCTCTCCAAGGCAACACACTGGGTTGGATATTTCCCTTCTCTATACACTCTTGTAACTACAATTTGAGTTCCACCAACCTAGGTGCACTCATGCGGTAAGGGGCATTGGAGGCTAAAACTGATCCTAGCGTTAGTTTGACGGAAAATTCTAGGTCTCGTTTTGGAGGTAATCCATGGATTCCCTTAAGAAACACATCCTTGAATTCTTCAATAATGAGGAATTATTTTATGTGTTGTTCCCTATCAAACTCTATGTCTCGAATTTTTACTGCAAACAACTTGCAGCCTTTCCTAATGCATTTTTTTGCTTATAAGGAAGATATTTGCCTTACGAAAAGTTCCTTTAGAATTCCATGAACCTTTACTTGGTTCCCTAGGCTATGAGTACACAAGATTGATTTGTGCAAACAATCGAGCATGACATGGTGTTGTTCCAGCAAGTCCATGCCGATAAGTACATCATATGATCCTAAAGGTAGGATGTTCAGGTTTACTTTTGTAAGAAAACCATTCAAGTTCAGCTAACAATCTTTAAAAATTTCTGAAACTTTCCATTTCATACCTCTCGCTGACTAAAACAACCAAGGTTTTTCATGTTTTAGTTTTCCTAGTTTGCATATATCAACAATTTTAGGTGCAACATAGCTCTAACAAGAATCAAGATCAATAAGTATTGAAATAGAAATGTTTGAGATCGTACCTCCTATCTCGACCATCGTAGCTTGATTATCTGCTTGTCATCCATCCAATTCTACATAGATCCGAGGTGTTCCAGCTATGTCCTTGACAGTTGGTTCTTCTTGTAAGTTGTACAAGACCTCACTAGTCTTGTTCTTATAATCACGGGCATAATGAGGCTGACTGCATTTCCAGCACTTGATATGTAGCCCTATAGCATTGGCTCCAGTTGCTACTCGTTTGTTAAAATTAGAAGCTCATACATAAGGCTTCGTACTATGTTTATTAAAGTTCTTGTTTGCTTGAAAGTTGTTATTCTTCTTTCTATATGGCAGTAGGTTGGACCCAGGTTTGCAATTATCAGAGAAGTTCTTAGACTTGTCTCGGTTTTGCTTCATGTTCTCCTACCTCAGTTATCCATGCTCATAACATATCCTAGCTTTGTTTAGTGTGGTATCCAAACTCTTAGGCATGTCAAATTAAATTATGTCCCAAAAAATGGGAGAAAGACATCCTAGGAACTATTGGATCTTTACATTTTCTTCCTTGAGGTACGGTACATAATGCAATAGATATAGAAAGCTGTTAATGAACGCATCCATAGTCATGGATCCCATGCATAGTTCGTGAAATTATTTCACTTATCTGTCAAAGAACCTTTCTGACTTATATTTTTCTCGAATTTTTTGTTGAAAGGTATCCCAACGTATTTCCCGCAGCTCATCTTTCTTGGTGTGTTTTAAATCCATCCACCATATTGCTTCCTTACCATTTAAGTTATAGATGGAAATCCTAGCCTTCATCTCACTTGAATAGTTATGAACCTAAAAATACTTACACATTCCCACTAACCATTCTTCATCCTTTTCCCCAGTGTTTACTTCGCTGTCATAGGTCAAGACTCTTATTTTTTAAAAATCCCCCTGAAGACTGTCATAGTGCCTTTGCTTCTTTCTCCATGCAGAAAGTGAGTCACCATGAGAGGGACTCTGATGGTATTCTTTAGGTTCTTCAGGGGTACGATCTTTTTCTTCTCCTCTTGGGTTGCTGGCCTGGTTAGGGCAGGGTTATCTCTTGGATCTATTGGTGGACTCAGTAGGTTTACCTTGCGGGATTCCTCCTCTCATGTTTCTCAGTAAGTCTTGATTTATAGCTTGTTGTTCCTTCCTTTCATTCAGGATATCTTCTCTGAAACTCTTCAATTCAGCATGAATACTGTGTAAAGATTTCAAAACATCAGAGTTTAGCTGTACCACCAGCTCTGCTTCCAGAGTGGGGGTGGTCATCTTCCCTCGATGATTGTTTTCTTCCTCAGTATTAATAAACCCAAAAGTGCTGCAAAAATTCCTGTAACTGTTAAAAAATTTAATAAAAGCAAAAATTTATGTTAGACAAAAAATTTAATATTATACTTTATTCTCTCTGTGGTGATAGCTTGGTGCACACATGGGTCTCTTAGTATTTCAATTGGGCCTTAATACCACTTGTAATGTCCCCTAAAAAAAATTAATAAAATTATAGGCTACTGAAAAACTGCCTAGACGAAACATTATTCATGTGTGGAACTCTATTGGACACTTCACATACCTCTGTTTATTCGTAAGTTGTTGTTACATTCTGTATTTTAATTTCGATCATTATTTTTAATGTATTTTACTCATGATGTTGTACTATTGTTTACTTCTTAGTATCATGTTTACACTTTTGTTGATTATGTGTCGCTACTGGATTTATATGCTTCATCCTTTCTGCATTGTTGCACTTGTTATAGAGTCCTAACTTATCTTTGTTTGTGGAAACAAAGTGGGAGGAGTGGCGAGACTCGTTCTCCCATGACGGTTTGAGAGGTAAAGGTGTTTATTGGTTCGCAGGCTTACTTAGTTATCTAAACTAAGACACCTATTTGATTTTACATGCAGTTCATGCTTGCGACAGAAACTTGTTTAAAGAGTATGGAAAGCCTCGATATTGAAGAACATACTACTGGTTGACTTTGGTTCCTTTACCGGCATAGAATAATAACATGTATAATTAGTATTCTCGTCATTTTATCTATCACTCCTACCGTTCTTGTTTAGTACTTATGCTTCCTTAGGGTCTTATAACTCTTCATTTTACATCATGCTATTAATTATGTTTATGTTCAGTTTATTAAAACTATTAATCGTATATCATGTTTTTATATGTATAGGTTAATAAGTAGAACTAGGTTTAGATCTTGATTCTCTTACGAGGGAAAATTAAAAAACATGGCATATTGCATATGCCATGTTCACTAAGCCTAAGCCTAGGGATTAATTGTATTTGTATTAGGTTAAGGTTTTAACCTAAGATTCATATGTTAAAAGGTCTTAAACCTTTGGTACATACCTTAAATTATTACATAAGTCTTGGGGTTGACTTAAGGCTAGCGCAGACCATATATGGACACTACACTTTAAACCTGATCATTGTAATAAATTAACCTAGCTACAGTGTATATGTTGTAATGTTCATGGTGATATGAAATAGGGTGGCAATATAACATAAGGTGGAAATCATATTTTTGCAGGGTTTAAGCGTTGGTATGGGAAATGGAGGTCATGAAAACAACAATGTTTGACTATGGAGAGTGTGTTTTATAATTCATAATGGACTCTAGCTGGTTCATTCGATGCTCTTGGAAAAACATGACAGCCCCAACTTAGGGCTTGGGCACACGATGGTTTTGTCATTTGTGAATTTCGAATTGGGGTTTGGTCTTTCTCTGTGCAGGGGAAATGAAGGAGACCTCCATTTTCATGCAGGTAGGATCTCGGTTGGTTTATGAGCATTATTTTGGTTTGCATTGTTTCATTTTAGTGTGGTCAATATTTCTCACCAAGATCATATTTCGATTTTGGTTGCAGGTGATAGGGTAGCGAAAGTGGGGTGGCTCCATAGTTCGTTGTTGAATCCAAGTGTATACAAGGTGGCCACACTAAGCATGTGAGAAAGTCTATACTTGCTACCTCTCGGCCCTTTTGGGAAGAATCCATTTGGATTTGTTGCCTCGTTGGGGTTTTAGTCTCTAGGTTTCAATTTCACATCTGGGCTTAAATTACAAACTTGGGTTTTAATTAAATGTTTTAGGGGCTTCTCATCATGGGTAAAATTGTGTTTTCCCTTGGATTTGTGTATAAATTTTGATTTTGTAATTATAAATGGTTTGGACCTTTGAGCCATGGCCTACACCATTGCTTGCAATGGTGTCATATCAAATTGGCATGGTTGTGTGGAGACACTAGAATTTACCATAATGTGTATGATGTATATACTCTGCTTTTTTTTATAATGATCATTTTTATTTTGCTTGTTGTGTGTGTAATGTGTATGTTGGGTTCAATGGTTTAATGACATAGCTTTAGGAACAGGTATATGTCGTTGTGGAAGTTTATGTATTGAATAATTTTATTGGGATGTAATGGTGAACATCGTGGGTTTGAAAGACCAAGTCGTGGATGACTTGAGCCTTCCCCATTGTGGCTATGATAGCTTTGTTGTATCTTTAATGTAGGTAATTTAATGATTAGTTTAAGGGTGATTCGTTATCAAAGTAGTCGATTATAAAAATCATACTTTGTAATTTTATTTTGGAATTTTCCGTAGCTTAGGTGAATGTTGCACGTAGCATCTATTGGTTGTTTAATATTATGAATTCATGGGTTTTTTAGAATTTAGGGTTATAAGCCCATGATTGCATTCGTTGTTGTTTTTTATACTGTAAATGGACTCTGTGTATTTAAATCTTTGTTGAGGCCATGCTGTGGCGAAATCATCCTTTCAATTAACAACATGGTGGTGGTTTATAAATTTTGTTGCTCACATACAAGTTATGTATAGTATGGTAGTAGCGTTTATGCAAATGAAAACTTATAGGGTTTGACTCTCTTGGATATTAATGTCATGAGTTGTATTTTAATAAATAAAAGAGGCTCGACTTGTATGCCCATAAGATCCAATTCCCATTCTTGTTTGTAATACATGGGTTTATAATATGATTTCGATGCTATTTAATATGTTATGATCATTGTCTAAGATTTATTATTTTAATTCATTTATGGTAATGATTTGATGAGTTATATAATTTAGGTTAACGATTATGTATAAATGGAAAATACAAAAATATAGATTCTTTTATATGAATTTTGGATCAAATATTTGTAAAGGACCACATGGGTGGTCACCATGCTTCCTTCATTCACTTAGTTCTCATACTCATAATTTAAGTGAAAAGTTTTAATGTTAGTTTATTCTTATTATAGCAAACCTTGGAAGGTCTTAAATGAATTATTTATATTTGGATTTAAATGTATAGACAACTTTCATAAATGTTTATGCATTATGACTTTATATGTTTATATATTTATCTATAAAGTAGTTCTGTTTGTAAGTAATACCCTAATGTATCTAATTAGTATATTTATTTCTTTAAATCTTGTTCCTATGATTAAATCTAATTTAATTTGAACATGTCTCTACTAACAAATGAAATATGTCAATAGAATTATAAAGAAAAAGTGAGTAATGATAACAGGTCTCAATTAACCTAGTTTATACATAAACTAGTTTTTTAAATAATGCTACTACAAAATTTAAACTAGGGTGTAGAACCCTTGAATAACATGAGCCAATGCATCTAACTTTGTAAAACTAAACCCATACTCAAGAATTCCCTAGCCCTTGTATAATAACTCATCTACAACCCAAGGTCAATATTTTATAACACATGTAAACCCTATAAAGTATAGAGAGAGCAATCATTTCTAGGTTTAGAATACCATATGAATCTTTACCTAAAACAACCAACATTTACGATAGAGATGAACTTAACATACTAAGAACTCATGCATGTAGTTTCTTTTAAGCTTCTTTAATGAATGAACCTGGACAATTTTAGATAACTAGTGTTATCAAATTAAGGCACATTTGACCTCTAATTTTGATGACTAAATCACTTGGGAACTGCCACATTTCTCCCAACAATGACTCAAAACCGTTCGTGGCTTTAATCTGGATTCCCCCGAGCTGGACTCCAACATGGAAGTAGCTTATAGATATTAAGGTAAGGTTTGCTATCTGGTGTATCACATTTCTTCAAGAATTTACTTGAGAGAAACTAGGTAGAAAAATTACTCCTCACATGATAGATCAGAACCCCAAGCCTTTCCTTAGCTTGAGTCTTCATTAAGAGAATTTCTAGTCAAAGGGACGGTTAAATCAAGAAACCTTGGTTTCTTGATTTAACCATTTTTCAATTAATTTGGGTAATTATTAATATTTTTAACTTAGGAACTTTCTACTAGTTCCTAGTTGGACTTTTATAGGCATTATACTATTTATTAATATTTCGTAATAAATAATAATTGATGGAGTTCTTCTTCTTTCTCTATTTATTTATATTATTAATATATTTAATTCTTTATACATAACATGTATAAAGTACATAATAATATAACACATTATTAACATTTGTCTTTGGGCATCATATACCATGATCCCTAGACTTAATGACACTTCTTCGTTAAGTTCAAGTAGGTAGATGGTTTAGGTCTACTAGATTAAGCCACTGTAAACATCCTTTCATGTTGGATTTCCCTCGTATAATGTGTTATCTCTTCACTACTTTGATGAAAATACAAAAATCCAAAATTTCATTTAATCACTTATAAACAAGTATGATGAGATCAATATTTTTCTCGAGTCTTTTTCACTCGAAAGTTATTACATTCTTTTCAGTAACCCCTAGCACTTACGAGAGCCCATACTCAATGCTTTAACACGGCATTACAATTCAGTGCATTTCCAAAGTTCCTCGCTCAACACTTGTGCTAGGATGTACTTGTACGATACACCTAGGGATACAATGGCCAAGTATCCGATGCTCGAGAGCTTATGCTCAACATCAACATGAAAGGATCTAGAGATTATGCCCAACACTTCCACATCTTATCTTTTTATGTGTTCGATAGCTCCTTGCTCAACACAAATCATTACATCAATCATGTGCTTCAGGGTCCACACCCAACACAAAAAATCTCATCAATCATGTGCTTTAGGGTCCACGCCCAACAAAAAAAATCTTATCAATCATGTGCTTCAAGGTCCATTCCCAACACAAAAACAAAGAACATATATATATCATCAATAATTGGTTTACACCCAATATATAAAACAAATCATCATGTTCATATCTAGCGGGGTCTTCGACCCAATATAAAAATAAAACATCAAAATAATCATCATAATCAAGAGGCACATGTCGATAAGTGTTCGGTCCAAAATCTGAGATATTACACACAATGAGGCTTAACTCGTGAAAAGTGGACAAATATTACCTACGAGTTTTTAACTAACTTCACCTTTTGCATGTTCTTGCTCCATATATGACTTATTGCTTCGTCCATTTCTTGTGCGCAAATCCAAAAAGTAGTCTAAAACTTTTGCTCCAACAAAATATGCATGCGATATGCGATATACATCTCATGTTAACCATAGTTATCTTACCACCATGATGATAAAAATTCCATTATGCATTGCTTTCTCTATTTAAAAGATCCACCATTACATCCTCGTGAGAGAAACGAAAGTCATAGTAAATTGCAACTTGATGTTTTATCTCATGAGTAGGCACATCATAAAGAATAAGATAC
>LPNX010873399.1:53330-97236 GCA_001517045.1 Pseudotsuga menziesii | reverse complement strand
ATTTAATAATTTAAAATTTACCAACCAAGACACTGCAATACTTTCACTGAGACCACACTAGCAACCCACTTTTGCAAGCACTTTTTTCATTTTGGCACTGGTCTTTTATGTTCCCTTTTGCATAAGTTGATCTCGCAATGTGTCATTGAATTTTGCGTATCTAATTTGAGTTAAGGTGTTGCTAAGGTTAAATTGTGTTGGCAGTAATTGGTAATTTCTTAAATTCATCCATTCCATATTAAAACTCCTAGAATTAACTACTTCTCTCGTAGAGTAAAAACCTTAGATTTTACTTTTCATTAGGGTCCACCCCCCTTGGCTTCGCTAGGAGTTGGCCTAGACGGAGGAGCTGAGTATCAGGTGACAGCACTTGGCTCGAGCTTGCCCCCAAGGTCGCACCCAGTGGCTTGAAGATTTCTGCCACGTTACCCAAGGTGCGAATTAGGCGGCAACACACGGGCCACTCCCGCAAGTTAAGAAGATTCGTGCAAACAATGAAAAAATACTCAAACCCTCACTCATGAAAATTTGTAGCACTTTCTCCCTCTCTGATGGGGATATTTATAGAAATAGCAGGTAGATGGGAGTAGTTATGAATTGAATGCTAAGATGACTGAGGTGATGTCAACAAGCAAGGTGGTCTCCAAAGTAGAATTGTAACGCACGGTATGAGGCCCCCTCTCTCTCTCCTACTCTATCATTTCAAATTTGAGAAAGGTATTTTGGTTTTTATTGGAACCCATGACCCATACCCGTAAATTCTATTTGACGCACTAAAAGCACGGGTAGCAAATATTTTTGATTGTGATCCAGTTCTTTATCCAGTCCCTGTTGAAGCACCATAAGCTAAAGATAAAGACCCTATAAAGCAGAGACAAGCACAAGGGCAAAGGCGGAATTTCATCTGTTTACTAAGAAGCAGGATTCTAGATCCAGATCTAGAGATTATGACTCTGTTCATCCTACTGAAGAACTGCCAATCATATCCCTACTCACTATTTCCAGAAGGCAAAACGTTATTTCTCAGAATGTTCAAATAAAATAAATGAAAAATACAGAAATGATTCCAATGGTAAAGTTGGGAATTTAAATTGAAATAGACAATTAAAAGTGTTTTTTTCCCAATTCGGTAGAATGCATCGTGTGATCAGGCGTTCTGAAGTTCTCGATGCCACTCAGACATCTATACCATTTAATTACTATGAAGTTGCTCTATGCTCGCTCAATGAAGCGATTTGCCTGAAGCCTAAAATTGAACTAAACAAGAGTACATGAATGCTTTTGCACAAACATGAAGGCATCAAGAACGTTCTTGCCACATGTAAAACAATCATTTAAAACATCAATGCAAAAATATAAATCAACCATTTATATTTGAAAAACTCACAAACTCAATATCTGGAGTTGTAAGTTAATAATGATGTGAAATCTTCAAAATGATACCAATTTCAATATTTCATTAATAGAACCCATAATCATCTAAATACATATATAATAAGTCACACATACTTTATAGTAATATCAATACAGCCAAAATACAAGCATATTAAAATAAGGCTTTGACGATTAAAAATAGCTAGGAGTCCAAATCCGTTCAAGTAGTCAATTCTTCATGCCGAATGGTGAATGATGACTAGGTTGAGGAGTCTTCTTCTCTTTCCCCTTATGTGGCTCCTGCCTCTAATTCCAGCATGCTTTAACATCTGCTAATTATACTTGTCATAGTTTTGTTTCAGCACAGTTTTTGTTATTATAAAGGTACTTAGTGTTTTTCTACTTTCTGATTTTGGTATAGTATCCAAAGAAAATGCAAAAGGCTTACGCATTCTTACTCTCTTGTACTTTGAATAAACTTTTAATTTCTATTGATTTAGTATTGTGATTATTCATTAGACATCAATAAAATTATCTTATCTTAACTCAAAAGGAAAAAAAGAAAAGCCAACCCAATATTTTCTCTTAGATTTGACTGGGACCAAAAAGCACTGCAATGGATGTGCATAAATGGTGGTTCTAATCCTCTTTTGGTGAAGTAAACTAAATGCAAATAGTGAGGAAACAAGTGAAATAACTCATATCTCAAATTCCCCACTGATCAAAGCACGGATGGAGCCGAGGATAGCATACCTGAGACCTTATAAAAGTCTTGACTGCACTTTGAAACAGCTTTCCAATGAAGCATTCAGAACTATGGCTGACTATTGCCTTCTCTTGATTCGCTACATCTTCAGTACTTTGATGACAAAGCACATGAGAATTGGTTGAAACTCTGGATACAACCTTCAACCTGTTACTTTTACAGCATGCAGTGTCAGCTACCAACTCTGGCGATGCATACAACATATGAGAAGGTGAGAAAATCCATCACTGAACTCTGACATTATAGTACAAATTTCATAAACAATGACAAGCATAAGTAAACAAAATGTAATTCTATTATCCTTGGCAGCTCTAGTGTTGAAAAAGTTATCAATTGTTTCCCATTTTAATTTGTAGTTGGTAAGACTCGAGGTTCAAATGTATCTATCACTAAATGTTAGATTCCACAATCATGGCTTTGAAAATGTGCTATGGCCTCTTAGACCTCTCAGTTCAGACATTGCTATCTCGTTGACCTGAAAAAACCAACAAATCGCAAATGACCACTTTTGTAAGTGATGGCGGGTGCAGCTCCATTAACACCAATAGCAGTACAGGTCCACTGATCTAACCTTGACCTCTCTATTCAACCTTAGCAATCCTGGTGATCCTGGCAATTCTCAAATGCATGCACCACTTTTCTAAGTGACACTAAGGTGCACCTCTGTCAGCATGGCATAGGATAAAAATGATCCAAAATCCTCCAATTTCCAACCAAATTCCAGATAGCAAAGCAGGCAGAAATTGAGATGATCAGAATAGTTCCACAGGTGGCAGTTCAAGTACATAGTTCCTCGGCACCCAAGGGTTTTGAGGGTCTCTGAAGCGATCCAGAACCTTGAAAAACCCTGAAACGACCTGGAACTATCCCCTCTATTTTTTTTTTTAAATATATTATCCAAAATCCTCCAATTTCCAGCCAAATTATACATAGCAAATCATGCAGAATTGAGATGACCATCATAGTTCCATAGGTCAGAGTTCCAAGAGCATAGTTCCTCTGCACCCAGGTGTTTTGAGGGTCTCTGAAACAACTTTGAAAAAACCCTGAAACAACCTGGAACAATACCTTCTATAAAAATTTACTTTATCCAAAATCCCCAATTTCCAGCCAAATTGCAGATAGGAAATCAGGCAGAAATTGAGATGACCAGCATAATTCCACAGATCAAGGTTCCAAGAGCATAGTTCCTCTGCACCCAGGGATTTTGAGGATCTCTGAAGCAACACAAAACCTTGACAAACCCAGAAACAACCTGGAATTATACCTTAAAGAATTTACTTCACCAGATACCAACGACAGTGAGATTTTCCGGACCATTTTGGATAACCCATATAATACGCCCTATAAGCACCTCTTAAGTTGTGAAACGGTAAACCGCATTAATCTAACATTGTGTGCCTTGACAGAAGGTGGACGTTGCTAGGACGGGCTTTGGCATCTATAATTTGATTATTTGGTAGGTTGGCAAAGAGTCAAATACCGTGGGATACATGACAGCGTCTATGGGCTAATTGTGACACAAGCCAACCAGATTTTAACATTCACCACGCCCACTTCCTTTCCAGCGAGCGGCTTCCTTGTGGCTTTGTTGGATCATTTTGGCGAGGGTGATTCAGAGAATAACTAGGGTCAGTGGAACTGCTATGAAATCATACATACATAGAATATAATGATCCAAAATTAATATTCGGCAGGAGCAAATAGCTAAAATCATGGTGAGAATGTAGGTACCTAATAAGCATAGTTGCCAACTAAAAAAACAGAAAACCAAAGTGGCATATTCCTCCTTCAGGATTTTCTTCAGTGTTAATATCATGCCTATTTACAGCCACAGTGGGGAAAGGGCATCCATCAAACACTTCGTGTTTATGTGTGTGTGTAACTGTTCTTGAATCTAGACGCTGCACTGGGTGCATATCAGACCGAGACTTAGACGGGTCTGTGCTAGTCCGTTTACCACTTGAAATAAAGTGCAGGAAAACGCTACAATCCGTCGATGATCTAAACAATGTGTCCAGTTATATCTTTAAGATCATGTGGGCGAATTGGGAAACCACGGTTTTTACTTTCAGAATATACATATTCCACTGCATTGTAATTCAAAAAGAAATGCAATCTGTGTATAGTATTATTTCAGGAAAACACATCCACCTATTTTTCCAAACAAAGCTGCTTAGATTGCACAGGGAAAAATGCAGTTTAGTTTACCTTTCCAGGTAGGTAGCTGTTGCATCATTGCAAATGTGTGATATCTTCCTGACCTGGTAACTAGCATTTGGGGTCGCTGGAATTCCGCAATCGAAGAGATACAATGCTAATATAAACAATAGAAATGTATTGCAAATATCAGTAATTCTCGTACTACCGTCCTGTAGACGGCACTGAGACTACAAACCAGCTCAATGTTTCCCTGAGAATCAGAACCCATATTCTAAAATTCTGTAGATATACCGGTCAAGTTGAAAAGTCGGGATTTTGTGTATATTTATCCTCAAATTCGGGTGCTCGTTTTCCTGTCAAAAATTCCAGTATCTTTTCAACGATAAAAGTTGGGATTGTGCTCGTGTTTTACTTTTTCGGGAGCGCTTCTTTTTCATATATCAAAATTTTCGAAATGTTGTTAGTTTTTAGTTTGAATATAGTTAAACTAATTTTTTAAAATTAAATTTTTTTGTATAAGAAATATTTGTAAATTTGATTAGTTATGAGATGGAGTATTATTTTCCACCTAGGTTTTATTTCCCTAAATAATATATAGAATTCATGCTAAACAAATTGAATTTTATCTTTATTTTTATGACTAATATTTATGATTAGAGTGTTTTTTCATTTTTTTTATAAATTTATAAAAAATAATAATAATTATGATTTAAGTTGGTATTAAGTCATTTTTATTTATTATTAATAATAATAAGCATGATTTAAAATATAATTTAAATGGTTTTAGTGTTATTTATTTTTTAATATTAAATATTATTTATTTTTTAATATTTGATATTGATATCTTCTTATTTATGATTAATGTCTTGTATTTTTTATTACTAAGTGAATGAAAAAAATTTAGTGATATTGATATTATTTTGTTCATGATTAGTATCGTGAAAAGAATGGAAAATTTTAATGAGTATGATTTAAGTTATTATTAAGTTGTTTTAGTGTTAGTGTTATTTTTTATAATTTTTTTATATTAATTATGTAAAAAAATGGGTTTTTTAAATAATGTTTTTTATTAGTATTAATTAATATTTAAAAATTTTAATGAGTGTAATTTAAGATATTATTAAGTTGTTTTAGTGTTAGTATTATTTTTTATATTAATTATGTAAAAAATGGGTTTTTTAAATAATATTTTTTAATTATTAATTAACATTTAAAAAAAATAAAATAAAAAAACAGTTATTAAACTAAGAGTTCATCAAGTTTAAATAACTAAATACCATTTAAGCTAAAAGAAAAAAGTATTTGTTAGGATATGTTGAACACAAACATCAAAATTGATATCACTAATAAAAAAAAGTCAAGGTGAACTAGCTCACATAAACTTTTTAGCAATGGGAATTAAGCTTGCATTAGGTGGAGGGCTATTTTTGTTTTTAGGAGTGTTCATGAGCTTTCAACAATGGGCTTAAGATTTATATTGATTTCTAAACTCTAGAATTTTTGTTAATACTTAAAAATTATTGTTAGAGAAGTTATGGGAAGAAGGAATTTTGAAGACATAATGTATTTATCTAAAACTTCTTTTTTGGTTGTTTTTCACAACTTTTTAATAAAAAAACTCTTATTCATTCTTGTTAAGAAAATGATGGGCTCGAGATTGGTGATGGGGTCGTATTATTGTTGCTTTAGTTAATCTTAAAAGTCTTCTTAACATTGAGCCAAAATTGATGAAATAAATGTATCAATATGAGACTCAAAATGTGGAGGATGATCTCAATCTATGAGGGGACGAAATGAAGCACAGAAATATGACAGAAACACAAAGATATAATAATAATCAGTTTCTATTAATGAATGAAATATGCAGGAACTGTAAACAAATGTAGAGTGAAATGAACTCGTCATAATGGTGGAACCTTATCTATGAGAAGCAATGTGATCGCTATGCGCATTCACAAGAACTATTTTTACAATGAGGCCAAAAGTGTCATTTAACATAAAGCGTGAATGAGAAAACCCCAAACATCCAAAACCCTATCCCCATAAGATGAAACACGAAAAGGTTTGTGGACCACGATGTGTGTAGTTTATACGTCTCATTGGCATAACTTTTGCAACAATCTATGCTTGAGGCAATTGGTAACCCATCAAAAAGGTCTAGTCGAGAACTACACATTCCAAATGGAAAGATCTAATCAAGAAGTGCACCTTCCAAGTGATGCAATACATTCCTTCAATTATGTTCCAGGTGTTGTTGTGCCAAAAACATCTTTTAGGGCCTCAAAACAGCCCCAGAATTCCAAGATAGGAAAAAACCATAAAAACTGCTAAGATGGAAAATTGTGTTTTGAGCTAACTAGGTGGGTGACCACCGATGTCTATGTGAATCATCCCCCACCCCTTATGAAGAAATGGTCTCCATTGCATTGAGTGCCCCCATCAACTGGGGAAACTTTTATTGAACTTGACACTTGGTGAGCCACTTGCCTTGGTGCAGTAGTTGTTATGCCTTGACAACTCGATAAAGTTGAAGATATTGTTGGGAATTTTGCTTAACCTGTGTGCCCATGATACTATCAATGATGGTTTGTTCCATGCAATCAGGGTTGATCTCTATAGGTGCTAGTTGCTTTGCCACCTCTGATGTGTCCAATAGTGGTGGAAAATATGGCAGAAGGAGGTCCACATTGAATACTAGATGCAAGCCAAGGAAGGGGGAATACTTAATGAAAAGCATTGTCGCACACAACCTTAGTGATGGTATAAGTCCCATAGCGAAGTGGACACATCTTCCAATGGGGTCCTATAAGGCGCTCTTTCTGCAAATGTAACCAAACATTATCCTCCACCTGAAACTTGTGTGGGATGCGATGTTGATCACGACACTGCTTGTACTTAGCATTGGATTTTTGGAAAATACCATGGACCTGTTTGTGGATGTGTTGAATTTGTTCAATGAATTTAACGACTTTGTCGGCCTCGGATTAGGCATGAGAGGATTATGCATGTATGGGCATAAGGGGAAAAGGTACATCAATGGGACCCAATAGTTGAAATCATAAACCCACCCGAAAATGGTTCTGGTTGGTCAAGTTATGGAGGGCTCAGATGTAGTTATGTTGAACATATGGGAGGCTCTCATCTCATGTGCATGGATGCTTAGAGTTGTACATGCGCGAGATATGCACAATCATCTTGTTGAAAACCTATGTCTGTCCATCATTTTTAGGGATGGAAGGCGGTGGATTTGGTGAGCTTGGTGTCTAGGAGTAACCAAAGGCTCTACCATAATGTGCTTAAGAACCTGCTTTCTTGATATGATATGATGGTGTGTAGGATGATGATATGTACCCATACCCTCTCAAAGAAGAGCTTGGCAGTGGCCTCGATTGTGATACTCTTATTGCAGACTGTGAAAATGGCTATCTTAGAGAATCAATCAACAACTATGAATATACAGTCATTGTTATGCTCAATTGAAGGAAGACTTGACATGTAGTCAATCGAAATGGATTCATAGGGCTTGTCAAAAGTATGAAGAGGGGTGTACAGTCCTTGTTTTTGGATGGTCTATGCGATGGAGCAGGCGGTGCAAGCTATGACATACTTACTAACATCTTGGCAGAGCTTCAACCAATAGAAATACTTATGCAGTACTGCTACTACCTTTTCCACGCCAAAGTGTCATGCCACCTAAATGTAGTGGGCTTCCCAAATCAACTTCACATGCTTGCTTGAATGAACACATAGATGACCAAGATGGCATAACATCCCATCCTACAAACGAAAGTTGACAACAATCTTGCCTGCTCCCAACATTTGGTAGGTAGTATCAAAGTTTTGATTGATGTCAAAGAGTTCGGACCACTCAAATATTTCATGCCTGCAAGAGTTGAGCACTGTGGTTTGTGTTGCAATTGGAGGTCGACTGAGGCAGTCAATGACATGATTGTTGCTCTCTTTCTTATATTCAATGTTGAGGTGAAACTATTGCAATTATGTGGACCACTTTTGATAGAGATCAATTTGTCATTTGCCTTGTGTCTGTATGAACTATAGAGGCTTGTGATATGTATGGATGATTGTCTCCCTCCTCGGTGTGAAGAATATGAACGTGCAATGGATACCAAGAGTCACCTGGGAGTCTAAGAGACACCTTGGAAGTCAAAACCAAGGATCATCGCATGTAATATAATGTACAATTGTGAATGAGAGAAAATGCGCTTTCATGCTTATCCTTTTACATGCCAGCCTCCTGAGTACCCATGCTCTTACTGGGTTTAACAACATTGGTAAGAGACAAGCACATGCAAGGGGTTCTACAAGGTTTCTCAACCCCAAGCCACACTTGGAATTTCCTTTCCATTTTCAGCTTCAATAGCCAACATCTTCCCAAATGACATATTTTCACCATCTCACCTACATTACATGCAAGATTGATCCAGATTTATGTAGGAACGCAACAAAATACACAAATAACCATAGAAACAAATATGCAGCGGAAATAACACTTCATTTCATTAATCAATAACTGAAACTTGTTTACATACAAAATGGAAATAAACTAGCTAGAGTGTTGGTAGCTTATCTCTGAGAAGAGATGTGGTGGCTACATGCCTCTGAACTCTATGTTACAATGAGGCTTGAAGGCCTATATATTATTGAGAAACAATGGAAACCCTACACATCCAAAAACATAACCCTAGGAGGTGAAAAGCCTTAATGTGGGCCCCGTTGGGTAACTTGGTACATCAATTTCCCGGGGTCGTAACTTTAGCATACTACCTTCGTTTGATGTGCATGATATATCATTAGAAAGATCTGTTTAAGGACTACATCCATAAACGGGGCAAATATGAGTCCGTTCCGGACTCGAAATAAACGAAGAAGCACATCTCTACTTTCTAGGCTTTAAACCGTAAATGTTGTATTCGATCTGTAGATTCTTTGCTTCAAGTAGTATTAACTCTTGCTTTGGTTCTGGTGTTTATTTGTCCGGAGAATATCTCATGGCTCTTTATTGTTTTTACTATTTATTATGGCTGGTCTTCAATATTAGCAAAAATATCTCGTAGTTATTTTATTGTAATTTTGGATATTTCGTTTTCTTTGGATATCAGTATGAAGATAGCTCATAGTTTATTATTATTGTATTACCTGGATGTGGATATTTTGATTACTTGGATATCGACGATCCAATATAAACAATAGCTCGTAGTTGTTGTTATTCCAATGTATTTGTTTAGTTAACAATACCTGATGGTAGCCCATCCTGTATATCCAATTGTATTGACGTTAACCAAAACTAAAATGGGTCTTAGCTTGTCTTGATCTGTGGTTTAGGGTTTTAGTGTAATTACAAGGAAACTTCTACAACTGTAGTGTCTAGGATGGAAGCGAGTATCCTTGTACATGATACCGATAACTAACCTACAACAGTTGCAGTCGTAAACTTTATTGACACAACTTCTATATTCTTTTGGGAAAAAATTCACATAGCTTTGCTATGTTGTGGTTAGCGTTAAAAATGGAAATATTGTGAACTGTGGAAGTTGAAGTAAATGCAGATCTCTTCCTTCTAAGAAGAAAGGTGATTAATAGAAGGTACAACATACTACCGTTGTAGGTATAACCCTTTCCACACTACTTTGTATGAGATCTATATAGGATCTGGTACATACCCAACCACCAGATATAAAGCTAAAAGTTATAGACTACCTTTCATGTTAAAGTATTCATTCGGCCTGTTTGTAATCAAAATGAACTTATCTTAGATTACTATCCCGCCCTTTGATTGTTTTTATTTAGATGTGATCCATAATAGGAGATTCAAAATACTTGAGTTTGGTAGTTATAGATGATATTAAGTAACTACATTCCAAAACATAATGCTATTGATAGGTTATAACACTAGTATTCATTCACACAAGGGAAGTATTGAACTATTATAACTCAATGCTAACACCTGTAATACTTATGTCCGTAAAGCTATATAGAATTGTAACAAAAGATTCTCTTTGCAATGTTTTCTTTCAATACTGTATTATAACATAAAGCCTGCTTTTAACTATTCTTGCTATTGTTTCACTTCTATTTATAACCAATGTTCGCATAGTAATAACTCATTTTAAATCTTCATCTATCTTATCATGAAAATTCATAATACAATTTAAATCTATATCATTTGTTTGAAAAACAATGTTCCTAATCCTTCAAGTACATCAATAATTTAATGCATATTTATATTTGAAAATAGAAACATTTAAAATTGCATTGATCAAATACTATAATGAAACCTGGAGTTTTGTGATCCGAATGTAGTAGGAACAACCACATTCCACCAAACCATAGAATTTGGTACAACTATAATGCCCACCCTTAATCACCCCCGAGCTAAATCATGCATGCGAAAAATAGGGACAGTTAACCTCAATTCGAGATCTTTGTTACTCATCAAGAAATGTCTTACCTAACATAGAGTGCTCCCACACCAATAATTCCTTTCTAGCATGCTAAGCAGTGTCGTGCCTCCCTCATATGCTTCCTTCTTATAGTTTAATTTTGCCTAGGTCTTTCCACAAGCAGCCAATTCCTCATGGAATTTTTGCAACTAACAAAATCTCTGATTTTCAGGGTGTGTCTGGTGCCATAAATGCACTTTTGACACTTGTTTAAGCTTCCTTTAGGTTAACCCTTACTTGTCCCTTACTCTTGCATGCATGATCTCCTCATTTAGCATGGTTGTTCCCCTTCATTCTTATTAAAATTTAACCACAATGTTTTATTACATCAGTCCTTCTAGGACTTATTAACGGATTTTATATCCAACCAATTTTATTTAATTTAAACAATGATTCTAAATAATCAAACTTACTAAATAATGTTCACTCTTTGGTGGATGTTACATCCTCACCCCCTTATTACGAACACTACCCTTAGTGTTTTATTCTTCTTCCGTTGGTCATGGGAACAATTCTGGATACTTTCCTCGTATATCTTCTTCTAATTCCCAAGTCGCCTCCTCAGGGCTAAAGTGCTTCCATTGCACCTTTACCTGAGTGATGACTCGGTTCCGAAGTGTTGTTTCTTTCCTATCCAAAACACGTAAAGGTTCCTCTTGAAACTCACCTTCTGGTTCCACCTGTACCACATTCCAATCAATAATGTGTACGAAATCATGAATATACCTTTTTAATAACGAAACATGAAAAACATTATGAATCTTTAAATGAGCTGGAAGCGCAAGCTTATACGCCACGGGTCCGATTCTTTCCAGTATTTGGAAAGGTTTGCAAAATCGCGGTGCTAATTTGGTGGAGCTCCCCAGTTCAAGAGAGATATTTTTTGGTTTGACCCGAAGATATACATGGTCTCCAACAAAAAATACTTTATGTTGTCTTTTTAAATCAACGTAACTCTTTTGGCGATCTTTTGCCACCTCCAAGTTTTTTTGTACTTTTCAAACATTTTGTTCCATGTCCTATAATAGTTTAGGTCCTACCATTAGAAAATCCACGGGGATATCGTAGCTAACTGGGGTAGTACACTTCTTTCCATATAGGATATGAAATGGGCTCATTTTTTATGAGGCTTGATATTCGTTATTGTATGCGAACTCCATGAGGTGTAAATACTATTCCCACTTAAACGATTTTTCCATGACGTACATCCTTAACTTATCTTTAATGACTCGGTTTATACGTTCACTTTTCCCATCAGCTTCAGGATGATAACTAGTGCTGAAGTTTATTTTGGTTTCTAAACCTGCAAACAAATATTTCTAGAATTTTGACGTGAATTTAACATCTCTATTCAAGATTACCATTTTTGGTACCCCGTGCAATCAAAATATTTCCTTTAAGAATTTTTCTACAATATTAATGGCTTTGTAAGTCAATTTCATAGGAATGAAATGTGCATATTTGCTTAATTTATCTACCAGTACCATAATAGAGTCATGTTGTTTTTATGTTTTCGACAAACATGTGATGAAGTCTAAAGAGATCACTTCCCATTTTCATTTAGGGATTGGTAAAGGTTGTAACAACCCAGTTGGATGTCGACGTTCTACTTTCACCTGTTGAAATTCCAAGCATTTAGATAAATAATCGACTAAATTTGTTTTAGTCCATGCCAAAAGGATTGCTTCCTAAGAGCGTTTATCATCTTCTAGTATCCAGGATGGACTGCAAAAGGGGGTTTATGCATCTCATTCAAAATAAATAGTTTGATTTCTATAATATTAGGCATGTACAATCTGTCCTTAAACCAAATGAGGCTCTTTTGGTCCACTTTGTATTCTGTCCCATTTAAATTTATTTCATTTTTATGTATTTTATTTAGCAGATTTACAAATTCAGCATTCTGCTCACTTGCTGCTTTTATTTTATTTACGAGATCACTTTCGGGTTGGATCATTATTATTTCATATACCTCGTGAGTTCTTCAACTAAGTGCATCTGCCACCTTATTTTCCTTACCCTTAATATGCTTTACTTCAAAGTCAATTTCGCTCAGGAAGGGCATCCATCTTGCTTGCCTGGCATTAAGTCCAGCATGTGTAAATAAATTCTTTACGCAAGTATTATCAGTTAGCAAAAGATATTTTTTTCCTAGCAGGTAATGACACAACATCTTTAACGCGTGTAATACCGCCGTCAGTTCCATATCATGAACCACATAGTTTCGTGCATGTTCTTTCATTTAAGAGACTTGTAACATACCACATGTCCATCTGGAGACAACACTCCTCACACCCCCTCTTTACTAGCATATGTACAAACTGTATAGTCCTTATAAGGGTCTGTTACTTTTAAAATAGGTTCCCTGGTTAATAACTCCTTGAGTTTTTCAAAGCTTTCTTGACACCTTGGAGACCATACAAATTTTACTCCTTTCTTCTGCAATGAGGTAATAGGATAGGCAATTTTTTAGAATCCTTCGATAAACCTCTGGTAATAACCGGTCAGCCCCATGAAGGATCCAATATCGACTACATCCTTAGGCACTGGACAGTCTGAGATAACCTTTATTTTCTACGAATCCACCGTGATTCCTTTCTTAGAGATAATGTGACCTAAATACTGAATTTATTTCTTAAAGAAATCACACTTTTCAAATTTAACGTACAACTGATGATCTCTTAAGGTTTGTAGAACAATTCTTAAATGTTGTTGATGCTCCTCTTCCGTCTTGGAATAAATTAAGATATCATCAATGAAAATTAATACAAACTGATCTAAATACTTGTTAAAGATACCATTCATTAGACAAATGAATGTGGCGGGAGAATTAGTTAAACCGAAAGGAATCACTACGAATTCGTAGTGTCCGTAATGAAGGTTGTTTTGTTTATGTCTTCATTTTTAATTCTGATATGGTGGTAGCTAGAGCATAGATCTAATTTTGAGAAGACTTTAGCTTCCCCTTCCTAATCGAACAGATTGTTGATTCATGGTAGCAGATACTTATTTTTAATGGTTACTTTGCTTAAGTGCCTATAGAAGATACAAAGTTGTAAGGTCCCGTCCTTTTTCTTAACAAATAGAACTGGTGCACCCCAGGGTGACACACTAGGTCTTATATATCCTTTATGTAACAGTTCTTGTATTTGAATATTTAATTCAGTTAGTTTAGGAATGCTCATTCGGTATGGTATTTTTGATACCGGTGCGGATACAGGTAAAAGTTCAATGGAGAAATCTATTTTTCGTTGAGGGGGTAGTCTTGGTATCAATTCCGGGAACACATTTAAAAATTCACTTAAAACAGGGTGTTCACTTACGGATGTTTGAATTTCATTGAGGAGTAGGTCAGTGACCCGAACCGTATAAAGCTTGCAGCCTTTTCTCATACATTTCTTAGCTGCATAGCAGAAATCTATCTTACAGAGATAGGTTTAAGTATGCCATATACTGTTTGAAGGATTTGATCTTCAACAATATAAGTAAAAGTTTTTGTAAAACAATTTAACACTACTTTATACTTCTCTAACCAGTCCATGCCAATTATCATATCGTACGAACCTAGAGGTAAAACATTCAGGCTAACATCAGTCTTATGACCTTGTATTTTAACTTCACAATCAACAACAAAGTTAGTTACTTTTTGTTTAGCTCCAGTGGCTAGTTGGACTAACCAGGGTTTCAAAAGCTTTGCCTTGGTGAGTTGGGAGTGATGCATCATCTTGGGAGTGATGTAGCTTAAAGTCGCTTCGAGATCAATCACTATAGCAAGTGTATGGTTAGAAATTGTACCTTCAATTTCCACAATTGTAGATTGATGATCTGCCTATTGATCTTCCAGGGTTGCATTAATTATGTGGAAGTTTTTTCCAATTTCCCCAACGGTAGAGGCTTCTTGTAGGTTATGTAAAACTATGTTTGCTTCATTGAAGCATGGGCAGTTTCGTCGTAGATGGGGTTCTCCACACTCCTAACACTTCAGAGGTTCTTTAGGCGTCCCAACAACCCATTTTAATCCAAGGCTAGTGGGTTTAATACCTTTCTGCTGCATCTGTTCATTTCTATTATAGGGATTTCCTTGAGAATTTCTTGGTCTATTCCTGAAAGGTGGTGGTATGAAGCCTTTCTTCTGCTGGTTGAATTTTTCTTGCTCCTTATCCTTCCATACTTTGGAGGTGTCATTCCTTTGTTTATATTGTTCATAGCATAACCTTTCCTTCCTTAGTACTTCATCTAAGGTTTTTGGATTATCGAATTCGATTTGGTCTTTATAATATTGTGGCAAACAAATTAGGAACCTTTATACTTTCACATTTTCTTCCTTGATATAAAGTACGAACCGTAGCAAATCCAAAAATTTATTTGGCCAAGTTGATCCTCCATGGTCATTTGGCCAAGTTTTAACTCACAAAACTCCTTTGTTTTCCTCCCATAATAATTTTCTGACATATTTTGTTTCTTAAATAATTTATTAAAATCTATCCATTCCATATTATTTTCCTTTAACCCATTGGAAATCTTGAGATCCTGCCACCAAATGTTGGCCTTCCCTTTTAGATTGCAAAATGCCATCTGTACTTTCATGTTGCTGGAATAATTATGAAGTTGGAAATATTTTTTAATGTCCAACAGCCAAGCTTCTGCTTCCTCCCCGGTCTTCGATTCCCCATCAAAACTGGTGGGTTTAAGTTTCTTGAATTCTCCTTCTAGGTGGTCAACGTTTCTTTTTTTTACCATATTCATTTGATTTTCAAACATTTAGGTCTCATTGGAGGAGCTGCCTTTTCTTTTGGCACTTTCTCCAATTTATGGGTCCCTTTTTGCCTCTGTTCGTTGCTCCTTACCATTGTTCTTTTCATGTAAACTTTGTAGTAATGTCTCATTAATTTCTTTCTGCTTTTGTTGTGCCTTCTTCAGTTGCTCGTTATCTGCTTTAAAACTCTTTATTTCCACGATCAACTTTTGCATTGTTTCAAGTACTTGACTAGCTTTAGAATTATCTTCTTTTGGTTATGTTGTATGTTGTGCGTGATCATCTTCTTCAGGTTGGCCATCATTTTCATTATGTGAAGCCATTGTTGTATCCTGTAACGGAAAAAGTTATGCATACATACAAAACATCCAATTTTTTTTATTGTTAGACTATTGTTTCAATGTTCAACATTAACTAGATGTTCCCATAGGCGACAGGGTTGAACCTATAACTCTAATACCATATGTGAAATACCCATTTTTTTTTGTTATCTTCCTTAACTAAATCCCTTGTTAAATCACTTCATATCCATGTAATGAACTTTTTGGGAAATGAATTTACTATTTGTATAACACATGAAGAACGCCTATGGGTTCTTTCTTCAGCAAGGAAGATTTCACTGGTTGGTCTATTGTTTACTTAGCTCTGGATAACACCCTTAAATTTTAATATGACAGGTGCGACTCAATACCTGGGAAGCCAACGAAATGGTACAAGTAAAATTCCTATATACACATTCATATAGTTTCCTTTATTGTATTAGCTTTGTCAACATCTGCTTATTTTAAAGCTTTGATGCAGGTGTAACGTTTTTACAATATTAATTCTATAACTCCACTTTTGGTTTTAAGACCCTATAACCAAGATTTTCACCTAAGATAAGCTTACAAGGGTCCACCCAACCTTGCATTATCATGCTTGTCCCATTCGTAACAAGGTTCCTAACTAAGTGGTTAATTTACAACTTACCCCTAAGTTCTCCACCAAGGATATTATACCTTGGAGATCGCGTTACCATTACCTTAGAGGTTGGACTATCGAAAGGGGCTTCCAAGAAGTGGGTGAAAACTGATGCTAACTTGTCTTTTGGAGGTTTTAAATACTGGTCATGACATCTCTATCAAATCCAAGTTCATACTAACCTTTGGCTCTTCAAAAGGACCCTCCTCATTATTGTACCAGATTATTGGCAATCAACTCCCAATCAATGTGTTGCCATCGCAACTATTCTCCCCAAATTTCTTAAATTTTGGGCCCCTCCTCATGATTTTTGCATTGTTTTAATCATTGGATCCTTTGAGTTTTGGTGGCATTTTAATTTTGTATGATTGCAAAAGCTTAGCTCTCACCCACGGTTTCGAATTTTGATTGCGTTTGGAATTTATGGTGAGTCGTAGATTCAAAGTTTCTTTTCGCCTGGTGATCGAACCAAGTGTTCTTTACCGTGGGTCTCCGTTGCGGAGGTATAACAGGTTTTCCGCCATTGAGTTTTAATGTTGTATATACACTTAGCATTTCTCTATTGATCGAGTCTTTCTTGTTTAATCAGGAGCCGAAACCTTTTCGCTTCTGCAATTGCGGAACCCAAATCAGTTTAGCACCCAAAGTCCAAATCGTTCCAACTGTCAATGAGTGTTGACTTGTTTTAGCCGCATACTCGAAGCCGTTTCTCTTCCGCCATTGTGGCTGGGAGAGTAATTTGTCTTCCGATGTCCAAACCTTTTCGACTTTCGATTTAAAGTTTCTCCCACTCAAAGGTCTCGCGTGGTTATAACCTTTTCCCTTTCGCCGTTGCGGCTGGGAAAGCCCTTTAGCCTCCGAAGCGTAAAGCTGTCCGACTTCCAATTAAAGCTTCTCCCACCCGCGTTTTAATTTTTCACTTTCCGCCGTTGCGGCTAGGAAAGCCTTTTCGCGTCTGATGTCAAGGCCTTCCGATTGCCGACTTAGAACTTTCCCGCCCAAGGCTTAATCAAAACTCTTTCCGGATCAAGAGATGCACCTGGCTATTTTCTTGTGGAGTAACCGTTTCAAGCGGTTAATTTTAATGTTTAAAATTCCATTCCAACGAATGATGCACAGTAATTGATTGCAGGTAGAACTCAATGGACTGTTGAGGCGACACGGTGTGAAGGCGTAGCTTGATCAAATCGAAACCGACAGGGTCACAAGGAAGACAAAGCTAAGGAAAGGACAAAACAAATAACGACAAAGGCACAGACTAGAAAGATCTATCAGTTGCTGATCAGGAGATGAACGTTTACAGAAAATAAAATGGGAAGACAAAGCGGCCTGGAGAGGAATCTGAAACGTTTGAGGGACTGGAAAGTCACACGTTGGGGGCATCCCAAACGATCTGCTATGTAGTTTATATATTGTAAAGATAGGACTTAGAAATGAATTTTTCCCCGGAAAATTTGTAAACCATTTGCTTGTAAGAGGAACTATTTCGTTTTACAATCAGAAGACTACAATTTTGCCTGTTGGAGAAAGTGCAACATGGAATGCATCAAATGTAATTAAATGAGCAATGTTGAAGGGGAACTATTTTGTTTTCAGCTGTGTCTCATTAACTATGAGATTGTTCTAATTTTCTGAACCTATGTTCTTGTTGGAATGTTCTTCAGTGTATTTTATGATGTTTTCCATTGTGAGTAATAAATGTTGTTCATAGACAATTGGCTATCTGGTTGTTGAAACATCTTTAATTGTTCGTGTGTTTTGAAGGAAGTGTCAGTTATCTGTAACTTTTCATAATGCATGTACGAAAAGTATTACTCACCAATGAATGATAACCTTGCTCCCTAGGGATAGATTAGGTAGTTAGTTTATTTTCTTGTTGTATGTGATTTAAATGCTTGCGGGCCTAAGACGAGAGGTAAGAACCTGCACATCACATTGTGACAGCTCCTTGCATCCGGATCACTCTGCATTTAGTTAGGCACTTGCATTTCATATTTTAAGTCAAAATACAAAAATTCGGTGGTCCGGGCCGCAACTGGTAAAACCCTTTGTTTTGTTGCTTGACCTACGGTAGCCGGACCGCAAACCGGACGGATCCCCTATACCAAACAGTTAACGGGCTAATTGGGAACGTTGACTGGGGAGGATCCCTTACTGTTGTTGCCTGTGAATTTTTGGGCCTCAACAGTTTTGGCGCTAGAAGGAGGGTCGCCAGTGCATGGCTGGCCGAGGAAACCCGTTTTCCCGAGATTATTCCACCGATTACAATTCTGAAAGCAGTGGAGTTCCTAATCCAATTCCGGAAGAAAATAATAGAGAACACCTATATTCTGTTGGTAATAAAGTTGTTAATGACCCAAGAAGACATACCAGGGCTTATGTAAAAAGATTGGAGGATTGCCAATTATTCCTGAATTGCCCAGAAGAGAGTACAAAAAGAAAGATCGTCCTATAGTAGAAGACTCAGTGCTGGTTGGAGATTGGGAAGAACTTGTAGAAACTGCCTTACAAGAAGTTGTGCTACCTTTGAATCAAGAAGGCCCAAATACCCCTCATAGTTCTCCTGCTCACACCCCTGTTGGCTCACCTCCGCACTCTCCACCCCTACTCATGGCAGGCGTTAATGCTAATCCACCACCCAACCCACCAAATCCACCACCTGCATGGAGAGCCAGATCACCTCTAAACCTGACCCCTCCGTTACATGACTTACCTCAAGCCTTTGACAAGATGTTACCCAAATTCGATCCAAATGAGAAAATACTAGTAGTTGATCACCTGCAGAGTTTCTACTTAGCAATAGAAGGATTGAAGGCTGGAGAGCATGAAGATGTAGTCTGCA
Organism: Pseudotsuga menziesii; assembly: GCA_001517045.1. Lineage (NCBI taxonomy): Eukaryota > Viridiplantae > Streptophyta > Pinopsida > Pinales > Pinaceae > Pseudotsuga > Pseudotsuga menziesii. The sequence continues at coordinate 77,914 of LPNX010873399.1, read as the reverse complement.
GACTATTCCCGCATACCCTTAAAGGAGCTGCGGCATCATGGTATTTTGGGTTGCCTGCTAACTCTATCCCTGATTGGGATATCTTCGAAAGAATTTTCAGAAGTAAGTACACAGTTCAAAAGACTCACGCAGCCCTCATGAAAGGACTGTGCGCCTTGAAGAAAGAAAAAAAGGAGAAGGTGCACAGTTTTACTCAAAGATTTGCAGCATACATCAAGAACTTTTCTGACGCTGACAAACCATCAGACAACGTCCTGATTGAATATTATACCTCAGCCTTAGGCCCTGATTTGGCCATGTTTTCCAAAGGTAGGGCCAAGCCTACTTTGGCGGAAACTTATGAAGAGGCAGAAGTAGTGGAGGCTGAAAGAGAGAGTATTGAAGATTATCTCGAACAATTAGGAGAGAGAGGTGTGGGAAGGAAAGCCTTACTGTTTACTAAGCCTAAGGAGGAGAAAGCACCAGATTATGAAAGTATGGCCAAAATGATGCAGAAGCTTTCTAATAAGATCATAGACTTGGAGAAAGAGAAGGAAACACCAAAGTTCTATAGGCCCTATTATAAGAAAAGGGAGGATAACAATCAGTCCCAACCTCCTCCTCACAACGCTGCATCCATGAATTTGACAGAGGTGGGCATGGGCAATTTTTGCACGTTCCACCAATAGCCACATTCTGAAAAGAATTGTCCTCAATGGATAAACTCGATGACGTTGGTCATGAATCAACTGTTGGATTATCAATTAACAGAAGAGGGAGATGAAGAAAGAAAAGAGAATGCTGCTTCTACTTCTACTAAAGAACAGGAAGAGGAAACCATGGCTTTGTCGAAATCTGTCTCGTTATTTGATGCTGAGGAGGAAAAGAATCAAGGATACAAATAAGTCATGGGAACCAACGTGGCAACAAGAAGTCAAGGGACGGTTAAAGAAGACAGTCTTGTACTCCCAAAGATTAGGAGGCTACAGAGAAATGTTAAGAAGAAATTTCAAAATAAACCCTTGGCTAATAAAATCCTAGAGTTCACTATTACCAGCCAAGATCCTAGGCAGAATGATACGCTGGACAAGCCCAATGAAGATAAGATGAATGCTGATAAAACTCATCCCATTGAACAGCAGATGGATTATGATGTCGTGGAGGACTTAAAGAAGGTAAAAGCAAATGTTTCACTATTCGAGATGTGCAAAGTCCCGCAACAAAAGGAAATATTGTTGAAATCTCTTGAAGCATCGGATGAGAGGATGCCCACTAACAATCAACCAGAGGAAGAGGAAGAAATTGGAGAAACCAGTAGTGGAGGTAAGTCCAAGAACAAGCATCCACCTTTCCTCCTTACTTTTGAAATCTTTAACTACAATGTACATAATTGTTTGGTAGACTCAGGGGCAACTGTTAATGTCATGCCAATATCAGTCTACAAAAAGATTAATGGACAGCCTAAGCCATCCACGTGGAGAGTTGTTCAGCTGGACAGGACGGATGTAAAAGTAATTGGGGAGATGGAAGATGTCTTGATCTGCCTGTCGGCAAATGATAAAGTATGCCAGGTCATTAATATCGTGGAGGCTGATATACCAGACGCATACGGTCTTGTCTTGAGCAGAGATTGGTCGGCCAAACTAAATGGATATTTTGCCTCGGATTGGTCGCATCTGTGGCTGCCATACAAAGGAAGTCCGAATCAGATTAAGATTGTAAGAGAGCCTCACATGAAATACAATGTCACTCGATTGGAGGAGAAGAATGAACCTGTGGATTCTGTCTTGGGGAACTATTTTATTGAGTTGGAACCTGGAAATTACCAAGCAGAAGAGGCCAGCAACACATCAGACACCCAGCCTGATCTCCTTCATTTTTCGCAGGCTGATGAAATTGACTGTAAAATAGTAGACTTAGCTGTAGGAATAGATTCACATTCAGTAGTTAGTGATTTTTGGACTTTGTTTTTTGATGGCTCAAAACACTAGAAGGGTCAGGGGCCGGCTGTGTCCTAATTGACCCTCAGAAGAATAAACACTTTCTTGCATGTAGGCTAGAATTTGAGTGTACGAACAATATAGCTGAGTACGAAACACTAGTGCAAGGCTTAAGGGAAGCGATTGAATTAAAGGTAAGTAATTTAAAAGTATTTGGAGATTCAGAAATAATTGTAAAGCAAATCAGAAACCAAATACATTGTGTTTCTCCCCACTTGAAAGCGTACCAAAATGAGGTATGGGACTTGCTTAAACATTTTAATGCATTCAATATTATTTTAATTCCAAGACTAAAAAACGCAGTAGCTGATTTGTTAGCCACATCAGCCGCTCGGCTTGTACCTACTAATAATCGATGCTTTGTTGAACTGCTTTTCAGGCCTTCAGTACCTGATATGATCACCAACCTACGAGTGTTTGATGATGACCAGCAAATTAAAGGAATGTTTAACAAATGGCGAGGTATTCAAAGGAGCAATTATAGATGACGAAGAACATCAGGCCGAGATGAAGTATGACAATTTCATCCCTAAAGGAGTCAGAACGTTAGAAAGGATGTTCGATTTAAATGAAAAGTTCAAGAGACCAGCTAACGTGAAGACTCACAGCTCTTCTCTACAGTTCAAGCTGATAAATTTAGGGACTGAGACGAATCCTAAATTTGTGAATCTTGGCAAATGTTGTTCACCAACAGAAAGAGATAAGTTCGTCAGTCTGTTTAAACAATATAAAGATGTTTTCGCATGGACATACGAAGAGTTGAAAACATACGACACCAGCATCATCAAGCATGTCGTCCCCATCAAAGCCGACGTTAAGCCGTATCAACAACCTTTAAGGAATATGCATCCAAAGTTGGAACCACTGATTCAGAGTGAAGTGAAGAAATTATTAGATGCTAGAATCATCTTTAAAGTCAGGCACTCTGAGTGGGTATCAAATCTGGTACCAGTCAGGAAAAAATATGGTGAAATCAGATTTTGCGTTGATTTCAGGAATCTGAACCGAGCTTCGGATAAAGATAACTACCCGGTGCCACCCATGGAGCAATTGCTACAAATGGTCTCAGGTTCTGAACTGTTTTCATTGTTAGACGACTTCTCTGGCTACAATCAAGTATTGGTAGCTGAAGAAGACAGATTGAAGACAACGTTCAGAACCAAATGGGGAACCTTTGCCTACAGAAGAATGCCTTTTGGGCTCATAAATGCTGGAGCAACGTTTCAAAGGGCTATGGATATAGCTTTCCGCGGATTGATTGGCCGTAGCACTGTAGTGTACCTTGACGATATTACAATATTCTTGAAGAAAAGAGAAGAGCACGCATTCCACTTAAGACAGATTTTTGAACGCTGTCGGAAGTATGGCATCTCACTCAATCCTAAAAAGTGTGTGTTCGCTGTCACGGAGGGAAAGCTGCTGGGTCACGTAGTTTCGAAGAAAGGAATTTCTATAGACCCAGAAATAATTAAGGCTATTGAACAAATCCCCTTGCCCCATAACAAAAAAGGGATGCAGTCCTTTATGGGAACTATAAACTTCGTGAGGAGATTTGTGCCTGATTTCGCTCAGATTGTCAAGCCACTGCAGCAGATGGTCAAGCAAAATTCGCAATTCAAGTGGACTGAGGTTGAAAAGAATGCATTCAGCAAAATTAAAACCATTGTTGCACACGCACCCTCCCTGAAAAGCCCAGATTTTGATAAAGATTTTATCCTGTATACCTTTGCATCCGACGATTCGCTAGCAGCCGTGCTTACGCAAAAGGAAGATGGGGGTGATGAATTCCCAATATCTTTCATGAGCACTGGTCTACAAGGGGTCGAGTTAAATTACCCAGCCATTGAGAAACAAGCTTACGCAGTATTTAAAGCAGTGAAGCAATTCAGGCCTTATATTTAAAAAAATCGAACCAAGGTGATCGTCCCCTACCCAGTTGTAAGGTCCCTTCTCATACAGAAGGAGTTAGGAGAAAGAAGGGGCAACTGGGTAACAGCTCTTCAAGAGTACGACCTTGAACTCAAACCAGCCTCAATAGTTAAAGGTCAAGGGTTGTGCAAATTGATGACTGAGAATGGAAAAAATGAAGAGCATGCCTGGGAGGATGAAGCCGAATTACATTTAACAGATGTCTATCCTTTGTTTACGGCTCCCGAATCTTGGTATAGAGACCTTGTACATTACCTACAGGCAGGGCTGTTGCCGGAACATTGGAACTCTAGGAAAAGGAGAGCGTTGCGTCTTAAATCAGCTTCCTATCAAATCATCGAAGGAGTATTATTTAGAAAAAATTATGACGGGGTTCTCCTAAGATGCTTAGAGAAAGAAGATGCTAAGAAAGTAATGTCTGAATTGCACGACGGTCCTGCTGGGGGACATTATTCAGGAGATACTACAGCCCACAAGATCCTCCGAGCTGGTTACTATTGGCCTACGCTCTTCAAAGATGCACACGCACACGTCAGAAAGTGTGATATTTGCCAAAGATGTAGTGGGAAACAACCTAAAGCAGCAGCACCCCTAAAGCCTGTGATGATCACAGAGCCATTCAAGCAATGGGGGTTGGATATCATTGGAGAAATAAAACCAAATTCCTTGCTACAACAAAAGTACATTCTGACCGCGACCAATTATTTCACTCGCTGGGTCGAAGCAGTACCGCTGCACAAAATAAATCAAGACGAGGTCATCAGCTTCCTGCAGGACCACATCATGACCAAGTTTGGAGTTCCAGTTTCGTTAGTTTTTGATAATGCCACATAATTTTCATCAATTAAATTGATTGCTTTTGCTCATGATAACGGGATAAAATTGCATTATTCTGCCAATTACTATCCACAAGGAAATGGCCTGGCTGAATCCACTAATAAAAATCTGATTAGAATTTTGAAGAAAACTGTGATAGAAAACCAGAGAAGCTGGTACTCAGCGCTACCAAATGCCCTTTGGGCTGACAGAGTCACCCCCAAATTTGCGATAGGAGTGTCACCCTATACCCTTGTGTATGGTAAAGAGGCCATTCCCCCCCCCAATATCATGCTGCCATCTTCCATTTTAGCTCAAGAGTCTAGTGGGTCGGAGAATGAAGTTTTACAGATGAGGATATGCAATCTTCTGAAAGCAGAAGAGGCTAGATCCACAGCCAGAGAGCGCTTTAAGCATCAGCAGGAGGTAATAAAGAGGTGGTTTGACAAACATAAAGCCGAAACAAAAGACTTTGAATTAGGAGACCTAGTCCTCAAATGGGATCACCCCCATGATGAGAAAGGGAAGCATACTAAAGTCCAGCAGTTGTGGGTAGGCCCTTTCCAGGTCGCAGCAAAGCTTGGTCCTTCTACTTACAAGATGCAAGATTTACAGGGTTGGGAAGAGAACTTACCGATAAATGGTTTGGTTCTCAAGCCTTATTTTTCTTGAGTGGCTCTGAGTTCTTCTGCCTTGTATATAAATAATCTGTTTGGATTTTTCTGAGTCATGTTTTCAGTTTGTTTAGTTTGAGTTTATTGATTTCAATAAGGGGAACGAATCTGCGGTTGCATGGGGACATCAAATTTTTTGGAAAGATAAACATGTTTGAGTATCAGACTGTGTGTTGCTATTTGAACTTCTTCCAGTTTAGCTGTTTTCTTGAATAGCTCTATGTGCATTGAAGTCCTGCTTAACCCCTGTGAAATAAACCAGGTTCGAAGAGTCTGGAGTACTATGTTGAGGCTCCATCCACTTCACACTTAAAATGTTTAAGGGGCGACAGCAGAGGACCCATGGAAAGGAGCAGGGTGAACAGTATGTTAAATATAAATGATCCCATGCCAAGAAACGAATGCCAAAAGGCCAATGAGAGTAAAAAAAACTCCTATGAAAGCTTCATACATCAAAGCAAATGCTGAATAATAAGTACTAAATTGCCGAAAGTTCCTCTCCGTCCGTGGGATGAAACATGAAATACACCGCTCACACAAAAGGACACTATGGGATAGAGGAGCCTGAATTAAAATTCAGAAAGAAAGGCGTACAGGAGGACTCATATGAAAAGGGACAAAAGTCCAAGAGCACAAAAAAGTGCTAAAGTGGCATGGGAATGAGGAACAAACGAACATTTCTGTTTATCATATGCTACAATCTTGTGGTGTCCGAACTGCCAGCTACCTGAAGACAAAATTAATAATGAAACTCATCTTTCGGCCTCAACAGAGTTATCTGGACTTGAAAATCTTGGTTTCCACTCTCCCAAATTGGACTATCATCAATGATTAAGGGTACACACTTCTGTCATTTGAGAAATCCAGATAGCTGGAAGAATTTAATAGATGCATTCATTGTTAAACAGTCTATCACTCAAAGAATAATCGCCTAGAGATCTAGGTTCACCAGGTAATCGCCAATTGTTGCCATCGCAACTATTCTCCCCAAATTTCTTAAATTTTGGGCCCCTCCTCATGATTTTTGCATTGTTTTAATCATTGGATCCTTTGAGTTTTGGTGGCGTTTTAATTTTGGATGATTGCAAAAGCTTAGCTCTCACCCATGGTTTCGAATTTTAATTGCGTTTGGAATTTATGGTGAGTCGCAGATTCTAAGTTTGTTTTCGCCTGGTGATCGAACCAAGTGTTCTTTACTGTGGGTCGCCGTTGCGGAGGTATAACAGGTTTGCCGCCATTGAGTTTTAATGCTGTATATACACTTAGCATTTCTCTGTTGATCGAGTCTCTCTTGTTTAATTAGGAGCCGAAACCTTTTCGCTTCCGCAATTGCGGAACCCAAAGCAGTTTAGCACCCGAAGTCCAAATCGTTCCGACTGCCGATGCGTGTTGACCTATTTTAGTCGCATACCCGAAGCCGTTTCTCTTCCGCCATTGCAGCTGGGAGAGTCATTCGTCTTCCGATGTCCAAACCTTTCCGACTTTCGATTTAAAGTTTCTCCCGCTCAAAGGTCTCGCGTGGTTATAACCTTTTCCCTTCCGCCGTTGCGGTTGGGAAAGCCCTTTAGCCTCCGAAGCGTAAAGCTGTCCGACTTCCGATTAAAGCTTCTCCCGCCTGTGTTTTAATTTTTCACTTTCCGCCGTTGCGGCTAGGAAAGCCTTTTCGCGTCCGATGTCAAAGCCTTCCGATTGCCGACTTAGAACTTTCCCGCTCAAGGCTTAATCAAAACTCTTTTCGGATCAAGAGATGCACTTGGTTGTTTTCTTGTGGAGTAACCGTTTCAAGCGGTTAATTTTAATGTTTAAAATTCCATTCCAACAAATGATGCACAGTAATTGATTGCAGGTAGAACTCAATGGACTGTTGAGGCAACACGGTGTGAAGGCGTAGCTTGATCAAATCGAAACCGACAGGGTCACAAGGAAGACAAAGCTAAGGAAAGGACAAAACGAATAACGACAATGGCACAGACTAGAAAGATCTATCAGTTACTGATCAGGAGATGAACGTTTACAGAAAATAAAATGGGAAGACAAAGCGACTTGGAGAGGAATCTGAAACGTTTGAGGGACTGGAAAGTCACACGTTGGGGGCATCCCAAACGATTTGCTGTGTAGTTTATATATTGTAAAGATAGGACTTAGAAAGGACTTTTTCCCTGGAAAATTTGTAAACCATTTGCTTGTAAGAGGAACTATTTCGTTTTACAATAAGAAGACTGCAATTTTGCCTGTTGGAGAAAGTGCAACATGGAATGCATCAAATGTAATTAAATGAGCAATGTTGAAGGGGAACTATTTCGTTTTCAGCTGTGTCTCATTAACCGTGAGATTGTTCTAATTTTTTGAACCTATGTTCTTGTTGGAATGTTCTTCAGTGTATTTTATGATGTTTTCCATTGTGAGTAATAAATGCTGTTCATAGACAATTGGCTATCTGGTTGTTGAAACATCTTTAATTGTTCATGTGTTTTGAAGGAAGTGTCAGCTATCTGTAACTTTTCATAATGCATGTACGAAAAGTATTACTCACCAATGAATGATAACCTTGCTCCCTAGGGATAGATTAGGTAGTTAGTTTATTTTCTTGTTGTATGTGATTTAAATGCTTGCGGGCCTAAGATGAGAGGTAAGAACCTGCGCATCACATTGTGACAGCTCCTTGCATCCGGATCACTCTGCATTTAGTTAGGCACTTGCATTTCATATTTTAAGTCAAAATACAAAAAGTCGGTGGACCGGGCCGCAACCGGTAAAACCCTTTGTTTTGTTGCTTGACCTACGGTAGCCGGACCGCAAACCGGACGGATCCCCTCTACCAAATAGTTAACGGGCTAATTGGGAACGTTGACTGGGGAGGATCCCTTACTGTTGTTGCCTGCGAATTTCCGGGCCTCAACACAATGTAATGGTACTTTTCCGAAATGAACTCCTTGGTAGAGGCTAAAGTGCAAAGAACCAACCATTATCACTATCGTCTTTATGGGTCTCGAGTTTAGGGTTAAAGCTGACTTTGGTGCGACTGATGGAAAATATTGCAAGTTCACATATTTTGTCCTTACAGTTTAACTTTTGTAACTGAGAGGCCCAAATGCTCTGGTCATGAAACTTTGGTTCGAGGCTTAGTCCTTGCAAGCATAAGAACTTTGTGTTTTACAAAACTTCCTGGCATTCTTTCAGGTACAGGTAAGCTTTGAGCGCTTCTTCATAATTTTATAGTTTTGTTATTCTAGGATTTAGACGTTTACAGTTTTGTTATTTCGAATTTAAAATTATCTCCTCTTGGTCTAACTACATCTACTGTCGGTTGTAGGTCACACTAGTGGACTTCTTCGTGCACGTAGGCCTGCTACGTTCCTCAAGGTAATCAATAAACTCACTATTGGGTGTTATAATGTCTAAATTAATCCACCTATTCTTTAATTATCAACCCGGGTTGGTAAGTTTAGAGTTCACACAAAATATATGTGAAGGTAGAGGGGTTCTTATGGTGTCATGGAAATATTTTAACAAACAAAAGATCGAAAGATCTTCAAAATGAAAAACCGAGTCAAACTCCTAAAAATGCAATTATTAAAGTAATGAAATTGAGACAGAATAATAAACTAAATAATTAATAATAAACTTTAAGCTAAAATACAATCAACAATTAACTATTCAAATGGAAACTAGGATGTAAGGAGGACTTAACTTATAATAAACTAGAAAACTTAATAAGAGAAGCAAGTAGAAAACTTAATAAAGAAAACTTGATAAAAGAAGCAAGTAGAAAACTTAATAAAAGAAATATGTTTAGGTTCGGTCCTACAAGTTATTTCAACAATAACACAACATAAAAGAGACAACCTAAAAACATACTAAGGAAAACACATGTAACACTAAATCTCACATGCAAACAAATAAATAAATCTAAAAAGGCATAAACACAAAATAATACAACAGTAAAACAAAATTAGCAATAATATTTAAGAGACAAAAACAACTTAACACATATTCAAGGCAAAAAGAAATAATGAAAATAATAAAAACTTTAATAAATAACCTAAAACAATTAGACTTTAACTTTAATGTTAAACAAAACTATCATCTAACTATTACAGTCAAAGCATAATTCAGACATTAACAAAACTAAACTAAAAATAGTCTTAAAACACATAAAAACACTAAAAACAGAACTAAGGGCTGAATGACAGACTGAACCGTGGGTCTGAAAGGGGTTGTTGAATAACAGATTGAACAGGCTGTCCGAATGACAGTCTGCACAGTTAAAATGGTAAAAACTAACCTAATTGAGCTAATCTTCAGCTGAAGCCATGCAGATGTAATTCTAATGCGTAAAGGCAATAAATAAACCTACTTATTATGGAAATCTAATCAGTAAGATAGACTTAAACAAATTCATAAACATAGGCATAAAGAAACCATTGTATATTAATAATCTGGAATGTAAATTGTGTAAACTGATAATTAAAACAGAAATGAAATAGACATAATTAAATCTACTTGATTTGATAAACAACAATCTATCTAACTTGCAAATAAAACAAGCAATAGACTGGAAATGAAATGACTGAAAACAAAAATGGAAACAATCTATGTGCGCAGTTAACTATCTAATTCAGAAATAAAATTGCATTACAGATATAAAACAGGACTGTGAATTAAGCTAGCTACAATAGGAAAAATGAAAGAAATAAACAAGAAAAGAAACCTCTGGTTGATGAGGGGCCCTCTCAGCAATCAGGAGTGATCCTTGGCTAACTTCTACTCAAACACAATCTTCAACAACAACACATACACCTCTTTATTCAGATGGTGGAACATAAATACAATGCTTTAAGAACAGATCAAAGCATGAACTGATTATTCTTGACTAACCTAACTCTTCTAGTTAACTGAGCTCTCTCATAGAGGCTGCTATATATAATAATTTACAAGGATGAGCAAGTCGACCCTTTAGTGGTCGACTGCTCTCTAAATTTAGTCGATATTAAAGGCACATAACAGTTTAGAGGACAATGCACAGGTAACCTCCCTTCTTTAGCGTGGTTCTGATCTTTTTACTAGGTAGCGAACACACAAGCTTCTCCTCAGCGTGAACGATCTTCAGATGTGGTGCACAGGATCCTTCCTTATCGCAACGGGTGGTTGATGGTGAATAGAGGAGAGCATAGTGGCGAATCTTCTAAAGCATGGGTTGAATGCATCAATCCAATGCATGGATGGTTGATGTGGTGGCGAGCAAAGGAGAATGCAAGATGGCAAATATCTAGAACGTAGCTTCATCACCTAGACGCGTGGATAACAATTTGTTTGCAGTTGTTTCATGTTTTAAATGCCTGAAATTAATTCTCAACAGTGCACAATATGATGGGCGATCTGGACGGAGAGCTGAATGAGAAGCTGGGCCGTGAGCTGGATACGCTGGGCGTCGATCTAGGTCGAACAAAGTGCATGTCTACTAGCGTGCTTCAGGGCTGCAGTCTACAACAACAAATTTCAACATCTGGCAAACCACCAGCGAGTTTCACGCGATGGGCTAGATGACAAGCTAGACGTCGAGCTGGACATGCTATGCGAAAGCGAGGCTGAATGCGTTCTATTAGAATTAATTTAGCCCAAAAATATTATAAAATCTACAAACAAATATATAAATTAGTCAATACATCAAATGCACTTTAATAATGTCATTTTTAATTAACAAAACCATAAAAAAAGATAAATAAAAAGATTTTATATAAACCTTAAATACACTCATACCCGAGGCTGAATAATGATTTGCGTGTCATAAAATATACAAAAGATAATAAAACATGTGTTTAAATGAATAATTTAATTGCAAAAAATGATAACAAATCTAGGATCAACATTCCCCCAAACGGGAGAAATGCCAGGTCCCACTGAGCAAAAAGAAAGAAAAAGAAGTTAGGAAGAAGGTGAACTAGCAGCTGCCTTCAACTTGGCACATGAAGAAGGTAATTTAAACTTCATTCTTTTAACCTGTAAAATAACATATCTTTCATGTCACACATTGTATGAAAGTTAAAAATGACTGTATTGGGTTTTTCAACATTCTTAATTTAACTGTTCTCAGGTTCAAAATAATTTTATTATTTATAAGGTTTAAAAATTAATTCAACCATGTCCAAAGTAAAACTTTGGGCAGGTTGAACATATAACACAAAAACATAAATCACATTTTGAATAACAAAAAGATTGATCATTTTCATGCATGATTGGGTAAGAGGATAGAATTATTAACAGTGAAATGGAAATAAAAACTATTTACCCAAAAACAAAATTTAATTAGTACATTTAATCATAAGTGCTATAATATCACTATTTTTCTCAGATCGCTATTAGATATTTCATTTGCCTTCATTCGATCGTCCATATTGTCTTCCATATTGAATTTTGTTATAAAAATATGCTTCAAACTATAGCCAAATTCCACTATTTACATTCCTGAAAATACTTATCATTTGTTAGAGATAAATAGATTTGTCATAAATAATAAAAAAGATCTAATTTTGTCAAATCCATCTTCCGCCAAACCAAAGATATGGCGTGTCCTCAAGCCATACAGAGAGAAGAATTGATTGTTCCAGAAAATAGAAAGAGTACTAGCATGTTGTTAATTATTTTTAAGAAAAACTAACTAAGAAATGGAAATGGTTCAGAAATGTATATTCATGAAAAATAAAACAATGCTTAGAAATACCACGTAAATGAGAATAGTATAATCAAAAGAAGACCATAGGAAAAACTAGCCATCCATGCCTCATTGTAAAGATATCCTCTCATCATAAAATATTTTAAGTGTACCCCAGAGTGTGTGAGATTTATAGCTATGGGTCCCATTTTTAAGATAATGATATCTTAGGTATATGCGGAATTAGATGGTCGGGGCAAAGTCCAACTTAGAGCCATTCTCAAATGGCATTATAAACAATTGGACATGACATATGTTTTTGAATTTTTTTCCATATATTATCACTATTTTACGAACTGTGTGTATAGTGGTGTATTAAACAGATCTTTATTACCAGATATTGCCCTGCTGCCAGCAGGCCTGTTCAGTACCACGACGGGTTTATCTTGATACCATGCAAGCATAGCCTCGCTGCCAGCAAGCCTGTTCAATACCCTGACAGGTTTACTTGCATTTATCGAGCTTCCTGTTGTAAGCCTTTTTTACTTAGCATTGACCCGCTGCCAGTAGTCCTGTTCACTACCCCGACGGGTTTGCCTTGTATAATGATATTAAATATATGGAAGTTGATTGGTACTAGAGCGTGTTAAATCCTGCTAAACACATAATTCGTTTAAAAAAAAAATAAAGTTATAATTGATTTCATAATGGCCATAATCATAAATCATGTCAAAAGAATAACTGAAAGTTGTTCTTTAACCTAACAGTCCTTCTTCTTCATAAAAGAAAAGTAATGTTCTCCACAGACAAATATTCCACTTACTTTTGAGTCATCACTAAAAATACTTCAAGAGACAAGTTTTGATAACAAGTGTAGGATGAACCAGTAATCCATAGGTGAAAAATAAGGTTGTGAAAAATATGATAATGAAAGTAGGTCTTATCAAGCAACTGTTTAAAAGAATAAATAAAAAATATACATGTTTGAATCAAAATACCAAAAACTATATGAATCATAGAAGAACTGGTTAAGTATGATATACAAAGGATTGTAAATTTTTAATTGTCACTATAAGCTGAAAATTTTAAAAGTATCCCAAGAAAGGTTAAAAATACCTGATGAGTATTTAACATACTTTTCTTGTCCAAGTAATATTCCGTTAGTTGCTCATAGAGAAAATATACTTGTAATCAAACTGCAAAACCACTTGTTAGATGATTCAGTTTATTCATAAAGACATAAAAGAAAAAAAGTCTTGTGTAAACAATCTATTAGAAATGACTCTTATTTATTCAAAGAAACAAACACATATATACATATATACAAGTGATAATAACCCAAAATATTTTTCAAGGATCAGGAGGAGGAGAAATAACTTCCCCTTCAACTAATTCCATTTCATTTTGTTGCAAAACATTTTGTATGAAATCCTGTTTCGATGTCGGTTGGTGACAGAGCCTAAGTCTATGTCCATTTACTACAAAGGAAATTTCTGAGCCATCAATTGTTTTAATTTTTACTAATCCATTGTCAAAATCTGTAACTACTTTGTATGGACCTATCCATCGGGTAGTTAATTTTCCTTTAAAATTTTTATACCGTGAATCAAATAGTAGTGCCTAATCTCCAGTATTAAACCGCTTTTGCTTAATAAATTTATCATGCCATGTTTTTCATTGATTCTATATTAACATCGTTCTTTGAAGTGCATCTTGCCTAATTTTGTCTAACTCATTAATTTGTAATATTCGTTGTTTCTGTGCTTCATCCAAATTCATGCCTAATTGTGTTGCCATACGAAAAGTTTTAACGTGAAATTCAATAGGTAAAAGGACTTGTTTACCATACACTAACTCATACTGGGTATGTCCGGTAGTGATTCTACATGTTATCCTATAGGCCCATAAAGCCTCAGGGAGTCTATCTGCCCAATCCTTATGATTTAAGTGAATGGTCTTAGTTAAAATGGCTTCTAATACTTTGTTAATTGATTCTACCTTACCATTAGCTTGAGGGTGATAAGGTGAAGATTTGCAATGTCGAATACCATATTTCGTAGTAAGTTCTTTCATTAATTTGGAAATAAATTGAGTACCTTGATCTATGACAATTTCTCTAGGTACAACAAACCGGGTGAATATTTCTTCAGATATGAATTCTACCACCGATTTCTCTATGGCTCTAAATAAAGCTTTAGCTTCTACCCACTTGGTGACATAATCCGTGCAAACTGAGATATATTTCTTTTTATGAGACATGGGAGAAATTGGTCCTACAAAATCAAGAGCCCATTTCTCAAAAGGTTCAATCATAACTTGGGGTTGTAAAGGCATTTGATCAGATGATGTAGGTCTACCCATTCTTTGGCAACTATCGCATCCTTTAACATATTTGGCAACATTCTTAAACATGATGGTGCCAAGAATTGGTGAAGTATGGAATGATGTTGCAGACCGATGACAGATTGAAACCAAGCTTCAATATAGTCTTTGTTCCCTTGATTTCTCACGGATGTGACACCATGAAGCTCATCAATAAACTGATCTTCCTTAATGCACAAGAGTTTCGGATCTAATGATGTGAATGATGCTTTTGGTTCCAATGGTTGTTCTCCATCAAATATTACGTGTGTATTGTTGATCTTGTCTGCTTTCTTATGAGGACTAGAAGAAACTCCATCTGCAAATCTTGGATCTAAAACATGTTCAGGCCTCGTATGGATTTGCTGCAACAACGCACAGCCTTTTTGCAGCGGTGTAGGTGAGGTAGAACAAGAGGGAAATGTAGGAACATTTTGCAGTTCAACACTGTAAGCATACTGTACTGCTTTATTATGGTTAGGGTGGAGGGTGGATTGGACAGGAAATTGTATTGGATACCAAGGAGTTTGATGAGAAAATAGATGTGGCTGATGTAGATGATTGATTTGTGAGGTTGATATTGAAGGACCAACTTGTGTTGCAGCATGAGGGAGAGTGGCCATATGATCATAAGATAGGCCATTCCAACCTTGTGGGTAAGGTAGGTAACAGTTAAATTGAGGCTGCAACAACTACCATGGTGGAAGAGTATTCAATGATTGAGTATGAGAGTAAGGAAATGGAGGGATAGAATTTTGAACCATACATGTAGGCCATGGTTGACATGACTATTGTAATGAGTTGGCTGTAGCTCCCAGATCTTTTTGATATGTTCCTTTCATCCAGGGTATGGAGGGGCAGCAATCAGTGGAATGCTTCAAGTCACATATACCACAACTTTCAAGACTATCCAAAGGGAAATCCCTTGCTTCTCTTATTTCCTCCTGCTTTTCCTTATCCTACAAAATAACCAATTATGAATTTAGTGAATCATTGATATCACCATTAGAATTTTCAAATAAATTATTGATTTCAGCTCGTAAAACTCTTGTTTTTGCAGCAGATTTCAAAAAAGGTTCCTTAGAATTCTTACCAGTCTTGAAGTTTCCTCTTGAATACCTTCTACATAACTCACAAATATCATCATATGCTAACTGAAATACATTACCTGTTCCCATCAGATTCAATATTTATAAACATTCAACTTGGATTCCCTTGAGTAGAAGTGTTTTTAAGATTTCCTTCCCCAGTTTCCTTCGTTTAGATCTTTGGAGGTTATATTGAAATCGTTCTATGTATTCCTCCAGACTCTCTTCTTCTCCTTGTGTCATTTCAAAGATGTCTTCATTAACCCTGCAATAATCTTGGCACCTTTTCAAGAATACATGTTTCATGTCTTCCCAAGTTTGTATACAATTCCCACCGAGGCTCATGAACCATCGGAGGGCTGTTCCTTTTAGAGTAAGGGGAAACACATTCAACTTTTGATCATTAGCACAATAACCATATCCTCTACAAAGTACTTCAAATTGAAATAAAAATACATCAGGGTCTTCGTTTTCCAAACCATGAAAATTTGGTAAAACATGTGGGGAATTATTTTCGTTGGTGCCACTCCTCTCGAATCTCTGATAGGAAATTCGAAGGTAACAACTTCTGCATCTTTCTTACCTGCCATCTCTTCATTATATTCTTTATGTGCTATCTTGAGGCTCCTCCTTCGAATGTTCCTGTCAACTTGTTAGTAGAATGGGTGGTGCCTACAACACCACTAAGGGTAATGATAAAATTTATGCTGCAAAGATTGAAAATGAAATAAAACTGAATGTAAAGACAGAAAATTCACACTCAAAATAAATTCAATAAATTGAAATGTAATAATGCAACCTACATGCCCTACTTTAACAATGCATCTACAAAACAATGTCAGATGTACTTTTGCACAATTAATAACTTCCCCGGCAACGGTGCCAAAATGTTGTGGCCACTATATGCTAGTTAATTAAAACTTAACATGCAGAGTGCTAAGCATAAATTATCAACCGGAAGAAGTATTTTATTTCAAAGCTATCGTGCAAGATATATGCAAGCACAATTTCTACCTGCCACTGTTGATCTATTGGTATGCAATCGAAACTATTTGTAAACTAGGTCACAACTTCTTGAAAGTAAATCAATACTCAAACCTATTCATAAATCCAAACTGTAAATCTAATTACACTTCAACATAATCAATTCTTATGAAACAAGATCTAAATACATAAACCTGGAAGCAATGTTAAGTTGGCCAATGATCTATCTAGATGAATTAACATGAAAACAACTATGATAAATCTAATGAAAGCATGAATGAAATAATAAAAACAATTATGATCAATCTAATGCATGAAAGCATGAATTAACAAATAACAGATCTACAAAATAAAACACCTACAATCAACACTACCGACATCTGCTCAGGGAAGAGGGCCCTTCCTCCACTGAGCAGAGCTGGATCTCCACAATGAAAGTCTACAACTCCAGAATTAAGAAATTACCAGCATGTATTATCATAATGGAAGTATTACAATGGATCTGGATCAAATCCTACATCATAACATTGATTTATCTCCTCCTAGAATCTCCCTTCTCAATAAGATCGATTACATATTTATACATAAAATTAGCTCATGGAAATGAGGAACTGAACCCCCAACTTCTGATCTGTAACAGCTGAAACACGGCCGTAACTGCTGGCAACTTTAGAATCGGCCGCAACAGTAAATTTGGAAAATAACCCCTCAAAGAACCACCTGCATATCGCAAACCGTGGCTTTGTTTGGCGATTTCTTTGTGATTCAAGTAAATTAGGATGTTACGCACAAAACCCATGTCTCGAATTTTTGAGATTCATTTTGATATGCCCACAAATAAAGACATGAATCAAGATGTTCTTATGTGGCATGCATTTTCAGTTAAGGCTGTAACAGCTCGCTATGAGCATCCTGTATGTGACAAATCACTCCACAAACCATAATTAGTAAAATTATGCATTATATTATTTAATTCATTAAAGATAAAGGAAAATAATCATTATTAACCACTTAAAACATCAATGGAAGTAGCATGTTGTTTTACGCACAGTTACAACAAATGGATGGAAAATGGAATGATAAATGGACAATAATGGTAAGAAAATGGATGAAAGATATGTCGATAAGTGATGGAAAAATGGACAATTCTAGGGCCCAACAATAAGATCAAGACCAGTGCGGAAGAGATTGTTATCAACCTAAGAATAATTAGAACTCTGAACTATAATACGACGCTTCTCATGTGGGGACAAATGGTTTGGTATTTTCCCAGTTGCTAAATAATTGGCAATATCTATGAACCAAGGAGTTCAAACAGATACAATAAATAGATGTTCATCAGGAAAAGTTTTGTCAACTGTTTTGGTACCGTCTTCATGTTGAATACGGGAAAGGAAATCTTCTATGAGATTTTCTTTACCAGGTCGGTAACTGACGGTAATGTTAAATTCTTGTAATAAAAGAAGCCACCGGGTCACTCTACCATTGGTAATTGGTTTATTCATTAGAAATCTAATGGCGGAGTGATCGATATGCGCAAAAACTTCATAACCTATGATATCAATGCCGAAATTTATTAATATAATAAACTACTACCAAAAATTCTTTTTCGGTAACAGTATAATTTAATTCAGCAGGGGTCAAATTTTTGCTGATAAAATAGATGGCATAAGGTGCTTATCCTTCTTTTTGGCCGAGGACTCCTCCTGTGGCTGTATCAGATGCATAGGTAGATATGTGAAAAGGAAAGGACCAATTGGGACCCCTAAGTATTGGTGCCACTGATAGTTTAGGTTTTAGGATTTCAAAAGCATTTTGACAAGATTCTGTCCAGTGGAATTCTGAGTCCTTTGTAAGTAACTTAAACATTGGTGCAACTATTTTAGTGAAATTTTCAATAAAACAGTGGTAATAGCCTGTATGATCAAAGAAACTTCTTACCTCTTTTTGAGTTTTGGGAGAGGGAAGGCCAACAATTACTTCGATCTTCACAGGATCTACCTTAATTCCTTAGGAAGAAACATGGTGTCCTAAAACTATACCTTCTGTCGGTAACATTCTACATTTCTCGTGATTGAGAGATAGATTCGTTTCTTGACATCGGATCAAGAAATTCTCGAGGTTGTCAAGGGATTCTTGAAAAGTATTACCATAGGTTGTAAATTCATCCATGTATACCTCCACAGAGTCATGTATAAGATTGAAAAAGATTCCTAAGACTACTCGCTGGAAAGTGGCAGGTGCATTACATAAGTCAAATGGCAAAACTTGATAAGCATATGTTCCCCAAGGGCATGTAAAAGTGGTTTTGTCTTGATCTTTTGGTGCTATTAAAATCTGATTGTAACCACTATACCCATCAAGAAAGGAAAAATATTGTTTACCTGACAGAGTATCTGATACTTGATCGATAAAGGGTAAAGGAAAGTAGTATTTAAGTGTAGCTTTGTTTAGCTCCCTAAAATCAACACAAATACGCCATTTCCTTGTAACTTTCTTTGAGACTACTACTAAAGGAGATACCCATTTACTGTCGGAAATAGGATAGATGAAACCAACAGTGAGGAGATTTTGTAATTCTTGTTTTACTATATCCTTTAGAGCAAGATTCATCTTCCTCCGTGGATGCCTTACAGGTGACATGCTTGGATCCATATAAATATGGTGAATACAGGTATCGGGGTGTATACCCTTCATATCGGTGTATTCCCATGCAAGTGCTCCAGCTTGTTTCTTAAGAACTTTAAGCAACTGTGCTTGTTGGTTTTCACTTAGTCCTGCGTTTATCTGTAAAAATTTGTCAGTGCCAACCTCACAAGGTATGATATATGGTCCTATATGTTCTTCAATCATGAAAACACAAGGTGTTTTTGTAAACATAGAAAGAGCCATATTCTCTTGAAACTTATCCCCGAAAATCTAATCGAGTTGAGCAAAGGACAAAGGGAAATCTGTACATGTTGTTGAAGAAACAAACTGGTTTAATACATTCTCAGTGGTTTGCTCTTGAAGTGCCCAAGAGAAATCACTAGTAAGGGAGAGATCATCAAAGTCTTCATCCCCAAAAGAACAATTTAGCCACCATGAGTTTTTCAGTTATTGGTTGTGCTGGGGGGTATAAAATAAGTCTTTGTGTGGACAACCCATTGGAAATAGTCATCTCTCCATCCCTACATCCTATAAAAGCCATTTGCAATAGCTAACCATGGTCTTCCCAGAATAATAGGATGTCCTTTAGAAGGATCATTTGATTCTACAACCATAAAGTTGACAAGGTATTCCCATGAAGCTATTGATACAACAATGTCATCAAGTACTCCAATGGGTTTTACCATAGTGCGGTCTACTAGTTCTAGGATGGAAGGAGTAGGTTGAAGAAATTGTCCCAACTATAAAGCTTCTAAAACTACAGTGGTCATCATGTTAATGGCAGATCCTAAATCGATTAATGTATTCTCTATGGCGGTGGTGTTTATAATTACAGTCACTACCAGGGCTCTTGGATTTGTATATTTTGCAATCTGGGACTGACCTGTCATACATTCAGACATTTCTCCTATAACATGCATTGTAAGAGGGTCCTTATGCTTCTTTCCTATGTGTTTAATACATAGCTCTTTTATTATCTTACTATAGATTGGTATATCTTTGATATCTTGTAATAGAGGTATTTTAATACAGATGTTCTTTAAATCATTCAAGATGTTATACTCCGGATGAACTACATGTTTTTCTATTACTAGTGTTTCTGGAAATGGAGGAATTCTTTGCTCTTGAATAATTTCTTGCGGAGGATGGGTATGTACTGGAACCTTTGGAATGTTCACATCCTCCAAAATAGCATCATTCACGGGTTCACTTGAATCTTCTTCTTCCCCATTTGGTTCCTGAATGATGACTGATGACTTGGGTTTATTATTCACAACTCTCCCTGATCGTAATTGAATTTCATGTATAGGTACAATCAAAATAAGGTATGATGGAAGAGTTTGCAACTCAATGCTATCAAGATCTTGAGTTGGTTTATTGTTAGGGTTAGGTATTGGCTGTGCAGTTAATAATGTCGATCAATGAGGATTTGCATTCTGAAAGTGATGAGGTTGATGTGTGATAAAAGGAACCAGAGGTACAAATCCAGGTGACATTTGCTGGAATTTTGTTTGATTCTGAGGATAAGGATGATTAGGTGCAGGGACATGTTGTGGCTAAGGATATGGTTGTCCTCTCCATCCTTGTGACCAATATTGCTATTGTGGAAATTGAGGAGGAGGATAGTGAGATGGCCAATTCTTCTAGCTTGAATTGTTCCATTGTTGAGGTGGTTGATACAGAGGATAATAAAGTGGAGGTTGTGGTGGAAAATTTGGGTATGATGGTTGGTCTCGAGGTTGCTAAGGAGGACTCCTATATGTTTCAGCTACATCCCCACTCCTATATATGGCTTGCAACCCAGGCAAGGATGGGCAGTTATCCGTTGGATTCTCTTCTATATAGATGTGACATACAGAGATGTTGTTTAATGGACATTCCCTTTGGGGATGTTTAGTTCTACATCTTGGACAAAAGATACTCATTGTTGCTCATTCTTCATCCCGCCTCTTCTTGGATTGAAAAGCATCGACTTGAGAACCCATTGCTCCTAAGATTTCAGTCTTAAAATTCTCCAACAGGTTTCCTAACTCTACTCTTGTAACTCCTCCTGAACTAGGAACATTTCCTCTTACATTTCTACTAAAAGGCTCTTGAAATTTTTTCACAACTTCCCCCCTACTCCTAGAATAATTTTTACACATCTCACCGATCTGTGCAAAAGTTTTATGAGAAATATCGCCAGCTGCCATGAGATTAAGACTTTCTAAGAAGTCCTTGGAGATCCCCTTAATGAAAAGCGTATGTACTGCATCTTCTCAGAGGTCATTATATTTAGACTTATGTAATGTATAAATGAACCTCTCGAGATAATCCTCCAGGCTCTCATCTTCAAGTTGTTGTATTTTGAATATATCGTGTCGCGAGTCCTTAGGTTTGCAATATTCTTGATAGTTTCGCAAAAATGAGGTTTTCATATCATGCCAAGTCTGGATAGTAAATTCTCCTAATCCCATGAACCATCTCAAGGTGGAATCCTTTAGTGTAGTGGGAAAGAGTTTTAGTTTTTGAGCATCTTGTAGATAATTGTAACTCCTACAAAGGATATCGAACTCGAACAAAAATGTGTCTAGGTCCTCATTACTTTTTCCATAGAAAGTAGGTAAGGAGGAAGGAGGGATGTTTTTCATGGTTACATCCTGCATTGTATCTAAGATAGGGAACCCAAAGGTAGCCTCAGTTCGATTTTCCCCTTCTCCTTCTTCATTTCTAACTTCATCATGGTCTTCGTTTTCTCCACGTCTCTCCATATAAGCTGGATTCTTAACATAAATATATTTAGGAGGTTCCTTTCGAGGTGATAATGGAGCATCCCAACGTTCTTTTTTAGGGGAGACCTTCCTTTGATCAACCGTGTTTTTATTGAATCCTAGAGGGACAATAGGTGCTACTGTAGAAGTTTCAATTTGCGAGATAACTGGATCTACTGAGGTTCCAAAGAGAGATTTTACTTGGGCAGGATCAACAAAGTCAACGAATTTCAGATTTCCTACTAGTGAAAAAGTTGTGTTAATTGGATTTGAAACTAGTGGAGGGCTGGAAGTTTCTAATGGTTGATCCTCTTGAACTTCCTCTAGAACAGGGTCCTTAGGACCTTCTGCCAAGGTTCCCTCTCCTTCTATGGCTTCTCTAGTAAGATCTTCTAAAAGAGACTCCTTAGGTTTCAGGGTATAAGTACTTCCTATAGGTGTCTTTCGATACCTTTCTGGTGAGTTAGTAGTTGGGAAATTATGTCCCCTACAATAGTTAGTAGGGACTTCAATAAATTTTCTGGTCTTGACAAATCTAGCCTGAGGATCTCTAATTCTATGCATGAAAGACTTCTAAACTAAAGAAAACCTATGCTACTACCTTTGCTGGATTTGGGGGCGCCTAATACAATAAATGTGCAGGTTCTTACCTCTCGTCTTACCACTCCCCTGCTACCAACCTATTGCTAAGCTTCATAAAGAATTCTACTCTACCTTACAGAACAACTCCCTGGCAATGACGCCAAAAGTGTTGGGTGTTATAATGTCTAAATTAATCCACCTATTCTTTAACTATCAACCGGGGTTGGTAAGCTTAGCGTTGACACAAAATATATGCGAAGGCAGAGGGGTTCTTATGGTGTTGTGGAAATATTTTAATAGACAAAAGATCGAAAGATATTCAAAATGAAAAACCGAGTCAAACTCCTAAAAATGCAATTATTAAAGTAATGAAACTGAGACAGAATAATAAACTAAATAATTATTAATAAACTTTAAACTGAAATACAATCAACAATTAACTATTCAAATGAGAAACTAGGATGCAAGGAGGACTTAACTTATAAGCAACTAGAAAACTTAATAAGAGAAGCAAGTAGAAAACTTAATAAAAGAAATATCTTTAGGTTCAGTCCTACAAGTTCTTTCAACAATAACACAACATAAAAGAGACAACCTAAAAGAATACTAAGGAAAACACATGTAACACTAAATGTCACATGCAAACAAATAAATCAATCTAAAAAGGCATAAACACAAAATAATATAGCAGTAAAACAAAATCAGCAATAATATTTAAGAGACAAAAACAACTCAACACATATTCCAGGAAAAAAGAAATAAGGAAAATAATAAAACTTCAATAAATAACTTAAAACCATTAGACTTTAACTTTAATGTTAAACAAAACTATTATCTAACTATTACAGTCAAAGCATAATTCAGACATTAACAAAACATAACTAAAAATAGTCTTAAAACACATAAAAACACTAAAAACAGAACTAAGGGCTGAACGACAGATTGAACTATGGGTCTGAAAGGGGTGGTTGAATAATAGACTGAAAAACCTGTCCGAATGACAGTCTGCACAGTTAAAATGGTAAAAACTAACATAACTGAGCTAATCTTCAGCTAAAGCCATGCAGATGTAATTTTAATGCATAAAGACAATAAAAAAACCTACTTATTAAGCAAATCTAATTAGTAAGATAGACTTAAACAAATTCATAGACATAAGCATAAAGAAACCATTGTAAGACCATGTGCAAGCACACCACATCAGAAAGGCTCTACACTTACATCCAACCATGTCCAAAGACACCGCATCAGAAAGGCTCAACACTTAGAGTCGACCATTCTCCAAAGCACCACATCGAAAGAGCTCAGCACTTACAATCGACCATGCTCGAAAGCACTGCATCGAAAGGGCTCTGAACTTATATTCGACCATGCTCAAAAGCACCGCATCGAAATGGCATGCACTCACATCTGATCATGGAGGAACTAATCCTACCATCACATTAGAATGGCCCCTAGTCCTA
Organism: Pseudotsuga menziesii; assembly: GCA_001517045.1. NCBI lineage: Eukaryota > Viridiplantae > Streptophyta > Pinopsida > Pinales > Pinaceae > Pseudotsuga > Pseudotsuga menziesii. The sequence goes on along the minus strand of LPNX010873399.1, from coordinate 53,987 downwards.
TACTGAGCTACCTGGTAACTGACCAGGTGCCTCCATTCCTAGAATGGCAGTTTCCCTTACATTTGACCTACTCGTTAGAATGGACAACACTCACATCTGACATGGGAGGAACTTAATCCTTTAGCCATGATAGAATGGTTCAACCGTTACATCTGATCAAGTGGGAACACATCCCTCTCTCACATCAGAATGGCTTCTAAGTCCTAGACTAAGTTTTCCTGGTAACTGACCAGGCACCTCCATTCCCAGAATGGCAACAACCCTTATATCTGATCACTTAGGAACCAATCCTACAGTCACATCAGAATGGCTCAGCACTCATATCTGACATGTAAGGAACCAAATCCTCTCACCATGACAGAATGGCTCAACCCTTACATCTGACCATGGAAGGAACTTAATCCTCCCCCATGTGAGAATGGCTCATGAACTCATCACTTCCCTTTGGAGGGAGCCTCGATCTGGAGAACACCAAGCTTCTCCCTGAAGTACTCAAACTTCACCCTAGCCAATGGCTTTGTCAACACATCAGCTATCTAATCGTCCGTCGCAACATACTGGAGCTTCACTACTCCCCTATGGACGATATCCCTGATATAGTGATACTTGATCTCGATATGCTTCGACTTGTCATGAAACACTGGATTCTCTGATAAG
>LPNX010873399.1:8367-52957 GCA_001517045.1 Pseudotsuga menziesii | reverse complement strand
TTCCATTTCATCACTGCAGCTAGAGCAAGTACTGATCTGATGGAAGTGTATCTGGCTACAGGTGCAAAGGTTTCTTCATAATCTATTCCTTCTTTCTGAGGGAAACCCCGAGCCACAAATCTTGCTTTATATTTTTCAATGCTACCGTCTGCAGCATGCTTGATCTTGTAGATCCATTTGGAAGTCACAATTGACTTCCCTTCTGGTCTTGGGACAACATCCCAAACATCATTCTTCATGATCAATCGATATTCTTCGATCATAGCATCCTTCCATTCTTTTCATTCTGTCGCTTCTTCATAATTGGAAGGTTCTTTATCAATGAAATCACATAGTAAGGCTACATACCCGGAGCAAGATCAGGTCCTCTTTCTTTCTCTATGATTCTCTTATGGAGCCCCATATCTTTCCGCACCTTGGATAATTTCACGTACCCAAGTAGGTTTCCTCTTATGAGGATTCTTCTTCATAGGTGGATCTACAAGTCTTTGTGGTTCTTCAAATTCTCGATCTTCTTCTTGAGTTTCTTCATTCATGGTTGTATCATGAATTCTGGGTGCTTCTGTTTCTTCAGGTTCTTCAGCAGGTCTCTTTCTGGATTTGTTGTAAGCTGTGTCTTCATCAAATGTCACATCCCTGCTGATGTCAATCTTCTTGTATCCTGGGAAATAGATTCTGTAAGCCTTCGAGCTTTCAGAGTATCCCACAAATATACCCTTTTTTCCTGAAGGATCTAATTTTGTTCTCTTCTCTTTTGGAATGTGTATCTATACAGGACAGCCGAATATTCTGAGATGGCTAACTTCTGGTTTCTTACCAGAGAAAACTTCTTCAGGAGTCTTGTTCTCGAGTATTCTATGTGGAGTACGGTTTTGTACATACACCGCTGTTTTGGTAGCTTCCGCCCAAAGATGCATAGGAAGATCTTGATCATGAAGCATAGCTCTTGCAGCTTCCATGATAGTTCTGTTCTTCCGTTTTGCAATCCCATTCTGTTGTGGATTATAAGGAGTGGACAACTCCCTCTAAATCCCTGATTCTTTACATACCTCTTTGAATTCATTTGAAGTGAATTCTCCGCCATTATTTGATCGAAAGGTCTTGATCTTCTTTTTAGTATGATTCTCGATCAAGGCTTTGAATTCCTTGAACTTGTTGAATACTTTGTCTTTGTTGTTCATGAAGTAAACCCATGTCTTCCTAACAAAATCATCAATAAAAGAAACATAATATGCATACCCACTTAGTGAGCTTGATGACATAGGACCGCATACATCATAGTGGATGATTTCCAAGATTCCTTTTGCTTTGCTTTCGCTACTTGGAAATGTCTTCTTTGTGTTCTTTCCTTTCGCATATCCTTTGTAGACCCCATCGTGTTTTGCTTGTATTTCTGGAAGACCTTCAACATCTTTGCTTGCAAGAGGTAGTCCTCTGTAATGCACATGTGCAAGCCCTCTATGCCAAAGTTCATTTGGCTCTACTATGTCATGGACCAAGGCTTGTTCTGAATGGCCCTTCAATTTGTACAAACCTCCTTCTTGTTCACCAATCACTATTGCATCATCAATAGTCTTTCCTTTTGTCCACATGATGACTTGACCATCTATGAATGCAACCCTCATTCCTTTTGCATCTAATGCAGATATGGAGAGAAGGTTCTTCTTGAGTCCTGGCACAAACAATACTTCCTTCATTGTTATAGACTTTCCAGAGTCTAGCTTATAGGAAGATTCCCCACTACCTTTTATTGGATACTGGTAGTCATCTCCTAGCTTCACCTTGTGAGGTGATTCATGTTCTGAGAGTTTCACAAAGGATTCCTTAAATCTAGTCATATGTTTGGAAGCCCCACTGTCTATAAGCCAATCATCACTTCCTTGAGTAATGTTTCCCATGAGAGCGGAAATCAAAACATATTCATCCTCACTTGAAGAATCTTCACTTGCATATCTGGTTCTCTTTGATGAAGGTTCATCATCCTCTGCAGCATGAGCATGATGTCTTCTTTTGTTTCCCTTCTTCTTGTGAGAGCTACTTTTGTTCTTAGGACAATCTCTAGCAAAGTGTCCTCTTTCATCACATGTATAGCAAATGTATTTAGACTCATCTCTAGGATTTCTAGAGTTATTCCTTTGATGAGAGTACTTACTTCTATGATGGCTGGATCTGGGTTTCTTGGATTGTACTATGAGAGCTTGATCTTCACTTCCCATTTTTTCTTCTCGAGCTGTTATCCGAGCTTCTTCTTGAGAACATTCTTTTCACAGTCTACTGAACTTGACTAACTTATTTTTAGCATAGATCCCTTCAATGAAAAAGTCCCATGTCCTAGGGAGACCATTCAAGGTGGTCATCACAATTTTTGCATTCTCCACTTCTTCATCTACTGCTTCTAATTGTTCCTTGATCTGAGAAACCCTTGTGAAGTAAGACTGGATGGTCTCTACATTCTGGATCTTCACATTCTTCAGTTGATTCCTTAGAGTCATCTTCCGGTTTATGTTCTTTCCTTCAAACAATTTGGTTAGGGCATCAAACATAGCTTTAGGTGTCTTGAGAGAGGACACCTGTGGGATAAGGTGATCCTTGATAGAATTAGCAATGATCCTCTTTGCCATAACCAACTTCTTCTTAAGCAAGGCCTTAGCCTCATCTCCCTCTGGAACTGGAACCTCCTCATGGATGTAGGAGTCCAACTCATTCTCTTCTAGGACTAGGGAGATCCTATACTTCCAGTCTCGAAAGTTATTAGCTCCCTCAAGCTTTTGATCAAGCTTGGTATGATGAGACATCTTAACTGAGAACCTCAAATGGAAATACAAAAGATTTAGATCTTACCAGGTCAAGATGTCGGATCTGGATTTGGAGTTGAAATCCTCCAGTACTGGTTCAGGAGCAAATTAGGGATTTGCTTTTCTGGAGTTATGTCCAACCAAATGCTTTGAAATTGATCCCTAACTTCGATTTTGGGGAGGAGATCAATCCAGGCCTGGGCTCACTAAAAGATTCCTCTTTTGTGAAAATCCCTAATTTTCGATAGTAATGTCGGGTCCAAAACTGAAAAACCTTAGAATTGGATTCTACTTCGACAGAAAGATGCACCCTAAGGAGGAGAATTATTCCACCTTTCTTTTGCTGAAAATCCATGGAGGAAGGTCCACAAACTAGGAAGCCCTAGTTTCAGTAACTGCACAGTGTCTTCTTCTTAGGTTAGCTCTGATACCATGTTAGTTTTTCAACATTAAGCTAGCATTATTAGGATCTTTAACTTAGAGAATAACAAATACAGCAATCAAACACAAGAGACAATGAACACAGTGTTTTTCCTCGGGGAAACCATAAATGGAGAAAACCCCGCAACTTTCTCAGAGATAGAATCAGCACCAAAATAGAAAAGCCCAAAATAGTAAGTGATCTCCCGACAACAATAAACTTCTTCTTATCTAGCCCCAGTGTCTTCTCCTTCCTCAACTATGTGCTACACTTGAGTGTGTATGTGATGTGTGATAAATAGAGAGGTCACCTCTCTATTTATACTGCTTCCCAGCATGACTAAAACCCTACTAGGGCCGACTTCACTAAGTGAGTCTAATAACCATAGTGCCTCAGAACTGCGGGGACTTTAACCCTTAGACAATAGGAGGGTTACCCACAATGACTTGACATGACTTGTTTACATTATATATCCTCCCGATCGGAACATCGGGGCATGACATCATGACTCAATTACATAATAGACACATCCCGAAATAAACATCAGGTTACGAGACATAAGATACATAGATGAATACATTCCGAAGTTATAAATACATCAACACTTGTTTTTGTGCCATTTTTCGCTAGTAAAACAACATTTTTATGGCCATCATATATCATATTTACATAGTCTCCCCAATAACAGATGAAAAGCATTCATATGTAATACGTCGCATAACACACTATCATAAAAAATACCAATTCTAAAAATAATGAGACATTGCCTAGTAACTGTAACATGGTGTCTCTTTCGAAACCATGAAACTCTATAGGAATTTAAGTGTGGTCTACACTTGAAATTAGTTTCTCTATTACTTCATTCAAGAACAAATTATTAGTACCTCCTTTGTCAACTATCATGGAACAATGCCTACTTCCAATTTTATAAATCGTCTTGAAGATGGATTTCCTTTTCTCTAGTTATTCCTATACCTACAAAACATGTTGTAGCATGGTCTTCCTTGTAGTCAAATTCTTTCCTCTCTCGAGAAGGGCTTCATCTACACTGTCTCCTACAGTCGAAACAAATCTACCTTCCCTTATCTTGGTTTCTTGACCTCTGGTCTCTTGTTTTGTTGCAACATGTAATTTTTTTGGGAATTCATATGAGTTATGACCACTTCTCAGTACTTATAGTGGACTACACTTAGTATTTCTACACCCCCTTCTTCAAAAGTTCTTCTTCATCCAAATGTACTTATTCCTCTAGGGTCTGTATTATCCCTTCTATATTATAGTGCAAGGATTCTTGCAATTCATTCATCCTTTCTAATTTCATTGTTTCCTTCTTTCTTTTCTCCATTGTTTAGTTCTCTTGTGGAAGTGAGTATTCCTCCACCTCTCACAAAAATTTTCCCCTTGGTTGTAGAGGTTATCCTTAAGAGTTTTTCTTTTGATTTTAAGTCCAATTGATAAGCCTATGTAGCTATTCTAAACCTAGGCAAGATCAAATCATACTACATGGCATAATTCTGTCCATTAACATATCTTTCCACAACCTCCTCACCTTCATTAGTTTGTCCTAACAATCGCTAGAATTCCTGAGTGAATTTCTGAACAGTCAGTTCTTTGTGTCTCATATTATACAATTTTCTAAACAAGTTTATTATATAGTAATTGGAAATAAACTTATCTTTCAACTTGGAAATCATCATGTCCCTAGAATTAATTTTATGCTTTCCTTTCTTTACTCTGTTAGCTAGTACATTATCCCACCATAATAAGGCATGAAATTTTAGTTTCAAACACACCACCTTCACGTTTTTGGGGTCTTCAGTCTGCTCCATGGGCTTAAGTATATGTTGGAATTTCTCCCCTTCAACCTAGTTTTAGACCTTCTTTTGCGCCCAACAAAGCCCAATATATCGTCCTGACAGAGAAAGGCTTAGTCGGCAGAACCCGTGATGCAGATATACTCTCACTTGAGATATCTCTTATGGGTAACTACTATAACTAGGTTTCTACAATGGGAGTGGGTTTCTTCTCCCTTGGAAAATTACCAACTCACTCAACTGAAGTTAGTGCATTTATTACTTAACCTTACTATGCGTAGATAAAACACTACTTAACTTATCCTTCACAGAGATTATAACAACAATATGAGCTTTAACACACATGTTATCTATCAATAGTGTGAATCATGCATAAGGGAACTCATTCATAAGAAAATATATAAACACTTAATCACAATATACATTCTTGCAACTTAAGTACATTCATCATATACATTCATGCGACATAAACACATTCATCATCTACTCAAAGAGACTATATTTAACGTGGAAACTCATCCAAGAAAAACCACAAAGGAGCTCTTCATATGGCATGAGAAATTAATAGCACCTTTTGTCTGTGAACTCAGCTGCAGACATTCTTCTATATCTTCTTATATTTTCTATACAAACTTCACTCTCCTCTCATACTCTCTATTCTTTCGTCGTTCAATCTTCTCCTACTTGACTCTACTGTCGATATGCACATAGCCTGGATCGACTACTCTTCTTTTCGACTCTTCTGTCGATCCGCACATAGCCTGGATCGACTACTCTTCTTATAGACTCAACGGACTAACCAACAATAAAACCAACAAGTAATAGCAAAACAAAAAGTCACAAAGACACTGAGGAAGTAGGCAAGTAACCCACATACAACTTGGGTTCTTCCTTTAATAGACTCTTCACATGTCGCATTCATCCAAATTCATTATGTTATCCAACATGTTGGCATTCCTATTCTAGTTACACTTGTTAGTGGGCACTACTGACCCAAAATATAAAGATGATTTTATTCCTTACAACAAGTGTGACTCTAGCCAACTTCTTACCCACTATCTCTCGAGTTGTCCTTTCTAGCCGTTGTGTCACTGCACACCTTCACCTCCTTTGCTTCTGTCACAACTTCTCTTCTATCATGACTTCTCTTCTTTCACGATATCTTCTCCTATCATTGATTTCCTTTGTGACAAATGCTTCTATCTTATGTCTTGCTCTCGTATATACTTCTATATTCCTCCTTCACAGCTTCCTCTATAGCTTCATCTTATACCTTGTTCTTCCTTCCATGGTTTCTTTTGTCGCAACTTCTCCTCCACCTTCATCTACTTTTGTTGCAACCTCTTCTTCCTGCGACTGGACTCTTTACCTTCTTGGGAAAAATTGTAACTAAATTCTGCCTATCTTTCCCTAAGGCCAGTAGGACCCCAACACTCACGTATGGCTCATCCCAAGCCACACAAATCTATTCAGCAACTTCCACATTCGAGATGACTTTTCTTTGAAAATATTGAAATATTTTCACTATCTCCTCTGTCTTGCATTGTACGCATTCTTTTTCCTTCTGCAATTGTTCAACAAGGTCAGAACCAAGGTGTTTCAATGTTACGAGCCCTGCGACCTCCGTTGCTCATCGCACCTTCTGATGTGCAGGTTGAATGATCCCTACCACTCTTTCTACTTCAACCTACAACTCTACGACTATGTCAGTCCTGTAATGTTGTTGAGTGCAAAGCACTACAAATTGATATTGGAGTTTCTTCATTTCTATGGCCTTAGCCATTTTCTCCACTGAGGGTAATTTCTTCATCTCATTCTTCAACTAATTTCTCATGTCTTAGATATACACATCTCCTATGTGACTTACTCTCATTCAGCATCATTGATCAATGGATCCCAGGTCTGAGAGACTTGGTTGACATCCTTGGCACACAGTGCCTTTGCTTCTTCTATATTCTTTGCAATCTCGGTCACTGCTTTCCTTCTTTCTTTGGTTTTGATAATTTACTGCTTTGGAGAAGTAGGACTGAAGAGAGGGAAAATTTCATCGGCATCACCAATTATATCTTGGGATTGTTGGAAAGCTAAATACAAAATCCTAGGTGATTTCCTAAACATTCTTTTCTTTCAATTCTTCCTCCCCACAGGAAGAACATTTTCATCAACCCTTCTCCATCGTCGATGAATTATGCCATCTCATCTTCTTCCCTTGAGGAAACATCACCAACTATATCTTTATCTTCTTGTACAATTGATGGTGATGTTGTAGGTTTGCATCGTTGTTTCTCGTTATCGAAACTCTGGTTCAGATCGACAGATTTTACCAATGGATACATTGCATTCTGGTGAATCTATCTGCAAGTGTATCCAATGGTTTAGGTGGAATATCTTCTGGTAGCCGAATTTCGACCATTGCTTCTTCGTATTCCATTACTATTGTTGGGACAAATTTCTTCTTGTGGGAACCAAAATGCTTCTCCGTTGAGGAATCAGGTGGGTCAAGTTGTAACATTACTTCAGGTATGACTGACCCACTTGCTCCATTTCCAATGCAACCCCTACCTGTGGTGGAACATATCTAGTAGTGTCTAGATAATAAGCGTGAGTAACTCAACTTCAATGATGAAGTCTGTAACTACACTGGAACTGGGAGTCAAAAAATCCATACTATGTGAACATAAAAAATTACTTCATCCCTTTGAGTTGCAGAGAGAAATTCCTCTTTCAAACGCAACAAAATGAAATGAAGGTGGAGTTTGAATTCTAATAATACCTAGTTTTTCAATTAGTCATACTTTCACATGTGCAGACACTAAGTGGAATGGTGACAACATGATCCGTCACACGGGCCACTTGTCTGAATCATCATATGGAAACCACTACACAATATGTCAATTTCACATGTCACATCATTGTTATTATTATGTAATCATGACAGTAGTGACTAAAATTACGCCACCAAAATTTCTTGGGATTTTGATATTAATGATGGTTAGCTGTCCTTTCTATGACTCAAATTCCTCCTATGACATCATTACTATTTCTTGTTACTGGTATCCTTCCTTCAACATAATCCTTTTCCTACAACAAACAAGGTGTCTTCTCCTTCACTTTTCCATCCGCGACAGACACAGAGTCTATGACACTTTTCCTCCATGTGTGACTTACTAGCACTCTGCGATGGTCTTTTTTTATGCGACAACATATTTCTTGCAGTAAAACAAAAAATCTTTCTTTTCTTTTCTCGTTTCTCTCTTTCCACTCTCTTTATTTTCTCTTTCTTTTTTCTTTCTTTTCTCTTTTTTTCCCATTCAACCGAGTCACGAATATCCTGATACGGATTTAGCCGACTTTCTTTTACCAATCCTTTGACAAGTTCCATCCAACTTTTGGAATTGCACTATGCCTCTAGTAGTGATTTGACTGACAACATATGGTCCTAACCAATGTGCTTTTAACTTACCCGAATGCTTGAAAACTTTGTTGTCATATAAAAGAATAAGTCCTCCGACCTAAAATTTATTGTTCTTGATATGTTGATCATGCCATACTTTCAATTGTTCTTTCTCAATTTTTTGATGATATCCTACGACAAAACATTCTTCTTCCAACTCTACCAGTGACGACAGTCTTTCTTCGACAACACCAACATATGTCATCTTCGTGATTGCAACAATCCTTAAGCTAGGTATAATTTATTTTGTTGGAATGATAGCTTCTCATCCATATACTAACCGAAATGGATTTCAGCCTATCAACCTCTTATAGGTCGTGCAATATGCCCACAACACTGCAAAATTTTCTGATCCCAGTCGTCTTGTTGGACATTGCAAATATTTGTCAATGCATTTTCCATAATTTTGTTAAAGGCTTCGACAACACCATTCGCTTGAGGGTGATGTGGCGTTGTATTTATGATGCTAGATCTGGAACTCATCCATCAATTCCTCAATTAACTGGAGACTATCGTCGAGGTTACCAGGTTCTTCTCTTCTTTCGATCCTAGATAGATGGTTTGGTCTTGAATTCAGTTGACTGGGTTTGACAATGACTTCAAATCAAATTCTTAAAAAAGGAGAAGCCACCGATAAATCTCACCCCCATCATTGGATTATTGACCAGGTATTTAAATGCTAAAGGGTCTGTGTACATTTTAAAATGTCCACCAAATAAGTAGTGTCTGTCGTGGTATAATTCTTCTATGTTGTGGATAATTTCAAACTAGTGAAGGCTATAAGATGGTCGATCGACCTTCACAAAGCTGCGTTAGTACCATGTCGATCGCGACAGACGATGCATCAACATGTACATGGAACTCGTTCTTCAATTCTGGAAATACAAGTACAGGTTTTGTAACCATCTTGTTCTTCAGCGTTTCCATAATCTGTTGGAAACTTTCTGTCCATTGGAAGTTAATATATTTCTTCAGTAAATTTTCCATCGGAGCATCCACCATCGCATATCCTTTGATAAATTTTATGTAGTATTTTGTGTGTTCCAATGTTGCGCACAATATTTAATTGTGGTCGATGGTGGTAGGTCAAGGATGATCACAATTTTAGCAGGATTGACCAACATTCCATCACGACAGACCACATGGCCTAATAGAATTCCAAATCGGGTGCAAAAGATGCATTTCCTTAAATTTAATGAATTTGATACCGACGACAACATTCCAACATCATCCTTAGACTCTCAATATGATCTTGAATGATCCCAAATACTGTCCAATTTTCAATGTAGACTTCAATAAATTTATGAATTAATTCTTTAAAGGAAACAACTACTATTCTGGAAAAAAAAGCAAGAGCATTCTTGAGTCTAAAGGGTATTACCGTGTACTAGAAACACTCCCACTTCGTCGCAAAGGTGGTCTTGTGTCGATCTTCCTTTGCAATTCAAATATTATGGTAACTAGAGAAACCATCAGTGAATGAATTAATCTCTTGACCCCTTACGCTCTCCAGTACCTCATCTATAAATGGATTCGGAAATGGGTCATGCAAATAAGCGTCTTTCAGTGTTCTTAGGTCGATGCAAATTCTTACTTCACCCATAGCATTTTTTTTCTTATAGTACTATCAGGCTGATCCATTCTAATTTTTCTGTAGGTTATATAATACCTTCATCCAACATTTGGTCCAACTCTGCTTTGACTTTTTTGATACTGTGGATTCAATCGGTATGGTCACTTCTTGACCAGTTTTGCCTCAAAGGTTTTTTCATTTCTCCCAGGTCTCAGACAATTCCTTTCAACTCTGAAAATTTCGTAGGGGATAGATCCTGGAACTCATGCAATAAGTTTGTGATCTTCCCTATAGTTGCATCATCCCAATAATCTCTGATATCAGTAAATTTTGGATTCTACAAGGAGCCAATATTAACTTTCTTAATTTTGAGTGGACTCAGGAATTGGTCGCTAGAAATACCAAGTCCTTCCACTCCATGTGTACCTTCATATTATGGAATGTTTACATCGAGGGGGTCATTATCAGTTTCTCCCATCATGTTGTAGCATTCCATCCAGTGGTGGATTGTCGTGCTGCTCTGGTTGAAATTTGTCATCCCGACAGGGATATCTTCGAATATATTCGCTTTCTTCACTTGTAAAGTAGCATCAATCTAAGGATGGACATCTGCAAATTCAAATGTATGCATGAATCTAGTAGGTAAATTCTCCCATTTAAGGGTTCCTCGTCATAGCTCAACTGATGTATACCAATTCTTTGGTATCATGTCCAGTGTATGTATGAAGTGACAAACCCACTCTTGTCATAGATATTCTTGCCATGGCGTGCGACAATACTCAATATGTTTGACAGGATTTGTCAATCCACTATACTTGTGACTAGTATAAATGATCTCTTCTCCAAATATTATATCCATCAACTTTCAACATTATGACCACTTAGAGATAGATTATTTATGAGTACCCCACCATCTAGCGGGCATATATTTCAGGACAAAGTCAAGGGCGGACAAGCACTGAGAATCTGTAACTTTTTATTCAAACTCTGTCAGAAACTATGCAAGGTTAGATAAACATTCATATGTAGGTACCTCTCTTGCCTCGGCTTCTAGGAATCACACATATCATTTAATTCTTGCACATCTTCTCATGGATACTTCATGCATCTAATTATGCCAATTTTCTAATGTTTCACATGAATCGGATGTACAAGAGCTAACACTCCACTAACTCAACTTTCCATATATTGTTGGATTTATATAGTCATCTCCTTCATATATGATATTATAGATATGGTCGAGATAGTCACCTTATCTTTCACTGTGCACTAGTTCGACATATCTCTGTCCTTCTAGTGGATTAATTGGTGCAACCAACCTTTATCTATGAATATTCAAATGATAACATTATTCTATTAAAATTTATGATGGTATGATTTTCTATCGCCCAATCAATCCCTAAAAGTGTAGGATATAGGTTTGTATCATTGACAATGTCGATTACTTCGAAATCTGCATATGTTCTCAAGCCTTCTATTTCGACAGGAACCTAAGTCAGTCAACCAATAGGTAGGACCTTCGACTGATTTGTTAGCCTGAGCTGAATAGGAGACCAATCTAGTCGCGGTTTTACCATGCTTTCCCATGTATGTCTTGTCAAATATTTCCAATCAGATCCCAGGTCTAAAATGATATAATCCATATCATAATCGCTTATCTACATAGTCATTCTTAGCGCGCAAATGGTCTTTAATTTTTTTTCAACATGGTTAAGTATTCGGTTTGGTCGCAGCTCATCCTGGGTTTCTTCTATTAAAGTTGTCAATTCTATGACAACATATTTATCATGGATTAGTGATAAGAAACTTTTGAAAAATTATTTAATTTTACTAACCTTTCCCGTTAGTTGCTTTCAAATTAGTTGATCGAATATTTTGGGCATCTCCCTTACTTGTCCTCTTGGTGGCATAGGAGCATAAGTCATCAATTGATTCTTGTTGATGAATTCTAGTTGGGTGTCCAAGAATATTTAATTTTCTCTATGGACATTGAATGGTGCTTTCTTTTGTGCTTTCGGTTGCACCTATGGTTGGTCATGCTATGCATTTTGTTCTCCTCCAATTGCAACACCTCCTCTTGTCACGGCAACAACGTTTTCTTCTCTCATCTCAACAGAAATCATCGGATGTTCTTATTGGGATTTCGAATGGGATTCTGCAAGGGAATTTGATTTCCCATATTCTTGGCATGCTACTTAGAAATCAGTTGAGGACATTCCTCAACAGTGTGGTCGACAACTTTACAATACGAACATGCCTTCACAAGAACCACATATTCCTGAGTGAAATGACTTGGTTGTCAACAATTATAGCATATGATTTGGCCTCTTCTAGGACCAAATGCTCCTCCTCCTTGTTTTTTTCCTCGGGACCAAAAATTTCCACCCCCCTAGGTCGAAGGTAGTGTTTGTTGGGTCCCAAAATGCCCCTTTTTAACCACATCCTTTATACCCTATTTATCTTGTCTCATTCCATTTTGTGCACCAAATAGACATTCTTTCCTCACTTGAGCCCTGAATCTTCATAGGTATGATTATTTATTGTTTCATCTTATTAATGCTTATGATTTTTATAATCAGGAATTTGCTTCTTGCATTTTACTAACTTGTTGTGATTTCACAAATATAGTGCAAGCTGTGAGAGATTACAGGTGTAGCATCCTGAGTGGTCCAGAGAGTATATGAGCATCCACTATCAGCTATGACTTGCTAGTCCCGTCCATACACGCAGATCCCACCAAGGGTCATCATTCCACGCGGGCTACCATAGACATGGATGCGATAGACACAGCTGCAATAGATTGAGCTACAACAAAATGCCGCTACTTGAAGTTAGCTGCAATTGTCTAGTTCGTTCTTGAATTGGTTCTGTTATTCATTTACTAGCTCAAGCAACAGAATTTCCTATATTCCCTGCCTCTGTTTAATTGAACTCATAGCTGTAACAACGCATGTAACAGGGCATCCTGAAGATCGTAGATCTTCATGGCTTCTCGATATTAGTGTGTGAGGGTTGCGTTTGTTGATGAATAAGTACAAGGAAAAATTCAGATCCAGGGGTTGGACAATATCATATTTTGTTTTGTAAGCTATAACAGAGACTGTGTCTTCATTTCACCATTTTAATACAAGGAGTAGGATTCTTCACATCTCTGTGGTTTAACTTGTGTTAGTTCCAGCATCTCTGTTCGAAGGCTGGGCCCGCCTTCCCATAGAGATTGTCGAGTTAATTAGATGTTTGCTTAATTAGTCATGTGGTGTGGATGTTACATTATATGCATTTGATTCAGTAGCTGCAACAGTCATGTTAATCGATGTGTTTCTTTGAATACCCAGTACTTGTATTTCCTTTAAGCTGCAATAGTGTGGTGTTATAGTCGACTGTGTAGGTTAGATTATTTTATGCCTGTGTGTGGTAGATGTAACAGTCAAGCTCTCCTTTATTTTCCTTTCAACTACTTGTCTAGCTCAAGTTTGCTAATTTAGGTAGACTATGGCTTAGAACTATGATTCAATTCCTATATTTCTCATTTCTAGATTAAGATTGGATTAGCTAGTCACAATGGATCTACATACAGTTTGGTAAATTAGGATTTAACTTTTTGAAAAAGTAATTCTAGATATTTATTTCAAGGATCATTCATTACTGGATTGAAGTTGTAGGAGTAATTGCAATTCTGAATTCTTAGATAGGTAGTTTAGATCAGTTTTGATTATAAGAGAAGTTTGAAAAAATAGATAAGTAGGACAATTTATCTAGTCATCAACTACTTAGTGTTTAAGCACAGATAGTGTAAGTTATCTTTGAAATAAAAGACTTCCCTAGGTTGACAAATTATATTGAGCATTCTGCATGATGGTTTTAATTAACTGACATATAAAGTGACCAACATTTTGGCGCCGTTGTCGGGGAAGGTAATGATTAGACACCATAGTAGTTGCATCCATTAATATTTTGTCATCTTTTAAGTTTGCATGTTTTGGGTCTCTTGGGTTGCATGAATATGAGAAGAGTGCAGCGTGACATTCCTACAACCCCCAAAACTCCCCAAAATACTAACATTGCAGGTGGTCGAGGTAGTGGCAGAAACCCAGCAATGGGAAGAAGATCATTTATCGACGATCTAGTTTCTAGAACCAATTCCTTTACTAGATCTCACCATTAGGGGTCCTCCTTCAAAACAAGCCCAATTACCCCCAGGGTGGAAGCATTAGTTTCCACAGTGGAGAACACAGGAGGAGCTGTGATACCCTCAGGTGTCCCTGCGGAGGAGAATAGAGTTAGTGCTATGGGAGAAGGTGATTGAGATGTGATCTATCACATTAACAGGAAGGAGGTGACAAAGGAGGAGTGGACATAATTTCATAAGAAGAACGAAGATTAGAAGAAACAAAGGAAAGAAAATGAAGAAGAAAATATGAATAATAGATGTGAACCAGAAGATCATGAAGAGGTGATGGGGGGGAATAATCACAATGACGGTGATCCCCCATTTAAGGGGATAGTTTCCACACTCCAGTTCCCCATTCGACAACCAATGGGACTAGCCCCCATGAAAAACATATCACCATCAGTATTACCTCGTTTTCATGGAAAGGCCACAGAGGACCCTAATGAATTCCTCTTCAAGTTTGACATTCTCTGTTACAGCTATGACTACACTCCCAGCAAGCAGAAAATAAAGCTTTTCCCTGCTACTTTGAAGGATAATGTGCTACGTTGGTTCATGAGCCTGGGTGGTGAAATTGTCACCACATGGGACCAAATGAAACAAGTGTTCCTAGATAAATACCGGGAGTACTGCAACACCAAAGATAAAACATAAGAGTTGTTCGAGATGGTACAAAAGGACGAAGAAATTCTGGAATATTTTGGTTGAAAGGCTCATGTACAATGTGTAAAGGGCTGGACATACTAATATGGGGCTAGATGTGCTCAAGATAATCCTACTTTGTGGGATTAGGGAAGACTACCTAGGTATGTTGAACTTGATGGGAAAGGGGGATATCTTGAAGGAAACTTTTGAAAATATTATTGAATTATGTAGAAGGTATTCGAGAGGATCCTCCAAGACCAACAAACGAGACAAATTGGAATGAGATTCCTTCGATAGAACACATAAGTCATCCAATGGAGGAACCACCCGAGCATAAATAGGAAATCTTGTCGAGAACTTCAAAACAGAGATGATGAGCTCCATCTCCTCAGAAATAGATGTCTTGAGGGCGAAGCAGAAGCAAGCAGTAGAATATTTAACACTCAGTGTATTCTGCCCTAAATGTAGGAAGAAACATCCTCTGAAGCAGTGCCCACTCGACAAGGAAGAAGTGTGTCAGCTTTGTGAGATGAACCATGATACAAAGGAGTGCCCCTCACTACCTCAAGTGAAGGCAGTTATGTAGGTATCAACTCCGGATGTGGAACCAGCCTACTTCATTGCCCATAAAAATCCTTGGAAACCTTGAAACCAAGGTATGAATCTAAACTCATTTCCATTTTTGAATAATATGAATAATTGGAATAATATGCATCACATGAATACACAATTCCCTTCACCCTATTCCAACCATCAATGACAACCTTCTCAAACTCCTATGCAGAATTTCAACTCCTGGATATTTTGGACATAGCCACCAAACCAACAAAATTCTTGGCCTCCTAGATGGAGGCTCTTCCATCCAGGAAACCAATTTTCCCATAGCCAATCTCCTCAACGGTTTCCACACCAACCGTTTCCACACCAACAATACCCTCAGCCATACCCACAGTACCAACAGCCGCACCTGCAACTCCAAAACAATGTTGCACCTAACATGCCTATACAACCGCAACTTCCTGCTCAACCTAACCCCAAACCAAACAATAAAGCAGTCCACCAGTTTGAGACTGCCAACATGCCCACTTACTCCATTTCTCCAGTTCCCTGTAACGGCATATGCTTACGATCAAGGAGAATAGTGGAGCCTCTAGTCATTGAGGATGTTCCATCCTCTATGTCTGAAGAAAGGATGAACCAACAGTACTCATCCCACACAACAGTCCCCATTATTAAGGATGTTGAAAGTCCTACTGAGACACTAGTTGAAACACACAGAGGAACAACTATTGAAATGCAACCTACACAACTGATTAGAGAACTGCCATATCCTGAGAGACTGACACTACAGAAAGTAGTGGAATAGCCTCAGTTTAACCTCTTAGGAGAATTGAAAAATATTTATGTGAAAATTCTACTGCTATAGTCCCTCCATGATGTGCCTATTTATGCCAAAACGGTCCGAGACCTGTGTGTAAGAAAACCAGGTAGAAAACCCAGAGATCCTCCCACTTTCCATGTCATAGGGAAACTATCTGAATTGATAATGGAAAAAACTCTCCTGGCCAAATATGATGACCCTGGGAACTCTATTGTCACCGTGCAGATTGGGAACACATAGATACCGAATGTTCTAGTAGATCTAGGCACAACTATTAACGTTAAGACCATAAAAACTATACGAAAACTTGGGCCCACCAATCTTTGGCCAACCCCTACCATTCTAGAACTAGCTGACAGGTCCACTATCAAAACTGAGGGAACCTTGGATGACCTTGTCGTCTCAGTTGATTCGTGGGAGTACCCTATTGAATTCTTGGTTTTACAACCCAAGTCACAACTAGGAGGACACCCGCTGATCCTAGGAAGACCCTGATTAGCTACAGCAAACGCTTGCATCAGCTGTCGCTCAGGGTCTATGACCATATCAGATGGGACCGAAATGAAAAACCTTACCCTGTATCCTCCAACTCGACCTAGTCTAGAAGCTGAAACTCCATTATGGATGGAGCTAGAGGAAGATGAGGGTGTTCAACCATTGTTAACAATAGGGAAGGCCTTGACTTTCAAGGATGAAACAGAGGACGATGCCATTAATAGTTTCATTAGTGAGCCCACTTCTGTCAACAAAAAATTTTATCAGATCATGAATAGAACCCTAGGTGAAGAAGAACAAGAAAATATCACAGAGGAGACATTAGTCAGTGACACCCACATAATTCCAGTGCTGAAAAATTTGAAAGTGTTCCAGTTGAGATAGAGTCAGGAAAAACATTGAATATCAATCCTAATCTCGCTCCTGATGAACCAGAATGCTTGATCACTCTCTTGAAAAAGAATAAGGGAAAATTTTCCTGGGAGTACAAGGATATGAAGGGTATCCCTTCTAATCTGTGCACCCACCACATTTATATCAAAAGTGACTCCTGGCTTGTGTGCCAGCCACAACGAAGGATGAACCCCAATCTTAGGGATATTGTGAAGGAGGAAATTCAAAAACTCTTGAAAGCAGGGTTTATATACCCGATCTCAGACAGTGAGTGGGTTTCTCCACTCGTGATAGTATGCAAGAAAAATGGGAAATAGAGAATCTCTGTGGATTACAAATAGTTAAACAAGGCAACACAGAAAGAACACTTTCCTCTACCTTTCATCGATCAGGTACTTGATACGCTGTCTGGGAAGAAGTTATTCTCCTTTATAGATGGGTTTAGTAGGTACAATCAAATCCAGATTTCTCTTGAGGACCAAGACAAAACTACCTTCACCTGCCCCTAGGGTACCTTTGCATACAAGGTACTTCCCTTCGGTTTGTGCAATGCACCAACCACCTTTCAGAGAGCTATGATTGGCATCTTTTTGAATATGGTCAATGACAGTATGGATATTTTCATGGATGACTTTACCCCATATGGCAGTGACTTTGAGGAGGCATTGAAAAACTTAGAGAAGGTTTTAACACGATGTGAGCAGACCCAACTATCTTTGAGCATTGAAAAGTTCCATATGATGATGAGCGAGGGTGTAGTGCTGGGGCACTTTATCTCTGCTGATGGTATCTAGGTAGATCCATCCAAAATCAAGGTAATTGAAAATAAACCCGCTCCTGGAACACAGAAAGAGGTACGTAGATTTTTAGGGCATGCTGGTTATTATAAAACATTTATAGAAAATTTTACCAAACTAGCCTCTCCTTTATTTACCCTATTGATGGAGGATGTACAATTTGTTTCGAATTATTCATGCCAGACAACATTCACTGAACTTAAGAAGAGGCTGTCCACATCTCCCATCCTAAGGGGGGCCAATTGGGCTCTGCCTTTCCACATTTCTTCAGATGCCTCTGATACTGCCATTGGAGCAATGTTGGGATAGCAGGATGGTCAAGAACCATATGCAATTTACTACATCAGTAAAAACTTGGCTCCTGTTGAACTCAATTACACTATTACAGAGAAAGAATTTTTAGCCTTTGTCTACTTCATTAACAAATTCAGGCATTATATCACTGGATATCCCACCTTTGTACACATTGACCACTTAGCCATCAAGTATTTAATGAACAAACCAGTTACAAATGCTAGGATAACTAGATGGTTGTTACTATTACAGGAGTTTGATATTACCATTGTTGACAGGCCTGGGAAAGAAAATCTTGTCGCTGATTTTTTATCTCGTTTTACTAACAGTGATGACAGCTTACCAGTCAAAGATTCTTTCCCAGATGAACATTTATTTACAGTTTCAGCTCACTCCCCTTGGTATGCAAATGTTGCTAACTACTTGGATGCAGGAAAGCTTTAGGCACATTTATCAAAAAGACAGAAAAGGAAAATTATTCAGCAAAGTGCCAAGTTTTGTTGGCTAGATGGTCATGTTTTCTACACAGGTCCCGATCTTGAGATCAGAAGATGTGTCAGGGAGGATGAAGTCTTCCATATCTTGAAGTCCTGTCATGATGAGCCATGTGGAGAACATTTTGCAGACAAAAGGACAGTTCATAAGGTGTTAACAATGTGCTATTAATGGCCAACAGGTTTTAGGGATGCCAAGAAGTACGTCCAAGATTGTGACAACTGTCAGAGAATGAGCCAACCTAACAGATTGGATGAAATTCCTTTGAAACCACAGTTGGTGGTTGAACCCTTTGACAGATGGGCCTTGGATTTTGTTGGGCCTATTAACCCTTCCTTGAAACAAAAGGCTTACATTTTAGTTTGCACTGACTACATGACAAAATCAGTGGAGGTTGTGGCATTGGTGAAAGCCAATGACCAGGTTGTAATAGACTTCTTGTACAAGGAAATATTCACTCGTTTTGGAGTACCCAATAAAATAATCACAGATGAAGGACCACAGTTTATGTCACATAAATTTGAAGTTGTGCTACAGAAGTACCATATTCAACATAGGATAACTTCACCTTACCATCCCCAGGCCAATGTGTAGGTGGAAAGTACCAATAAATTTATTGAATCTATCCTTACTAAAACAATCAGAAGCCATCGCAGAGACTGGGCTGACAGCCTTCCGAAAGCACTGTGGGAATATCGCACTACTTGGCGCAATGCTACAGGATTCTTCCCCTATGACTTGGTGTATGGTAAGAGTGTTGTCTTCCCTATCGAATTCAAAATCAAGACTTTGAGGATGGACATGGATGTAAACTTGGATGTAACAGAGGCGCAAAAGAGTAGATTGAATCAATTAAATGAACTTGATGAAAAATGTATAGCTGCAGTGGATCAAACATCATTGATTCAGCAACAATGATCCAAATGGCACAATCGATTCATCAAAAAGAAAGTCTTTTGTGAAGGAGACTGGGCATTATGATATGATTCAAGGTTCAAAAGGGTCTTCAAAGGTAAGTTGCACACAAGATGGTTGGGTCCATATTAGATAGATAGAGTGTTTGATAATGGTATAGTCCACCTAGTCACCATTGTCGAAAACCATACACAGTTATTTTCTAATGGTCACAGGCTACGACTGTACCACAAACCAATTTCAAGGGACGCGTTTATTTCACAGGTTGCAACTAATCCGTAATACCAGTTAGTGCAAGGGCAAGAGACTTTCTCTGCCTCTGTCAATCTTTAGAAAGTCACTATGACTTCCACACAAAAAGAAATTATACATAAATAAATTGATGTTTGTTGTTTTTATTTCTTTTTGCTTTGTTTTCCTTTATGATTGATTGTTTTTGAAGAATCTGTGCAGGAACCAACTTAGGGAGAAATGGTCATGACTAGGCCTGATGACTGAAACCCCTATTCCAAATTCCTGCTTTGGAAAAACGCTCCATGAAGAAGAAAATAATTTGATTGATGAACAGTTTTGTGCAGCTGCGACTCTGTAAAAACCTTCCCATTTTTCCGTTCCGTTGAGCTGCGACTCCGTAAAACATGCCTATTTTTTCATTCCGTGCAGTTGCGACTCCATAAAAACCTTTCCATTTTTTTTGTTTTGTGCAGCTGTGACTCTGTAAAACATGCCTATTTTTCATTCCGTGCAGCTACGACTCCATAAAAACCTCCCCATTTTTCCGTTCCGCGCAGCTGCAACTCCGTAAAAACCTTCCCAATTTTTCGTTATGTGTAGGTGTGACTCTGTAAAACATGCCTTTTTTCCGTTTTGTGCAGCTACGACTCTGTAAAAACCTTCCCATTTCTCCGTTCTGTGCAGCTGCGAATCTATAAAACATGCCTATTTTTTTGTTTCGCGCAGCTGCGACTCCATAAAACTTACCTATTTTTTCGTTTGTGTAGCTGCGACTCCACCAATTCTAGCACAACTTTTCTATTTTTTGCGGCTACGACTCCACCAATTTTATCAAAAATGTTTCGATTTTTCATAGCTGCGAATCCTCCATATTTATCCACAGAAGGGCTGCGACTCTTCCAGATTTGTCTGAAATTTCTGCT
Source organism: Pseudotsuga menziesii (assembly GCA_001517045.1). Classification (NCBI taxonomy): domain Eukaryota; kingdom Viridiplantae; phylum Streptophyta; class Pinopsida; order Pinales; family Pinaceae; genus Pseudotsuga; species Pseudotsuga menziesii. The sequence continues at coordinate 32,157 of LPNX010873399.1, read as the reverse complement.
GCCCATGATTTTGTTGATTTTGACTCACCTCACAACTTCAATTATGTCTCCGTCAAATTTGAAAAGACAGTTTTTGGCTCACTGGAAGGAACATCATCAGAACACGTGTGTAATTATGCTTAAAATTGATGGTAGCATTTGACACACGGTATTATCTTGAGAAGTCACGGATCATTGCATAATTTCTAAGGTACGGTTACGATTATTTACATGATTAAGCATTAAGTAGATTTGACAAAACTAATCATGCTCACCTTTTCATACCTTTCATTATACCCACGCTTCGTTAACTATACATCCGCACGATCTTATGGGTACTCAAGCTTATGTCACAACCCTCAACATTTTCCTAATTTGGGGCCAAATATTACTAATGATTCCCTGCTCCCAACTGTCTTAACTTTCCTAATTTGCTAAACCCCAACATCAACTGTTCGTGCATTACTCTGTGCTGTAACCTCCATTACTGGGCCTGCAAATTATTGAACTGATACTAACATCCAGAAGGAAAGGAACCATGGGTATCCCAGCAAGACGTGGACCCAAAAACATGTAGGAATTGCACAGAAATGCTGAGGTTTTCGCCATCTTCCCGGCTGCTGGTTGGACTGAGTTTTTCCAATGATTAAGTGGTTTCCACCGAGAAACTGTTCTGCAGTTCACTTTGAATCTCACAGAAACCCATTCATAGGTCAGTGGTTTACATATAGAAGTTACTGAGGAGATTTTAGCAGAGGTCACGGGCCTTCCTCAAAGAGGAAGAACCTAGTTTGGAAGACGAATTCAAAATGTTGATGCACTAGAGGAGTTTATACTACCTGGTGAACAGGTCCACCAAGAGAAGAGGGGGATAGCATTACAGTCACTACCTCATCCCTGGAATGAAGTGGCGATCTTCTTGAAGAAGTACATTATGTGTGAAGGTAGATATCAAATCGTGTTTTTCTCTGAATTCCCTTTGTTGTCTCATTTATACCATAGGGATTTAATCAATTTGCCCTTTTATCTATTTAAAGACTTGCATAATATGGCGGTATTTGTGAAATCGGCTAGGCACCCATACTCATCCCTTACCCATCACGACCTGATTAAATTGCTCATCTTAGGGCTTTATCTCAGAGAAACCAAACCTGGGAGCAGTTTACTGGCCAATCTCAATCAACCAGGGACCTGTACTTTTTCCTAGTGTTCCAATAGAGTATGAAGTACCTGCACTCTTGATGGGTGTTAAAACAAAGGAAGACAGAGAGGCACCAATTTAGTTGGGGGGAATGGAAGAAGAACATGAGGACCAGAGTCCCTCCAATTTAGTTGGGGGGGAGGATGAAAATGAATCAAATAATTAGGAAGAAGGGGATGAAACAGGATTCGATAACCAAGAAGGAGAATGAGCTGAGGATGCAGCAGCAATAAACCCTGTAGAAGGGATAGAGGATTTGGGAGCTCCATCAGCAGAAGATGAAGTTGGAGTAGCATTCAATGCTGTGACAACTGAAGCTGTAGGAGCTACGATAACAAAAGAAAATGTAGAGCTTTTCACCACTGAATCTTCTCCGAAATGGATGGGAACTCTTATCGAGGAGGAAACAAAGATCTCAGAGACCAGAGAAGACATTGGAATAAGAAACATTCCTTCTACATTAGCTACAGAATTGGAATCCCTTCTACCAAAAAAGAAGAGAAGAAGATTAAAGGAGGAAGTGCAGGAATCAAGACCAGTGAGAAGAAGGAGAACCATATCAGTCATAACAACAGAAGCAATGTTGGGAAAACGAGAAAATATTGAAGCAAACATCAAATTTTCCATGTTGAGACCTAAGGCAGATGCTACCCCACAAGAACCTATTGCAGAGGAACCTCAAATTGAGGGACTTATGTTTGAAAATGGTCTGTTGAAGGAAGAGGTGCAAGAGCTTCAAGAGGAGGTAGAAAGATGGAAGGAAACATGTCAGAAATAGGTGGAAAGGAGATTGCACACACTTGTGGAAGCTACAGATCAGATTGAAGGATCAATTTTGGCTGAGGAAGGTGATAAAGTGAAAAGGGTATTTTTCCTCGAGTGTAGAGAAATATTTAGTCAATCAGGATACAAAGTCACAATGCATGCATTTGTGGCACAAGAACCCACATAGATAGTTGGAGAAGAGAGAGGAACATCTGCGGGAGAATTGAGAGATAAAGAAGAACCAGAAGTTGAAAGGATCCGCGAGGTAGAGGTAAAGGAAGGTGATCAAGTTTAGGCTCAGACAAAGGGTGTTGTTACACAAGAAGCAAAAACCCTGTAAATGTTTGTTGAAGCTGCTACTCAATTGGAAGTGAGTGAGCCAGAGGTTGAGACAATTCTTGACCTGAACCTAGGAGTTCTTACTATGATCCCAGAACAATCTTAGGACATAGAACTAGTAGAGGGAGAGCTTCAGCAATAGGAAAATGTTGAAGTTGATCAGGATGTTGTCATACAAGAACCAACATCCTTAGAAAAACTTGTTGTGACTCCCATTCAAATAGGGGTGACTGATCTTGAGGTGGACATAATCCCCGATGTGGAATTAGGAAAAGATGAACAAATGCAATCCCAGTCATCAGGGGAAATCGAAGCATTTGGGGATCAATCTTATATATCTAGGGACATTGAAATAATTGGGTACCAGCCTCATCTCTCATGGGATATGGAATTAAGTCAAGGGCAAGCCAAGTTTCCAGAAGATTTGGAAGAGCAAGAAGCTATTACACAAGAACAAGCATTTCCACAACCGAGAATCAAGAAGTTCCAGCCGAAAGTCAAGAAGATACTGAGATTGGAAGACAAGAAGATGTTGCCACACAAGAACCAACATCTTCACCATTGGTTACTGAAGTTGACAAAAAGAGGTTTTAGGAAGGAGGTGCTGTCACACAAGAACCAACATCCTCATAATTGATTGCAGAAGTACACTGGCAGGCAGAAGTTGTTGAACCACTGGTAGAAGAGGAAGCTATTTCACATTCGATCCAGAACAATCAGGCTGAAACATTGGATAATAAGGTATGGACGCAATCTTCCCAAGAATTTGTCAATTTAGACTCTAATGAGGAGAAGGACACAAGAGAGAAGAAAATTCAAGGTCTAATAGAAGAACTCTCACTGCTGAAAATAGAAGTAAAGAAATGGAAAAGTGAGGTGGATAGATATCAACAAGGAATGATACCCAGTGCTCAGCATAGGAAGACTATCAGTGAATTGAGGGAAATATGGGTAGAAGAGCTAATATTCCAGAAGTGTCGTTGGGAATAAGTACAGAAAGAATTGAAGGAGTTGAAGAAGTTCAAGTCCATGGAAAAGGAGAAAGACCAACTATACATTATCTCTCGCGAATTGATGAGCTCCAGAGCTCCATCTCCCTCTTATCCTATATTTTTATATGAACATTTCACTTGGTTTAAGATGAAGGCATTAAAGGAAGGGATACCTTATGAAGTAGCATCTTCAGACCCGTTTTTGGAAACATTTGTGAAAAGTAGCTTCACTGAGCATAATATTTTGTGCGAGCTTTATTTATATGAAATGTTTTACCCCTTGGACTGACATTCAAATCCTACTCCTCACCAGGGTGATGTCTAGCTTAGGGTTTTTTCTTCTTTTGTCAGCAACCATGTGCAATGGGAGGATTCATTTAATATAAGCTCTCACAATGAGGCTCACTATAATCTCTGTATTTGGTGTGAACCTCAATCCCCTCGACTTGTTCGTAATCATCAAGCACAGAATGATTAAATGTCCCATCCAGACTAAGCAGTTGGTCGAGATTTAAGAGAAATTCATCTCATCTTGTGTTAACCATATTTCCAAGCAGCAACATTTGGATTTGGAGGGCAGTAAGCATAGGTGGCAGGCTTACCCTTTAGCAATTAAGAAAAAAGACCCTTATTGTTCAAGAATTTTAAACTAGATCTCCCTAGGGTTGAAGGGTATGTTGATTGTATGAGGAAATGTGGAGCTAACTGGTTAGGAATTAAATTTAAATTCCCGCTTATTTGGTGGCCAACAAAACCATACAGGGAATATTTTTCACTGACAAAAGTAGAAGAAAGGCAGTGTTGGAAATATTGGGTTGCCCATAACGAATATCTAGAGGGGAGGGAGTCACCTGAGTCCTCCTACAACTTTTCATCTCTCCATGAGTGAGGTACAGTTCAAGATTATGATTCAAACTAATGGAGGTTGTTGCATAAGGACATGCAACATAGCAGTTGGGGGGAGATGTTGGGTCCCAAAATGCCCCTTTTTAACCACATCCCTTATACCCTATTTGTCTTGTCTTGTTCCATTTTGCGCACCAAACAAACATTATTTCCTCACTTGAGCCTTGAATCTTCATAGGCATGATTATATATTGTTTAATATTATTAATGCTTATGATTGTTATAATCAGGACTTTGCTTCTTGCATTTTGCTAACTCATTATGATTTCACAAAGATAGTGCAAGCTATGAGAGATTATAGGTGTAGCAGCCCGAGTGGTCCAGAGAGTATATGAGCATCCACTATCAGCTGTGACTTTCCACTCCCGTCCATACACACAGATCCAACCAAGGGTCATCATTCCATACGGGCTGCGACAAACATGGATGCAATAAACACGGCTGCAACAGACTGAGCTACAACAGTGCACCATTGCTTGAAGTTAGTTGCAATTATCCAAACCATTCTTGAATTGGTTATGTTATTCATTTACTGGCTCATGCAACAGAATTTCCTATATTCCCTAACTCTGTTTAATTCAACTCACAGCTTTAATAGCGCATGCGATAGGGCAGCCTAAAGATAGTAGATCTTCATGGCTTCTCGATATTAGTGGGTGAGGGTTGCGTTTGTTTATGTATAAGTACATGGAATAATTTAGAGCCAGGGGTTGGACAATATCATATTTTGTTGTGTAAGCTATAACAAAGACTATGTCTTCATTTCACCATTTTAATACAACGAGCATGATTCTTCACATCTCTGTGGTTTAACTTGTGTTAGTTCCGGCGTCTCTATTCGAAGGCTAGTCCCACCTTCCCACAGAGATCACCGAGTTAATTAGATGTTTTCTTCATTAGTCGTGTGGTGTGGATGTTACATTATATGCATTTGCTTTAGTAGCTGCAACAATCATGTTAATCATTGTGTTTCTTCGAATACCCAGTACTTGCATTTCCTTTAAGCTGCAGCAGTGTGGTGTGATAGTCGACTGTGTAGGTTAGTTTATTTTAGGCATGTGTGTGGTAGCTGTAACAATCAAGCTCTCCCTTAGTTTCCTTTCAATTACTTGTCTTTCTCAGGTTTGCTAATTCAGGTAGAATATGGTTTAGAACTATTGATTCAATCCCAATATTTCTCATTTCTAGATTAAGATTGGATTAGCTAGTCATAATGGATCTACATACAGTTTGGTAAATTAGGATTTAACTTTCTGCAAAATTAATTCTAGATATTTATTTCAAGGATCATTCATTACTAGATTGAAGTTGTAAGAAGTAATTGCAATTCTGAATTCTTAGATAGGTAGTTTAGATCAGTTTTGATTATGGGAGAAGTTTGACAAAATATATAAGTAGGAAAGTTTATTCAGTCATAAACTACTTAGTGTTTAAGCACAGATAGTGTAAGTTATCTTTGAAATAAAATATTTCCCTGGGTTGACAATTTATATTGAGCATTCTGCATAATGGTTTTAATTAACTAACATATAGAGTGACTAATAGTGTTGTTGCGGTGGATACCTGTTCTATTGATATTGGGGCTGAGGATATGGATTTTGTTGATATTGTGCCGATGGATATTGAGAAGGTGGGTATTGATCTTGCGCTCGCTCAACTTGTATCTGGTCTTCATTCTTCATTAAGTAGGTATCCATTATTTTCCTCTACAGCAGCCGGAATGCTATGCAATCATTCTCGTCATGTCTTACAGATTGACAAAATTTAGAATACAGACTAGTAGGTGTACTTACAATCTCCTGAAAGTACAAGCAATCTTTTTACTGATGGCCTCAGGTCTAATATATTCTACACCAAGGGATTCCTTGTTTATTTTACAGGTTTGACGCTCCTACTGCGACATAGTTTATCAGAGTCAGGATATTGTCTTTATGGTGTCCATCAGTTCTGCATCAGGTACACCAGAGCTCTTCTTGGATCTATTTCCCTTTCTTAATGTCATGGAGATGAAACGTAAGATTGGATATCTGCAACTGAATATGCAATATCATTCCTGCATAGGTATTTCCAATCGGTGAGTATTCTAACTTCATTGCTATCTCTAGAGCTTCTATCTGCGACACAATATTCTGTTGCATCAACATAATTTAGATGTGCAACAACAACGCTACAATGAACCATTCCTTGTGTTGCACGTCTGACATTTGAAATCTTACTTTGGCCATCAATGTCTTAAATATCTGTTCAAAGTCCTAGAATGACTATGTAGGTAATTTCTTGATTTCTGTAATTTATGTTATGCACTACGACTCATATTTTGGATTTTTTAACTCGTCTATTAACCCCACTCGAATTTGGTCAAGTGTTTTTTGCACGAATCCCACTTGAACTATAGAGAAATTCATGTACCAATCTAGAGCATGACCTCTCGGTGTTGTGATCATTAGCGCTTGTCTTATCGCTTCATCTTGGACCTGTCGCACGGTCCATACGACTTCGCATAGAAACCAATGTTTCTCTAGGTCTTCTAACCCATTTCCGTTAAATATAGGAAACTTAATATCATTTCCAGCCATTGTATTGGCTCCTCTTACACTTGGACAAATTTTTTGACTAGACGAACTCCCTTGTTTGCTATTCACAGCGCTAATATTACTTGTATTTACAAAACCACTGGGAGACAACTTTCTAGACCTTACCTTCGGTGATGTGCGCGGGGTTGTAGGTGCATCGTACTTGTGCTCTAGGTGTGGAGCTCTTGCTTCTTCTTCTTCTCTTTCAAATATTAGTTGATATTTGTATTCTTTGTCGAAAGAACCTTCGTTAAGATGTGACGTTAGCTCATGATCTTCTCCTCTAGTCATACTACAACTTTCTCTTATTGTCACAGTTTTTCTTCTCTTTCCCGACTAAAATATTCTTCCACTCCATAAACGTCCACCTTCTATTTCAGTTACGCTATCAACATGGAACATCTCAGCTTAGTTTGCTCCATTTTTCGTGCACTTCTTCTGCAACATATCCCAAATTTTTACGCAAAGTCCTTCTAACTGTCAGACTCCATTCTAAAGATTCCTTTTCCGCATACAATCATCTTTATCCAAGTTTTCAAAGATGTCAAGTATCTTCCTCGTGGTCCTTGGAAATTTTTTCTTTCTGCCTCACTATATGAGGTTATTGTGTCGATAATAAACTCAGTGATGTATCCCTCTAGAATAATGTCTACCCAAAAATCAACAGCCTTCGACACAGGGTTGCTAGTACTCTTCAGTCGCTGAATCAATTGAGGATTCCACTATGTCGGTTCTCCTCATTGGAAATTCTTTCTATGTGTTGCTAACTTCGAAAACCATTCATACAACACAATAGGTAACTCAAAAAAGAAAATCTCGTGAATATATGTATAAAGGTATCGCTCCAACTACCTCGTCGGATTCAACTGTGATCCTTTACTTTCTTCTTGTACAAAATCTAATGCTTTAAAATCCACCCAGTCTTGGATTTCCAACTTCATAGGATTCTGGAACATGTCCCTCGCCAAAATTATTCATGGTCCCAAAAATGGAACCATTTGGTGGTGTTTCTCCCCTTTGACCCCAGTTCAGACCTTCTTTTGTGCACAAAAAAACCTAAGATATCGGCCTGGCAAAGAAAGGCTCAGTCGGTAGCACCTGCAACGGAGATGCAATCTCACCCAATATATCTCTTATGGGTAACTGCTAGAACCATGTCTTTGCAGTTGGGTGAGGATTTCTTCTCCCTTGGCACCTTACCAACTCGCTCAAATGAAGATGGTGGGTGTATTACTTAACCTTACTATGCACAGATAAGACACTACTTAACTTACCCGTCACTGAGATTATAACAACAATATAAGCCTTAACACACGGGTTATCTTTCAATAGTGTGACTCATGCATAAGGGAACTCATTCATAAGAAAATACATAAACACTTAATCAAAATATACATTCCTATGACTTAAGTACATTCATAACATACATTCATATGCATTCATGCGACATAAACACATTCATCATCTACTCAATGACACAGTATTCAACGTGGAAACTCATCGGGGAAAAACCAAAAAGGCGCTCTTCATCTGGCATGAGAAATATATGGCACCTTTTGTTTGTGCACTCAGCTGCAGACATTGTTCTATATCTTCTTCTCTTTTATATACAAACTTCACTCTCCTCTCATGCTCTCTATTGATCTGTCATTCAATCCTCTCCTACTTGACTCTGTTGTCGATCTGCACACATCCTTGATTGACTACTCTTCTCTTCGACTCTATTGTCGATCCGCACACAGCCTAGATCGACTACTCTTCTTACAAACTCAACTGATTGACCATCAAATGAACCAAGAAGTAACAAGAAAACAAAAATTCACAAAGACACTGAGGAAGTAGTTAAGTAACCCACATATAGCTTTGTTTCTTCCTTTTATAGACTCCTTACATGTCGCATTCAACCGACTTCATTATGTTAGCCAATAGATTTTCATTCCTATTCTAGTTACACTTGCTAGTAAGCACTATCGACCCAAAATACAAAGAAGCTTTTATTCCTTATAGCACATGTGACTCTATCCGACTTCGTACCCACGATCTCTCAAGCTATTCTTTCCAGCCGTTGCGATGCTACACAACTTCTCAACCATGATTCCTTCAGTCACAACTGATCTTGTTGCCTCCTTTCCTTCTATCATAGCATCTCTTCCATCATGAATTCTCTTCTTTCACGATTTATTCTCCTGCCGTATGTTTCCTTCTGTCTTAGCTATTTCTCTCTTATCTACTTCTATCTTCATCATTCATAGCTTCCTTTGTAGATGCTTCTTCTACCTTGTTCTTCCTTCCTTAGTTTCTTCTGTCATAGCTTCTCCTCCCCTTCATATACTTTTGTCACGACTTCTTCTTCATGTGATTGGACTCTTTACCTTCTTGGGAAGAATTCTAATTGAATTATCCCTATATTTCCCTTGGGACAACAATATAAATTCCCTCCCTTGAAGCTTCATCAACATTTTGTGCTTTGAATGACTCCATATATCAAGGCAATAATTTTACAAGGAATTGGTCAAGGGTTTCAATTCTATACTTGTTTTTTAGTTACATTTTTCCATCATTTAAATGTATAATTTTCTCTCGATCTTATAGGCGCTTGGATCAAAGCTTGTGGAAGAATATTCAAGAGGGGAAATTGTTTTACTTGTTTGGGTTAATATTCACTCTTAATACAAACCCTAAGATATTGTTATGCCCCTCTAAAACCAACACTTAAATTAATCTTCTAGTTTATTTAAATCCAAGTATCTTTGAATTTTTATACTTGATTTATCATTGAATATCTAAGCCTTGTTGATTCGGTTTTATTTCTACATTTTGGTGTTAAATTTTAGCTCAAGGTGAATGCCAATCTTGTGTGAAGGAAACCCCTTCACATGCTCACTATGATTGGAAAATTTTACAATATATAGAAGTAAAATTTATTCCTTTTTACTCAACAAATCATTGAGTGGACTCTTTTAAATTCATCCAACTGACCTTAGAGATGCTCAGGATAACTCTAATATCATGGAAAGGAATTTCTCGTATACTAGGAAGATTGAATTACTTGAGTCCACGAGGTCCTGTTCATCCAAAACAAAAACTAAAGAAAGAGGTGACCGAAGAAAAGAGATAACCCAAGAACAAAATGTCCCTACTCCTGACTCAATGGTTGAAATGGTCAAACGCTTAACCATTTTTACTTATGAGGTAGCTAATCTAGCTAGAGCCCAAGATAGTCCCAGGGTGTCTTATCCCTGAAAGCTATATTGGAACTAGCCTAATAGGCCCTATAATGAGGATACCAAGGGTCCAATAATCCATGCACAATTTGGAAATAATTTAGTTGGTTGGTGTGATTCTTGTAATAAATATCATGAAAAATGAGAGTGCCTTTTTTATATTGATCATTAATCCTTTCTGACCCTGGTGAGAAGATCCATTTTCTAAAGGAACGTGATCCCAATGTTATGTTTGGTAGGGTATTCCATGTCTCAAGAAAATATAAATAAATTGTTCAACGGAAGAGTAATGAAAAAACTTAAGTAAACCTTGTCCAAAGCAACATGAATGAAACACCCCAAAGAGAGAAGTGGTAGGTTTACCAAAGAAAGTAACCAAGTCACACATTAGACCCCATCCAAAATATTACATGGGGTAGTTTCTCTCTTCCAATTAATCAATTAGTTAAGAAACCTAATGAACCTTAAAATATAGAAGATATGGTACTAAACATTGATATTGAGGATCTATTGAGAGTGTTTCCCGTCCTAAACCTAAAAGTGCTCCTACTGGTGTGTCACAAAACTCGTTTGAAGTTGAATCCTAACATGAAACAACTAGTGACCCTCCCATTATCCTACAAAGTGAAATTTAGGAAAGGAGGAATAAGTTGGAGCAAAATACCATCTCCATAGAATAATTCTCCTACCTAGGACCTATACCTTGACTTCATGACTCTAGTGGGAAAAACCTCACTCATATTGATCTCCAGAGTCACCCTAGATCCTAATTCTAAACTCTAAGGGTCCAAAATCACCTTATATACCATTAATGTAAACCCTAATGTCCATCTTTAGCTGACTTAGGCACATTCCTGGATTTGGGTGCCTTCCTTGATTAGAGTAACTTTTCCCTAATTTTAGGATGTCTTGAGTCCAAATTTAGTTCATAACTAAAATTGCTCCCTTGATTTAGCTCCTAACTAACCTTACATGTCTATATTTAGCCATTATTACCTTCGTTGAGTCTCCTTAGGGTTTTTCATGCTCATCTAGTTAGTTAACTAAGCATCCTTCAGTCATAACTAGTGGTTGTGAATTCATGAGTCAATGTAACTCGATTAAGAAGAGTAAGCATCTCTAATTAAGGGTCCTTGGATCTATATAATCTTGTAGATTGTCTTACACGAGATGAGTAATTTGAGTTTCCTCTTGACGTAATTCGAATTGCTTTGCTTTAAATATTGTTCACCTCAATTCATTCAAGTTGATGAAATACATCATTCTTTTATTCTTATCTACTTCTAGTTTTCGTGCAATGATCTATGATATGTCATTTGTTACATGATTAGTTGATTGATGATATTATTTTCACACTATATCTCTTTAGTTTATGTTTCTATATCTATATACTAAAATATTATAGAATTTATAGAGGGAATCAACCCTTCTATACCACATTAGTGATCCATGGAATGATTTTACATAATTGTATGCTTGAATCTGGAGCATCTATGAATATCATACCACTGGAATTCATGCAAACCTTAGGGTTAGAGGTGACTAGACCAAGTGGGAGTGTTGGTGGGATAAAATCGAGACATATTCAAGTCCATGGTCTGATTGACACCTTGAGGAGACATTTTTGTGTGTTCTAATATTTCAACACTGATGGATGTAGTGGTAATTGATTTGCCACCAGTGTATGGGATGCTTTTATGCCAAAAAATTTCTATGGGACTTGGAGGGAACATACAGATGGATTTATCGTATGCCTCCATTCCAAATTTTGAGGGTCATATGATAAGGATTTATAGATAATCATATTATAGAGAACCATTTTATGATCGCCCTCTAGAGGACCTTAATGAGAGTTTGGAAAAAAACATTTGGCTTTAAAGAACTTATAGTCAAAGGGATGTTCATGGTTATCGATTCTCAGGGGGAAGACACTTCTGTTACTTCTGTTATTTCTAATAGTGTTGAAAGAGGAAAAACCCAATTGCATATTGAAGCTGCATCTACTTATGAAGTGGGATCATCTAGTCAGGATCTGGGTCCTGTTAATGTAGGTCTACCTGTATTTTCCCCTATTGATCTTATATATGAATTGATTTTTCCAAGGGAGAAACATGGCAAATTTTCAAGTGGAGGCATGAATTCTTTGTCTCATATAGATTTGGGGAAGACTCTTGTATACGCTTCAACTTCTTTAATCCTTGAATTGGGGTCTTCCAGTTATTGAGACTCTACTGACGAGCCTCGTAGGACAATCCCTCCTATTCCAATTGGTTAAATTCTTTTTCCAAGGGATATACCCATTGAAATCATTAGCAGCGCATCAAAATTATCTTTAGAAGATGATCTCAGCAAAGTAATTTTGAGTATTAGGAATACTCCAAGTCCGGGAAGAAGTTTTCAAACACCTAGAGAAATGGTTAGAGATATACTTCTTTCCCAATCCTTTAAATGAATAGTAAACCAATCTACTTCAATTCACAAAAGAGAGAAGGAATCCAATATAATGAAATTTCTTGTTGGAAGGGTTTCCTTATCACTTAATGGTGGTTCACCTCATTTCTCTCAGGAAGGTCCTTGCAATTTTCAAATGCAAAATCATTCTTTGAACCCAGCACAAGATGAGAGTTATTTTGTTGAGATAGATTGTTTCTGAGATAAAGAGTGCATACCCAAAACTATTAACAATAGACAATTCACCTTTGGGCACACTATTATGACGTTGAATAATGCTTATAGAACTATATCTCAGTGTCCGAGTGAGGATGTTTGGGTCGATCTCTTTAGTGTTTGAACTATTTCCTTCATTTATTTTATTTCATATTTTTATTTGAGAAGGGTGTAAGTTTTTCCTTAGTGTGTGTAAGGCAATTATGACTTTGGAGGACGGTGGTGAGATCGAGCAGAATATTGAGCATAGATGGCCTCGAATCAATTTTCAGAATCCATGGCTTTCTCAACGTTCTTGTGGCATGGCAGAGTAGAGATAAATGAAGTCACTCTGGGAGGAAGGGGGCAGAGAAACAAGCGTAATGTAATGTAATGGGACGTAGAAACAAGAAATGAACAATTAATTTCGTACATTGCGGGACAAGCATTCGGCTTTCTTCACATTATCCTTATTCTAATTTTAAAATTTTAAAGTAATATTATGGGATGTTAAGTTTATAATAAGGCTAAGGTTAAAGTTTATTCTCATTTTAATTGTAAAAGTGTATGAAATTTTTTTTAATAAAGAAAAGTATTATTCTATGTCTTTCTTTTTATAAGAGAATGAGGGTTGGGTAATGCTCATATTGATTTTTAAATAACGAATCAATATGTCAAAGAACCAATACCATCATTGGAAATATAAATCATTATGACAAAGGATAAGACCACCATTGGAAATATAAAGGATGGTGATGTTTTTTTATAGAATTTAAATTTGGAATGTTTTTTTATTTTTATTTGTTTTCATAATTATGTTTTAAAAATATATATTTTAATTATAAGATATACAAAATTATTATTCATAATTATAATGATAACATATATAAATTTATGGAGTAAACTTTCTACCCGACCATTTGCACCAATCGGACGACTTGGCTCGCTTAAGCTATCACATCACGCGTTGCTGGTCGTCGAATCGATGCAAATGGTCAGGTAAAAAGTTTACTCCTAAATTTATTCATAATTATTTTGTTTTTATTATAAATAATTAAATTTTATTCTTAAGACAGGGTTAAAAAGTGTATCTATATTTATTTTTTACTTGGTTAAAAGTTTATATCAATTTAATTTTAAAATGTAATTGTGTGAGAATATATTTTAAAATAAAGAATAATGCTGTGTGTGAGATTGTTTTTAAAAGAAAGAATAATATTGTATGTCATTATGTTGATAGAAAACTAACTAGTCGAAAGAAAGAAAAAAAGTTCATGTGCAATTTCAAGATCATGATTATAATTATTTTGTTTATAATAAAGTAATTAATAAGAACAAAAGTAAATTGGAAGTGTAACACTATAATAAAGTAATAAATAAGAAGAAGAATAAATTAGAAATAAAACTTAATTTTTTTTTTTTATTTAGCAAAACTCCAAAGCTTTAAAAGTAATTTTATACTTATAATGTTTGTATTGTTTGTAGTTTCTAAGTCATTTTAAATTGTTTAAAAAAAAATATTAAAATATTATATATATGAAAAATAAGAAGAAAGCAACTAATAAGAATAACAACAAATTAGAAATCAAATAATAATAAGAAAATGATGTTGGTGGCTATTTAATTTAAAGTGAAATAATTTTATTTTTATTATTATCAAAACTAAAGTTTTAAAGGTAATTATGTATTTGCAAGGCACTCGTTATGTAGGTTTGTTGAGGGTGAATTCTCTACATAGAGAGGAAATTCAGAGAGAAAATTATTGTTTGTGAATATCATGACTCATATTGTCTCTAAAGAGAACATTGTCAAAAGAAATAATGATGGTGTCCAAGTAAAGAAATGATACTGCCAAAATTTCATAAACAATGGGGTATAAATGTCTATTCTAGCTAATCACAAATATAGTGGGAAACTTAATGAGAAATACTTCAAGTATCCACTAGGATTATTCATGACCAACTTTATGAAACTAAAATAATCATATTATAATAACACACTAATTGCAAAAAGTAAGCTTGTCATTTTCAAAGTCATAATTTGATGGTGCATAATGATAGGCAAATTGTGCCATTGGGCTAAGTAGGGGCATCACTAAAGATAAATACACAAGCTTCAAAATAACATTTAGTTTCGATTCTAAAATATTACAATAAATATGCTTATTATTTTATATTCATACAAATTTGAAAAATAATTCTTTCCTAGATAAAACATTCATGTTCTAAAGGAGAAGAGGAGGAAACTTGAACCCTCCAGCTTGAAGGTATTTTCATTGGCTAAAATGAGTCCTCTAAGGCTTACAAGATCCATGTTTCATCGAGTCAAAGGAAGATAGTAGTAAGTTGTGATGTGAAAGTTGAATAGAATGCATAGCTTTGTAGGTTTGAGGAGCTCCTAGCATCACTTGAGGAGACAACACTTGGTGCTCCAACTACTGATCCATAAGTTTTAAGGAATTCATGTTTAAGTTAGATAGGTTCTAGTACAAGTACAAATAAAAATTTACCACCTAATATATATAGGAGACTGGGGTGTCTTACATAGACATTACAAGACACAAAGAAGCAAGTTGGTGTTGCAAATACTTCTATTCACATAATCCATCATCCTAAGAAATTTCCCAATTACATTGCATTGATGTCTTCCAGCATTGATGCAATTACTTCTAGTTATGAGGAGGCAACAAGTGTATAGGTATGACGATATGCCATGGTGGAAGTGCATGCTCCATTATGAAGAATGATGTCAGATACTGTGCTAAGACCATAGGGGAAATCAATGGTTCATTCTAGGTGGTTGTACAAGGTGAAACATATAGATGATGGAAGCAAGAAGGCTCATCTTGTAGATGGAGGATTCTCTTGAAGAGAGGGATTTGAAAATGGGATATATTTTCTCTAGTTTCCAAGTATATTTCTACCAACACCATCACATTTTTAACATCTATTTTTTGTTGGAATTTCTATCAGATGATGTGAAGATGACCTTCCTTAACACCTGATTGAGGAAGTATACATTAATCGACTGAAATGGATTTAAGTGGAAGGGTGATATACCCATGTCTACCAAATGAAGAAATCCCTTTATGAGTTGAAGTACGAACTCCGTGTTTGATACTCCAGGAATGATGAGTACTTTTTATGCGACAACTCTAAAAATGCACAAAATAAAATAAATAAAAAGTTGAATGTATCCATATTTCTCTTAGCCATAATTTATTTTTAACCTATACTTACTTGGTTACAATTCTAATTCCTTGTTTACATATTGGTAGGTCTTGTCGTCCTTCTTGAGTTCAATATTCAACTATTGTAAACCATTGGTGTTATAATACGACTTAATAGCAAGGTGATTTGTTGTGGTCAAATATGTTCTTTTTGCATTGTAAGATTAATACCTCAAGACTTGGATCATTATCCTAAGCCTTGGAATACTTTTGAACACAACTATTTTTCTCTAGTTCTAAAAATGATTTAAGGTTTTAAGTTTAAGGGTTTACCCACTTTGCACAAGGGTTAAGTGGCTTTTGAACAAATAAAGTTTTCACTAGCAAGACCATACCATACAAGTGATGGTAATATTGAGGCTTATCCTTTGCTAGAAGTCATAATACGATGGATAAATATTAAACAATGGAATTAAAAGGGTTAAAAGGTTTGGATGGCATTAATGAAAGCTTATACAATTTTAATGAAGGTTTAAACCGTGGTTTTAGCTGTCAATCCTAAGCTTACGAGTTGACAATGCAACTCGAGCAAATTTTAATGCTAAGGCAGATCTTAACTGCTCTTCGTAAAACGAAATGCATCATGGCCTTCCACTTGGAATCTAGTTGCACTGTACAGTGTTGGATGTGATTTCTGGGGTTTATGACAAGGTTTTTGGAATGTGTACACATTTATGTTGTCTTGAAACTTGACCCTCGGGTCGCTATGTTGGTTATTTCCTGGTTTTTGTTTTCAGAATTCCCCGCTGAGGATTATGATTTGTTAAAGTTTAAGAAACTTCCTGTTGAGAATGCCAATATTCTTCTCTGGTTTTAATGCAACATACGATTCTCCTTTCAGCTCAACAATGTGTGAAAAAAATTGGTTGTATTAGTGTGGCTTGAACCTGAGCCGAGCTCTTTTCCTCTGCATAAACTTTAAGTTGTCTTTATTTCCTTGTGTGGAAGGGTTAAAGGTTTTTGTTCCGGCCTTCGGTTGTTGGTGAAGAAACTCCTTACAGTGAAGAGGAGTTGGTATTTCCTTACGGTAATCACAAGACTCTTAGTAGTTTTTCCTTTTCTTCGAATCTAGTTTAAAAATGGATAGAATCTAATGTTATCATCTGCACAAGGTAGCGTAATGGAAGAATGTGGAGGAGGAGAAACCATCAGTACTCGTGAGCAGTTTAAATAGGTAAGGTTTCCAATTTTATCAATGTTTGTTGTTAAAATCTCTATATAGTTTAACAAAATCTAACATTGCTGTGTCTCTAACAGGTGAAGAAGCAGTAAAGGTTAGTTATGGTTACTCTTAAATTAAAAACATAGTTGGTTTTAAAGAGTGGTCTGGGGAGAACCTCGGCTCTTTTTGTGGTTTTAGATCTTTGACCTAGCTTCGCGATCAAGTCCATTCATACTGGAAAGAATAACAATTCTCAATGGTAAGAATTTCCCTCGTTGTTTCATGGTTTATAGTTTTTAGAAATCTTTCCGCCTTTATTTTTTAAATTTGAAATGCCTCTCTTTTACAGTGAGGTTGGATGGTTCACTAATTGCACAAAGGAGGGGGTTCATTGGCTCAAGTTTGAATTCAAAATTATAACAAGAAATATGTCCATGGTTACAGATTTAGGGTTCAATCTCCCTCCTGGGCATTCAAATGTTGTTTTTCAAGGTAAAATGAAGTTAACCTGGACTTCCATATTCAATCTTCGTTGTATTTTATCTCTAAAACAATTTTAACACTAAAATATTTGTGTACATGTATAATCCCTGGACTGACTTCTCTACAATGGTGAAATACATTATGCAATAAAGAAGGTATTTGTAACCTTAGTCTAACTGTCAGTTGGCAGATATCTACTATTCGTCAAGCTTTGGGTTTGAAAACGAAAGGGATTTTTGGCCTTTGTATATTTAAAATAAGTTTATATTCCAATCGCATCGCTGGATCTAGTATTTGTTTTGTGACTTCGATATATGGCATGGTTTATAAAATTGTATGGTTTTAAGTTATTTAAAAGAATGGCACTCTGGAATTCTTGACTGAGTTATAATGTACAGTCTATATGAATTGAAGTTTTTCTTCTTTTTTATGAAGACTTTAATTGAAAGGCAACTTGGTTGTTGGTTCTATGAATGATTGTAATAACTTTCAATCCATCCATTGGAATCTTGTTTTTGTTGTGACTGTATACATGTATATTTTATTTGATCCCTAGGTTTAGATTATTGTTTTTTAATATGTTTACAATTTATTTAGATTTATAAAAGGGTTTGCTCCAGTCATAACAATATAAGCATTGGTAATCAGATAAATTGATAATAATTATTGTATCTTTAACTTTGATAAGAAGCCCCTTGATTCTTATTACTATCTCTATATATTGTTAAAAGAGAAATGTTATGCTTTATTAGTTATTTATCCTAAAAGAGTTATAGCAGTCTGTATAGGGTTTGCATAGATTGATAGTGAATTTTTGTATGAAAAATACTCATGGTTTCTATTATTTTTGTGCATAAATAAATCGGAAATAGGAACAAGGGTTTAGAAGGTATTGAATCTATAATTCCTATATATATATATATATATATATAACTAGCATAATCATAATTTCAGAAATGTAATTAAAAATTTAACATAACAGGGTTCATAAAATAAAAACATGTCACCACTGATGGGGAAACAAAACTGAAGTTGTCATTCTTCCCAACCAAACTTCCAGAGTAGAAAAATCACTTGCTCTAGAACCCTCGAGCCTATTTGTTGAACCACAAGGACAAAGACTGAACAATGTTCTATCTCTCTCTACATAAGCTAGATCATTTCCCCTCCATCACAAGCCTCCTACTTATTAGATGTGACCAATACTTTATAGTATTTTTCCTAGGACTTTGGTCATTTATGAGCCATCTGCTCATTATTGCTCCACAAGGAGTCTCGACTTGATTTTAGGGAAGATGCCTCCTACATCACTTAAGTTTTTACTTAACAATTTTTTGCCATTTGTCATTCCCCCTTGTGGGTAAGCAAACACTATTTTAACAACTACTTTAGTTCTGATTTCTCTTAGTTTTTAATTATTTAAATAATAATAAATATTTTACATTTATTTTGACCTCATTTGTTCAAAATATAAAAAATTTAAATATTTAAAGTCTTTAACAATTATTAAATATTCGGTGTATTACATACACCTCCTTTTAAAATTAACATTGTCCTCGGTGTTATCTTTTAAAAATCCTCTAAATCAGGGATGATTTTAAGGAACCACACTTATTTAAAAGTGTATAAATCTTGCCAAATCTTACCAATTCTTAAAACACCAACTATAAAATGTTTGGCGATATTTTACAAAAAATATTTTAATTTCCAAGGATTTTATATTGTTTATATAATAATTTGGCGATTTTAAGGGTGAAAAAATTTTACCCCATCAAAATTGGGGGAAACAGGGCTTCAAAAAATGCAAAATGGCGAATTTTGTTTTGGAGAAAAACATGGAAAAATAGCCCATGGGATAAATTTCGCCCCTAAAATTATCCTGCTCTAAATCATTTTGAAACAGAACTGGATATGATTTTCTCATATTACTTTCCAATTCCCAGGACTCTTCCGGACTAAGGTGCTTCATTGCACCTTGACTTGTCCAATGGTACGGTTCCAGAGTAAAATTTCCCTCATGTTGAGAATACATTCTGGTTCCACCTGAAATTCTCCTTTGGATTCCACATGTATAATATTCCAGTCAACCACATGAGTAGCATCATGAACGTATTTATTTAAAATCGAAACGTGAAGATATTATGTACTTTTATACTAGACGGTAATGCTAATTGATATGCCACTAGTCGAATCTTTGCTAATATTTCAAAATTTTCATGATACATGGGTGTTAATTTTGAATATTTTCCCAATCTTAGGGAACTTTTTCTGGGTTTCACTTTCACATAAACACGATATCCTACCTGAAACTCTCTTGGAGTTCTTTTTAAGTCGACATAACTTTTTTGCCTATCTTAGGCTACCTTCAAGTTATGTTGTACTTGTTTCAGTGTTAGTTCCATATCTTTCAATACTTCAGGTCCTAACATTCATCTATCAACTAGACTGCTCCAAGAAATTGGAGTATTATATTTTCGTCCATACAATATTTCAAATGGACATAATGATCTAGTTGAAGCTTGAAAATGGATATTATATGTGAACTCTACAAAAAATAAATAATCTTCCCATTTACCTGGTTTATCCATTACATACATTCTAAGCATGTCTTCTAAAATTTGATTTACCCTTTCAGTTTGACCATCGCTCGGAGGGTGATATGCAATACTAAAATTTAATTGTGTACTTGAACTTTTAAATAAAGCTTTCAAGAAATTTTATGTAAACTTTTCATCTCTATCAGAAATTACTATTTTAGGTACACCATGTAATTTGAAAATTTCCTTCATAAAAGTATCAACAATATTAATAGCTTTATATGTATACTTAACTGGAATAAAGTGGGATGTCTTACTAAGCTTATCCACCACAACCATAATTGAGTCGTTTTATTTAACATTTTTAGGTAACCCGGTTATGAAACCCATACTCATAATCTCCCATTTCCATTCCGAGATAGATAATGGTTGTAACAATCCAGTGGGATGTTGATGTTCATCTTTTACCCGTTGACATTCAATACATTGAGATAAATATTTTTCCACTTCATTTTTCATGTTAGGCCAGAAAAATCTTTTCTTATCATGGTAATCATTTTCTGATATCCATGACCTCTTGAATACAACCTTTTATATAATTCATTCATAACAATTAATTTAATTTCTTCCGTATTATGTATATATAGTCTTCTTTTATGTAATAAGAACCCCTTTTTGTTCAAACTGAATTTCGATTTTACATGATTCACTTCATTTTATGTTGTCTTCTCTTTTAATTTTTTGTTATATTTATCAACTTTTGCTGCATTTTCAATTTTATCTTCTAAATATGTCTTGTATCTACTACTTGCAGTTACATATAACAGATTTGCATGACGACTTAAAGCGCCCACGACCTTATTTTATTTCTCTTTCATATGTTTTATTTCAAAATCGTATTCGCTTAATACATATAACCACCTATCCTATCTAGCATTAAGGTTTTGTTGGTCAAATAAATATTTTAGACTTATATTATCATACATTAACAAAAATATTCTTCCTATAAGATAGTGTTGTCACATCTTAAGTGCATGAATGATAACATCTAACTCTAGATCATGAGTAGCATAATTATTTTTGTGTTCTTTAAGCTTCCTTGACTCATAGGCTATAACACAATTTTCTTGAATTAGTACGCCTCCTCAACCTTCTTTACATGTGTCTGTACATACAATAAAATCTTTATATGGATCAACAATCTTTAGGATATGATTTGTTGTTAATAAGTGTTTTAAATTATTAAAACTTTGTTCACATTTCTCATTCTAATCAAATTTCTTACCTTTCTTTTGTAATGAATTTATAGGATATGCAATCTTAGAAAATCCTTCAAGAAATTTATGATAATAGCTAGTAATCCCCATAAAAGATCTTATATCAGTTACTTTTGTAGGAACATGCCATTCCATGATAGCTTTAACTTTATCGAGATCTACTGATATTCCTTCTTTAGACACCACACGTCCTAGATATTGAATTCTATCTTTGAAAAAGTCACATTTGGTAAACTTGGTAAATAATTGTTGTTCTCTTAACACTTGTAAAAATATTGTTAAGTGTTCTTCGTGTTCTTGTTTATTCTTAGAATAGATTAATATGTCATCGCTAAATATGACTACAAATTTATCCAAATATTTACTTAATATGTTGTTGATTAGACACATAAAAGTTGTCGGTGCATTTGTCAACCCAAAGGGCATTACGACAAATTCATAATGATCGTATCTAGTTCTAAAAGCAGTTTTAAAAATATTTTCATCTTTAATACGTACTTGATGATGTCAGGGCTGATGCACAATCATGGACTCATTTAAAGACACTTTAGATGCCACATAATACTAGAATAAACGGAAAACTCTGACTTTAGGTGACAATTAGGGGTACTTCCCTAAATTATTTGAAGATGAAATAAAAAGAGAAAAGATAAGAAATTGAATCAGTTTTCATAATATATAGCATTTATGCAGAGAAAATGTGTGTAAATGATTATAAAATTAGTTTATGTGAAAGTGGGTTTTCAAATTTTCAGCACATCTTAACATATATGTTTGTGTGGGTGCAGCAATATATGAGGTAAATGATGTCAATTTGGGATTAAATCTTGCAGACATATAAAGGACATATGGGCTTAGTGCAACACTATTTATTCGTAATTTTTCATGAATTATTTTTTATTATTATTAATTATTGAAATCAGAAAAGCTTGAAATTAAAACCTTATGTGCGGGTGCAACACTTTAGAGGCAAAAATTAATGAAATCCTTGATTTCTAAATATAAGATTGTAGAGAATGATCTCTTCTAGTGCACCATATAGTTTTTTTGGGAAATGGTGATGGAAATCAAAAGTTAGATAACAAATAATCGATGTATGTATTTTCGAAAACTGATGTGTGTCATTTAGAAAAATAATTATAAATAAATAAAACATAGTTTTGAAGGAAAAAATTACATATTCAGAATCGTAAAATCGTACTCTACAATATCCTAGATTTTCATAAAAAAATATTGTGTATGTCATATCAAAACACGCCATCTAAATTGAGCGTTTTGATAGAGTTCTAAAAGACAAGCGATAGCCCTGGTTTATTTGTCCTAGCCAATAGGTTTGGTATTTCGAAGCTATTTCTAAACCTAATGCCAAACCTTATTCTCGCCAATTATTCTAATTTTAAAATAACGTATATGCATTATAGCTTATTCATGTCGCATATGCGATATGATAAAGCTATAATGCATATGCGTTTTGTCTTAACTAATTTGGTTTTGTCCTAACGCATCATTGTTCATTAGCCTCATCCTCATCATCATCACCACCCTCATCCTCCTCATCATCATAATCACCCTCATCCTCATCATCATCATCATAGTGATCCTCCTCCTCCTCCTCCTCCTCATCATCATTGTTCATCATCATCATCATTGTCATCATCACCATCATCATCATCATAATCCTCATCGTCATCATCGTCATCATCATCACCATCCTGATCATCATCATCATGGTCATCATCATCATCATCCTCATCCTCATCCTCCTCCTCCTCCTCCTCATCATCACGCTCATCCTCATCCTCATCATCATGGGCATCATCATCATCATCGTCACCCTCATCCTCTTCATCAACATCATAGTCATCATCCTCCTCATCATCACCATCATTGTTCATCATCATCTTCATTATCACCCTCATCCTCATCATCATCACCATCCTCCTCCTCATCATCATCATCACCCTCATCCTCCTCCTCATCATCACCCTCATCCTCCTCATCATCATCATAGTCATCCTCCTCCTCCTCCTCCTCCTCATCATCACCATCATCATCGTCATCATCATCATCATCATCGTCCTCATTGTCCTCATTGTCATCATCATCACCATGCTCATCATCATCATCATTGTCATCATCCTCCTCCTCCTCCTCCTCCTCCTCCTCCTCATCACCCTCATCCTCATCAGCATCATCATGGTCATCATCGTCATCATCGTCACCCTCATCCTCATCATCATCCTCCTCATCATCACCATCATTGTTCATTATTATCTTCAACGTCACCCTCATCCTCATCATCATCATCATCATCATCATCACCCTCATCCTCCTCCTCCTCCTCATCACCCTCATCCTCATCATCATCATCATCATGGTCATCATCATCCTCATCATAATCATCATCACCATCACCCTCATCCTCATCATCATCATCATAGTCATCATCCTCCTCATCATCACCATCATTGTTCATC
>LPNX010873399.1:867-5867 GCA_001517045.1 Pseudotsuga menziesii | reverse complement strand
TCATCCTCATCCTCATCCTCATCACCCTCATCCTCAGCATAATCATCATGGTCATCATCATCATCATCATCATCATCACCCTCATCCTCATCATCATCATCATAGTCATCATCCTCCTCATCATCATCATCATAGTCATCATCCTCCTCATCATCACCATCATTGTTCATCATCATCTTCATCGTCACCCTCATCCTCATCATCATCATCACCCTCACCCTCATCATCATCAACCTCCACTACTACATTTTGACATCATCAACCTCCACTACTACATTTCGACCAAAAATCCGACAGCCGTATTGTTGGATTTTCGACACTTCGCTGTCGCATGTACGACACTATTTTAAGCATCGGTGGATTTTCGTCGGTTATCCGACATCTTTTCAATCCGTCGGTAAAGCGACACCTCAGTTTACCGTCGATTAAATGTAAGCGTCGGTTAAGCGACAACATTTTTGCGACGGTATTGAATTTAAAAAAAAAATCACCTACAGGCCGTCGGTTAACCGACGGCTATAAAACGTAAGCGTCGGTTAAGTGACAGCAGGGCCGTCGGTTAAGCGACAACAGGGTTGTCGGTTAAGCGACGGTAGTCAATTTAAAAAAAAAAAATAGCCTTCAGGCCGTCGGTTAACCGACAGATATAACTGTTTAAAAAAATAATAATACAAATGCCAGAGGGGTGTATGTCATGGGAGGTACAATACAGGGTTCCCCAACTTCTTTCCCTCCGAGATAGTTCAACCAAGATTTCTCAGCCCTAGCCATTCTCTGGAGGAGATTATCAAGCTAATTCTTGGCACAATGGTGGCGGTGGATGATGATGGCTCCTCTTTTAATTTGGATACTGACCATGAAGTTGATGTTCCTTTGCCACCACAGTCTTGGTTACTTTCTGGAGGATCTGTCATAGCACCACTGTTGCTAGGATGCTTTCTTCTCCCAGATTGTTATATGTGTCACTTTCTATAGTTACCTTGTTGGGTTTCCTCCTTTTTTTCTATATTATTGTCCTATTCTTTCTTCTAGAGTTTCCTTGACCTCAGATTTTAGAACTGTGAAGGACCTGCTCTAGGAACTCCTGAGTCCTTACTCTAGTTGCCAAATGTTGTTCTTCCTAGTCCAATTGAACTATTTTGGCCATTTAAGAACATTAATATAACTTCATTTCATTTCATGACTCTGACACAGCCTGATAACCAGACAATCACAATAGCAGTACTTGCAGCGATCTAATATAAGCCATTCTCTTATATGTTTTAGAGCACGAACAACAATCGCCTCCCTTCAAACAAAAGGAGATAACTGAATAAAATCTGTGGAGATAACTGAATAAAATCGAGTCCCAAATGGCCTTTATTCACTGTTGCAGGTAGTGTGAGCATTGCAAGTAACCTCATCAGGTCCTCACAATGTATATTTTGTGTTGAAAATATAAAGTTTTGTTTCTGGGAAAAAGAAAACAAATATTTAATCACAAACAAGAAAAGCCCTTAAACTTCAGAAATCAACACATGCCCTCTGTAGAGCACATTTTACAGAACATCAAAAAGGAAATGAGTTCACTGGAATGGTTCTCATGCAAACACATCTATAGGGAACTCAATATGAAGGATGACCAACTGTCCAAGGAAGCTCTGCAGTACCACCCAGGCAGCTTTGATATCCATGAATTAGTGGATGGCCATGAGACAGTGGCCATGGAGTTTCAATTCTAGAGCTTCAGACCTCTATGGCTATGATATTGCCATGTTTTTTCTTGTCTTAAACTGACCTTCAAATAAGTCTCGAGATCCTTTCTTGGACAGATCTTATGAACAGACCTGATCAGGAAATCACACTCAGGAAAGCTATAGATGAACACTGAAGCAAAGGTATCTTAAAATTAAAAAAGAAATTTATGGAAAAAATAGTGAAACCTATATAAATCTGTAAATGGAATGATAAGCATCCAAGTAAGCTGAGAAAACAGTTATAACACACCTCAACAACATCCGGCCTGGAACAAAGCTGCTTAAGTTCTGCAATCTTCATTCTTCGTTGAAGCTGCAGGTCAAGTAACACAGAAATCAACACTCTTGAGAAGTATGAAATCGAAGCAGAGAACACTACCAGAGTAGTGAATGTGGAATAAACAAATACAGAACCTTCTTCTTTTTATTTGAAACCCCTTTTTATTTATTCTGCTGCTCTTGTTCATCCTCCTCATCTGAATCAGAGTCTGCTTTTTTCTTTGCTGCCAAACTCAAAGTTGCATCCTTCTTTTCTTCATCCTGCAAAGAAACAACTCATAATATCAATATTGTTCCTCTAGCTCTTACTTTTTCAACTAAAACGCAAAAGGGGTATAAGACATAGTGGAAAAGGCTACAGACAACTAAACTACATAAGCCACACCTCCTTTGCAATTGCATAAGCCATTCAAGAGTTTATATTAGACACACAAAGGCATCTGAAACATCCTGATACGTATACCTTTTACATGATACATATATGCGGATACGTATACCTTTTAAATGATATCTTGCTCCTCTACCTTTTCCAGTATACCCTTTACATGATATCTTGCTCCTCTACCTTTTCCAGTATACCTTTTACAGGATATCTTTGTTACTATATTTAAGCAGACGTATTAATGAGCGGTTTGAGGGATCCAGAATCCAGATTGGGGTTTGTAACTATTACACAATCTGTAATTCTCAGTAAATAACCTATATAGGGGCAGTAGATTATGTGGGTAGGCCTAATGCCAGTTGATTTCAGGGTTAGTAAGGCTACATCACAGAAATGGTAGGCAGTCTCAGGTCTGTCCAAAATTTAGCTTTGTAAACTCTACAGCCTTTTGGATTTCTAGTAAAAATATACTATTCTTTTCACCTAAAAAAATCTTTAAGGTACTAAACCACAAGAAGGGGGATTGTAGATGGTAAGGCTACATCACAGAAATGGAAGGCAATCTCGGGTCTGTCCAAAATTTAGCTTTGTAAACTCTGCAGCCTTTTGACTTTCTAGTATAAATATACTATTCTTGTCACCTAAAAAAATCTTTAAGGTACTAAACCACAAGAAGGGGGAATGTAGATGGTAAGCTTCAGAATCTCAATAATCACACGACACTGTAGTTAAAGGAGATGGAGAACTGCAAACCATACCTGTTTCACCACCCTTAACAATAGAAGAAATTATTTAGTTGTTTGGCTTATTTAAGTTAATTGCACCATAATTATATAAACACGGCAAGTTGAATTAATTGCACCATAATTATATAGTATTCATAATCTGCAAACGTCACATACAATATATGAGGCAACTAAAAAGGGACTCCTCCCATTCCATTCCGAAATAGGCTACAATTTTTGGAAGATAACAAAACTGTTTTATATTGAAAGAGCATGGATTGACTATCTAAACAATAAAGGTTAATACTGGACATATTTGGATAGCAATTAAAGAGTGTTTAGCTTTTAATTTATTGAAACAGTAGTCAACTTGGTTAGATTCCAGATGATCTCTAGTCATTCTTAACACTGAGTGTTCATAGAGATTCCAGATGATCTCTAGTTGTCCTGACCAATTCTGAGTGTTCCTAATCATCTACAAACTCTGCAATTGGTCTCCTGCAACTAATCATTCGTCTTACTTCTTGTCTGCTAGTGTTGGCAAACCTGAGCCATGTAGAAAAATATGGAAATGCTGGCTCAATGCACATCAGGAAAATAACCATATGCAAGCAACTGTAAGTTGTACAAATTCCGCAAGAAGTAATGAAGGGGTTGAAGGTTAACAAGTCCTCTTTGAATGGATCTACTGCAATGATTACAAGTGATTGGAGACAAACTGAAGCACCTTAATTATACACCATATCTGAGCTGCTTTAGATAGCACAGACCTCTTTTCCACCCAGCACAAA
Organism: Pseudotsuga menziesii; assembly: GCA_001517045.1. NCBI lineage: Eukaryota > Viridiplantae > Streptophyta > Pinopsida > Pinales > Pinaceae > Pseudotsuga > Pseudotsuga menziesii. The sequence goes on along the minus strand of LPNX010873399.1, from coordinate 1,954 downwards.
CCCATTTCACATGCAGCTTTCCAGAGGATAACCATCACATCCCGCATTACAATTTGTGAAACTGATCCCTTCATGCTGCTACAGACACCATGACAAATACACTTAGCCAATCACAAAATAAAATTGGACAAAAAAGCTGACATCGAAGATTAATGAGTCTCCATAAACATAAAATTGCATGGATGGAAAAAAGTCAAATGTCACAAGAGTTGACATTCTAGACATTTTTGCCCAAAAATGAAAATCATACATCACTGAATAACAACCTCAATAACCATAACATTCCACAGATAGATAAACAAATCAAATTTCACAGGAGTTGACAATTCTGGACATTTTCACCCTAAAAGGAAAACTGGGCACGCTTGCCATTAAAGATGAACAACAGCCTCAATAACCATGAAACTGCATGGATGAAAATAAATTGAATGTAACAGGACCTGCCTATTCAAGAAATTTCCACCCTAGAAAATAAAATTGGACATGACTGCCATCTTTAATGGCAGCAGCCTCAATAATCATAAAACTGCAATGATGTCACGGGGTTGAGGGTTTGATGATTCTAGATGGTTTCACCCAAAACATTGGCAATAAAACAAGACATTCTATAGAAATTAATAAATCAAAGATGCAAAGATTTTGTGCATGGAAAGGGAAGATATAGCTGGAATTTTAGCAAAAAGAAGTATCAATAATTAATATTTAGGGTGATTTAACAACTTAATAAAATAATCCCTTTGCTGCCGCTGTGTTTAGCATCAACACCAGCATTAATAATTATATTTCTAACTTATATTCTGTGTATAGAATTTTCTTAGGTAGAAAATGGGTAGTTTCATACAAAGTAAATTAGATTAAATTTTGCCTTCAATCAAAATCTAGGGTTTTGTTAGTAGTGCAAATGAAATTGTTTATGTTAAAGTATATAGTCAGCTGTAGTTACAGGGACATTGAGATGTATAATATTGAAGTCCAACATATTAAATTTGTGAGTACCAACCCCCTAACCACTAGTCCAAACCCACCTTGCCACATGCAACATTATGACATGAGAAAGGAAAGAGAGAAAGCATGCAACGATCATGGA
>LPNX010873393.1:272388-302983 GCA_001517045.1 Pseudotsuga menziesii | reverse complement strand
AATGTCTTAAGCGTCGCTTTCCATTTTAAATAATAAACCGATTACGACAAATTATTAAATGATTGAGAAAACATTAGTAAATTATTAAATGATTGAAGCGCTGTTGCTTAAGCGACGCTTAGAGGAGGATAGCCGTCGCTTAAGCGACGCTTAGGAGGAGAGACGTCGCTTAAGCGACGCTTGAAAGCCTAGCCGTCGCTTAAGCGACGCTAATCACCATCATTACAAAAAAAAAAATTATCTTCCTGATTTTTGGCACTGTTAAAATAAAAAATCCGCACGCCATCGGAAAAAACCGTCGCATTTTGGATTGAAATCTAGTAGTGTATGATGTACTGGATGCATTCTATGATTTACCTTAATGCATATACTCAGATGATTATTGTGATAAAATGTGCAGAATACTGAATGCATGATTGAGTTCTATAATGTGTTCGGCGAAAACCCTGAAGCACTTGAGTGATGAGATTTTGTGTTGAGCGCAACTGAATCACATGAGTGATTGGATTTTATGTTGAGCGCAATCTCTAGAGCACATGAGTTAGGATATTTTGTGTTGATCATAATTTCTGGAACACATGAATTATAAGAATTGGAAGTGTTGGGAATAATCCGTCCACATTTCAAGTTGATGTTGAGCATAAGCTCTGGAGCATTGGATCCTTGGTCATTGTATCCCTAGGTGTATTATAAAAGTACATCCTAGAATTAGTGTTAGAGAGATGCTATGGAATTGTAATAAGTGTAGCTCCCATTTTTTAGTGTTGCGCTTGGGTTCTGAATAATGCTAGGAGTTAGTGAAATTAATTATGTTGAGTGAGAATGAATCTGAAAAGCACCGACCTTATCTTACTTATAAATTAAGATTGATTAATTGAAATTTCAAATCTACTTCTCATCGAGTACTGAAGAACTACCGCGATACACGAGGTAATCCAACATGCAAGTAGGTTTAGAGCTACCTAACTTAGTTGACCAACCCTACCTAAAGGCCTTGATAAAAGAAATAGTATAAAGCTAATAAAAGCATCGGGTACATGAAATCCCATTAAATGATGCGTAATTAAATGATTAAAACAATAAAATATATAGTTCATATGTATTATGAATAAAATAATAAGTATATATACTAAATATAAAGAAACAAGGATAACTATAAATAATGAATAAAGAGTCTATGTATTTATTATTTACTAAAATGATTAAATAAATATTTAATAGTCAAATTAGGAACTAGTACAAGAGTTCCTCAGTCAAGAAAACTAATTATTAAATCTACACAAATCAATTAAAGATTATTTTCAAGAAAATAATGGATTTTTGATCTAACTGAAGTTTTAAAACAACTGCCCTTTTTCCTATATATTGTCTATAAAGACTCAAGCCAAGGAAAGGCTTAGGGAGCTGATCGTTATTATTTTCCTAAGAATTTTTGGAGAGTAAATTTCCAAAAGCAAGCAATCTTACACAAAACCCTATATTCCAAATAAGAGAAGCCTCACCTTTAGCTCATTTCTTTGTACAAGATAAATTGTAAAAGGGTGACCATAGCCTTGTTGTTGGCCCCTATATGCATATATAGTTCTGATTAGTTTAGATATATCATCATAAAGTTAGGCTTAAAGGGGGGTGTTCGAATATAATAAACCCGCTCATAAAATAATTAATCATTATTTGATTAATTTCCTACCCACTAGTTTAAATAGTTGGCATCCACTTGCACCTTAGAGTCAACACTTTCCATCTATATCCAATGAATGATTTATTTCTGATTCTGGGTTGATATTGACCACTTTATGGCCATCCAGAATTGGTAACTACACTTTACAACAGATTCTGCTTTATTATGCTTTATCTTCTTTATCCTACTTTTTTGTGAATAAGGTAAAGCTAGTCAACTAGGAAACTGATAGCTTTTGTTGCCAACCCATGCTCCATTATTTTCTCTCCATATTCTAGGATTAGCAATTCTTTCCTTCACTCATCATCACTTACACATGCTATTGCTAATTCTTGAGGGGCTTGGTATATTGGGAAAGTGCTTTAGACAACTATGGGGTTTATCATAATTAGTAAGCCTGCTTTATGACCTAGCTTTAGTTGTCTTCTAACAACTCTATTTTCCTTTTATAAGGATGTATCACCTATGTTATAATATCAATTATCATTTATTGATCATTCATTAATGTGTCCATCAATTCTTCTTCTTCTCTCCTTATGCTAATTCTCTATAATTCTCTGTAAGGTTAAGTGTGTGCCTAGATCCTTAGCTTGTTTATGAAATTCATTATGCCATAAAGGCTTTAGAATTTCTACAGATACTAATTCTGTATCGAAAAAATAAACATCTAAGAAAATGCAATCACAGCTCCGAACAAGCTGATACTGATTGTTAAGTTCAGATCCAAACAGTCAACAACTAAGCAATGAAATCACAACCTAGGAACAATATGATACTTGCTATTAAGTTTAGATCCAAACATTAAAGTGAGCATTTACTGTATGCATTTCCTTTCAGTACTTAGGAACAATACTCCCTTTCATTAGTTATTTTTTCGTGCCTTTCAATAAGTAACTTACAGTTCATTGGCTCTTTTCATAAAACTTGTGATACTAAAGGTTTTCTTGTCAAGCTGATTTTTTTTTATAGATTATATAAACCAAAGATGATGGCATTCTCATATCCTCTCCTTGCTTGAAGATCAGATTAAGCACATGACCCATAGTTGGAGCTAGATGTTATCCACTAAGTTATAGTTAGGGTATTTTTCAAGTGAGCCACCAAGGATCAAAACAAATCACTTATTCTTACTTAGTTTTCAGAAGTTATGTGGTTTCATCAGGGCTAGTTGTGGCCTCTTTTGGATGTTCAAACCCTTTCGAGGGAATTGTAATAAATGACATAGCATGAGGTTATTTTATGTAAAAGGCTTGGCTTTCTTATATTTTTTCATCAAGGTCATCATCCTTCAGTGTTTTTCCCTTGTTAATTATATGATGTTGTTTTAAGCGGCATATAATTTTCAAGTTTTTCACTCAAAATCCTCCAAAGTCGTGATGGTGCGTTTGGTTAGTTTTTTCTCAGAAAGGTTATTAAAGCACAAGGTCTATTTGTTATAAAATGCTAGTTACATTTCCAGGATTTCATGAACATATGATAAGTCCCCCCTAGGATTTTTTTAATTCTAGTTTTTTAATAAAATCATCGATAAGGTGTATTTTAATTGTAATATTTCAAAAGGTCATAAAATTGGGCCTAGGGATCTAATTTTGTCATGGGGATGCTCATTTTTGGATCCAGAGACCTAAATTAACCCCTAAACCCACTTTTGAGAGCCAAATTAGTAATTTTCAATTATTAATTTGTATTTTCTCTCTAAAATGGCTCAGAGGGTCAAATAGATGGAAAATAGGAGAAAACCCCAATCATAAATCAAAGGCATCTTATCTGGGACTTGTCTCTAAGGTGGCAGGTTGGTTCAGGGTATTGTATGGGGAATTTATGAGCCTAGCAAGCATCTCCAACCTTCTCTCTGAGGTGTAAGACAACTCTCCACTAAAAGGGGGCTCATTCTCCTCAAGGAGGGCATAATCCCTCATGTGGTTGAGGTGGTGGGGAGAGGTGGAGGCCTCTTGAGACATGTGTCTCACCTCATGTGAGGTGTTATACCTTCATCCCAATGCTCAGGCCTTCCTCCCATGCATTTCTCAACCTCCTAAACCAGCTCTCCACTTGGAAAATGCACCCCCCCAGGGTTTGAAGCTCTTATGTGGCTATAAAAGTAGGGTTTTCCTCCTTTGTTTTGGATGGATGCAAAGAAACTATGTTATTTTGTATTTTTTCTATATTGATGAATAAAATTGCAGACTTTTGAGGTCCACTCTATGTAATGAGATGATTACTTGCGAATATTTGATGTGACATTGTTAAATTTATGAGTTTCTTCTTTCTATTTAAATTGATATTGGATCTAGCTTAGAAGGTCATCCTAAGACACATAGATTAGGAATTTACATATGTGACTTGCTTACTAGTATTTTTATTTCAAGATATAGGAGATTAGTTTTTCATATTCAGTTGTATTTCAAATCTTTCTCATTTCTTGTTTTTGACTACACTAGATCTAACTTTTTATGCAGGGGTTTCTCATAAGTTTGTTTTGCAGGTTACATTTTCAAAGGAGGAGTTGAAATTAGTTGTATATTCTTCCTCTTTGAAAATATCTCAAGTTTTATCTTATTTCTATAGTGTCTCCAAGGTTTTCATAAGAGGATCAAGCGAGGCTTCAAGTTGCTTTCCATCTTTTTACAACAATTCTCTCTCCTTTTCCCAGTTACATAGTTTAAATATGCAAATTTATAATAATTTCAATATAATTATTTATAAAATCAGATAATTTAGAATTATAAGTACTTAAAAAGAATAATCTTTTGTTGAATCTAAAGTTGTCATTTCGGTGCTTTAAAAACTAGTAAAAGTTTCCAATCTTTTGCAAGTACTGAAATTACTTTTAGTTTTTATCCTTTATTCATTCATTCCATCGTATTATAATAATTTAACTTGTTGTTTTTTATCAGGTCCAAATAAAAACAGGAGGAAGATCTAGTCAGAATTCAATTTTTGGGTCTCTCGGGACACGAAAAACCCTTAGTTTTCCCTTCTTCTTCATTCCCCTTCACTCCATAAAGTTGTATAAGTATTTAGACCTGTTAAATAGGTTCTAGGACATATTTTAATTTCATTTTTATGAAATTTTAATCATAAGTAATAAATAAATCAATTGGGATACACAACGCCCTCACTTCATCCCCCTGGGGGGATTGGTAGTGTCTCTTTCGTCACTTGATTTTTTCTAACAATCACATTCACACAATCCACTTTATTTAAAATATGTATTAGTTAGTTAGTTATTTTCATTTCCATATTTTAAATTGTGTAAATAATTGTGTTCCCTTGCTCGTTTCCATGAAGTATGCTCACTCCACCAACCAAAGGCTTATTGTCGATTATTGGTGGATGATCAGAAAGTGACACATCTTTTGTGGAATATTTTAGGATTTAGTTTTATTTTGCTGCCACAATATTTTTGCTTCAATATACAATTGGAACAAACATTTTTCCATTCCGATGTATTCTCTTTCCCATCGCAGGTTCTCCCTAAACTTTGGGATAACCAAAAGCAAGAATGCACACTGAGCAATTCGTCACATCTAAATAATTAGTTCACAGTAATAAACTCAAAAAAATTCTAAACATTTTGAAAATCTGGCTCAACGCCTTTTGACATTATTGGGAAAATTTCTCAAAGGAAGCGGGAATTACTGAGTAGTGACCTCGAGATATAGTTAGGCTACACCCTTGTTGGTTTAATGTTGAACACATTTTCAGACACTCCGATTCAGCCCACATTTCTGAGTGAGGAACCAATTTTTTCATCTCTCCAGACATATTCTTAGTACTTCATAAGTATATTGAGAATCCTCATTCCCTTAAATCAATTCATCTTTAATAATTAATATTGACCAAGACACATTGCAAAACATTTCCTTTTTCAGCAGCATTTTTGAATCCATTTGGCACTAATATGGGTACATAGCAATATTATTTTCATCTGATTATCATTTTTGTCAATATTAATCTTTTTATACTCATGTTATATGTTGTTGAATCTTTAAACAATTTTGCATCAGTCTTGCGACAAAATTATTTACCAAAAAACTCCTAAAACAACTTTATTTCGTCATTAACAACCAAAATATAAAGATCCTTAGTTGAACTCTTTCTTAGGGACCATCCCCCTTGGCTTCGTTAGGATTTTGGCCTAAATGGAGGAGTCAATATCAGTGATAGTACTTGAATCGATACTTTCCCCCAAGGACACACCTAATGTCTTGAAGATTTATGATGTGCTTAACCCCCAGGTGTGTGAAAGGAGGCAGCATCATGCATAATTATTGTCTTTATTGGATGTGTCAATGTCGACCTTGTTGTACTACTTGATGGAATTTTTTTTCCTATTGGTGTGCTTGTCGGTGTAGCTTGAGATGTGAATTATGTTGATGTTCCATGTACTGAAACATGTCGTGGTGTCTTGGGAGTCGACAGTGGTGTGACATTTTGACTTATATGTGGTGTTTGAATCACTTCCTCCTCCAAGTCATCATGCTTGACAATTGATAGAATCTTGACATTCTTCTCCATAGTTCCATCCCATGATTCATTCTCGACAAATTGAACATCGTGACTGATGATTACTTTCCTTGTGACATGATCATATAACTTGTATGCTTTTTTTTCTTCAGAGTAACCAACAAAAATACATTTATGTCGCTTCTTGTCTAATTTATTTTTCAGCTTATCTAGAACATGAGCATATGTGACACAACCAAAAACTTTTAAATGAGAAACACTATGATTCATACATGTCCATGCTTCTTGAGGGATTTTTTTCTTCACACTCTTTTTCAGACACTGATTCATACTATATCTAGGAGTTGTGACTTCCTTAGCCCAATATTAATTTGACAAATGCTTGGCTTCCATCATGCTGCATGCCATCTCCATAATGGTTTTGTTCTTTCTCTCTATGACATTGTTTTGCTGAGGTGTATACTGCACAGTGAATTGCTTGTGTATGCCATGGGTCTTGAAAAAAATTAGGAAATCATGCGAGACATATTTTCCTCCTCTGTCAGTCCTAAGGATTTTTATTATGTGTCCTCTCTAGTTCTCGATGAGTTCCTTGAACCGTCGAAAACATCCAAATGCATCAGATTTATTTTTTAGAAAATATTCCCATGTTTTTCTTGTGAAGTCATCGATATAAGTAAGGAAATAATTGCAGCTTCCCATGGATGGTGTCTACATTGGGCTACAAATATCAAAGTGCACAATCTCAAGTGGTGTGAGTGATTTGTATGACTTTCCGACTGAAAAAGTCTTTGTATGTTTTTTTCCAAAAGTGCAGCCTTCCCAAACTCTTTCTGGCTTGTCGATCGATGGAAATCCTTTCACCATATTCTTCGTGTGCAGTAGCTTCATCCCACCAAAATTATGATGCCCAAATACAAAATGCCACATCCATGACTCATCCTAAACCTTTGATTGAAACGTTGCTTGAATTTGAGTGTTGTCCTTTTCTTTCTTGTCAAAATGCTTGTGTGTTTTTTTTCTTTCTTCCTTGAATGCAATTCCTGTATTTTCCTCTCCTTTCATGTCTGGTGTTATCCTCAAAGGAGACAAGAGATTGCTTTTCATTGGTACTTTTTCTATCAGTTGGTTACTTGGATGCAAGTCTTTAATCACACACAGGTTGTCTTCCATGTAGACTCTATAACATTTTTGTATCAATTGTCCAATTCTCAACAAATTATGTTTCAGACCTTCAACATAATATACATATCAGGAATAATATTTTGCACCCCCTATTTGGTTAGAATACCAACAATACCTTTCCCAAAATAATGACTTGGACATTATTTTCAAGTGTGACATTAGTTTGAACTGATTTATCTAGATTGGAAAACAAGTTTAAATTACCAGTCATATGATTGCTACAACCTGAATCTAAATACCACATGTCACATTGAATTTATTGGACAACATTTCATTCAAATGGGGATGCACATGCCAAAACAATAGTGCTCGACAAATTTTTGGTGTTTCTCAATTGGTTTTGACCTTTCCTTGGTCATACTACTTATTCTTGCATTCATATGAATGGTGACAAAATTTCTTGCAATAATGACATTGTACTTTTTACTTATTAAACATGTGACCACTTGGTTGATTGGGGTTCTGATTTTGTCCTCTACCAATGACATTTGCAGGACTGCTGCTACGTCCTCCTCTGGAAAAAATTCTTCCTCTACCTCTAGAGTTACTATTTATCTTCTCTTTCCTCTTCCACGAATTATAGATGATTGTGATGGAAATACACCTTCTAATGATGTATTTGATATGTTGATTCTATGTTCATGATTAATGAGCGAGGCTTGTAACTCATCAATGGTAAACTATGATGTGTCTTTTTTTTCTTCCAAGGTCATGACCAAGGATTCAAATATTTGGGGAAGACTTCTAACGCTTTTTCAACAACCCTCCTGTCTTCTATATTTTCTCCACGAGATTTCAGTTTATTTATCAACCCAATAACTCGAGTATAGAATAAGTCCACTGACTCTATGTCTTTCATTGATGAATATTCAAAATCTCTTCTAAGAATCTGCAATCTAGAAGTCTTTACCTTGTCCAATCCTTGATAGGTGGTTTCCAATGTATCCCATGCCTATTTAGCAGTCTTTGTTGCTTCTACTCTTGGGAGTATGATTTAATGCATTTCTTGGTGTTTGTAGAATAGGGCCTTTTCATATTTCTTCCTTTGTTTCCTCAGGGAATCCTTCTCGGCTTGCGTGAGATTATTATATGTCGCATGATCTGCTGGTTTTGCATAGCCATTTTGGACTATCTCCCATACATCTTGACCTCTGAAGAAAGTATTCATTGTTAGAGACCAATACTCATAATTATTCCGGATAAAATTGTAGTTTATAAACTCAACATGTGTGTACCATAAGTGGAAGCCATTTTAAAAGATACATTTTTTTCCTTAGAAAATTACCTTTTTTTAAAGACAACTAGGCAATATTTAATGAGACAAGGATTTAATTAGAGAGACAAGTCTTTGACATAAATCAACTTTCACTTTTTGGTCAACACACTTTTTACAGACTTTAACCCAACACACTTTTATCCACCCACTTGACTTGCACGGACTTTTACTACGACCTTGGTTGCAATCAACTCCCACCACTTTAAGTGGAATTTTATAAAATGAGATTTGTTAGTCTATGATGTGCAGCATAAATAAGCCATGCAGTCAACCATAAATAATGGATTTTTTCTACCTAAAATCTTGACTTCAAAAACTCATTTTGACTGTTTAAATATGGAGAGAAGTGAACTCTTCATCCCGACAAACTGCTTAACAGTCATGTACTTCTGCAAACTCTCATTGAGTGGTTGAGAAGATATGTAGATCAGAGAGTAATTAATATTTCCAACCTATGGTATTGAAAGTAATATAACATATGATTCAATAATTGTGGTACTGAAAATAACATAACATATAAAAAATAATTATAGAGAAAATAACATATAACATATACAAAATAATTGTGGTATTGAAAAGTAACATATACAGACGTCTAGAATTTTGTTTTATCATAACATTTGAGTGAGTGAAGAGTGTCTTTACCCATGTTTCAATCCATGTAATATTTGTTAGCACTATTTCAATCCATGTAATAATTGTTATGAGGGTTGGAATTTTATTTTCATTTTAACGATCATGAAAAGTTTTGTTTAAAATTTTACCTTCTAACAATGAAGTATTTAAAAAAAATACCCTTCACAAAATATAGCTCTTTATATATCTTTATGTAAATTGATAGCATATGTAATAAGAATCCATATTTTTAAATAAATTCAATCCTTTATAAATGGATTTGTTATAAATAATGATGAATGCAGGACTCTATAAAATATAGCTCGGTATGCCTCTTTTTATGTATATTCTATTTGAGTATCGTTTAAAGTTACTAGGTTATTTTCATTCCAAATGTTACACAGAAAATCCATGTCTCTCAATGCCTTACTTAGTACATCCTTCATTTAAAATTCTGAATTTATCACAAATTGAAGCATGGTTGAAATATAAGAAATGTTTATCATCATTTTCAATGGGAGTTTTGGAGAATTAATCATTACCTTTTGAATATGACTCTATATAATTACTGAAATTATGTGATAAATTGTAAATACAAATGATACATATTACTGATGTTATTTAAAATTATTAAAAAATGCACACATACACTATAACAATTCTACAAAATCATATATTTCAAGTAAATTTTAGAATTTAAAGAAATCAGTAAATATAATGTCAAAAATATAGTAATGTAAATAACTCTCAAATTGTGTCACCAAGCCCTTTCAACTCCCATTAGTCCTACCTTCCAACTCATGCTAATGTAGTCAATGAATATTGAGCACTTCCAACTCCCATCAGTCCCACCTTCCAACTCCCAACTATGTGAATGTAATCAATGAGCATTGATGCTAATGTAATTAATGGGAATTTAAGCACTAAAATTTGTAGACTATAGATGCTCATTTCAATACTAAAAAAATAAAAAATTAATGGAAAAATAATTGACTTAAATAAGTTTTCATGTTTGTAATAAAAATCAATTCAACGTGCAAATGGAAAGGCAAGGAAATATTTTTAATTTAGTAGAATTTAATAGATGTTTCTATTTTTTTAGTGAATGTATAGTTTGGAAGTTTAAATTTAGAAAGTATAATTTTATCTAAGATAAATATATTAATAGTACTAATAATATAATGACATTTTATAAATTTTGTTGTGTTTCAAAAACTGTAGAAATATAGTGAGGTTTAGAAATTTTATTTCCCTTCAAAAATAAGTTTTAGAAATTTCATTATCCTTCTTCATAAATGTTAACTAAAATTTTAAACCGTGTTTGACGATCAAAATGCCCCATAATGATCATTTTACCCATAAAATTCCATCATTATTTATTAAAGTTTGTAATATTTTCTCAATGACAGTTGTTATCACCACCTTTAACATGTTATTTTATTGTGGTTTGACAGATTTTGGAGTCATATATAACAAACATCTCAGTAATCGTAGTCATATATTGATTGTTTTAATTGTGATATTGATAGATTTAATAATAAGGTAATGTGATTAATCAATCACAATCAACCCTACGACCAGGCCTGGATTTTGATGGTTTATAGGACATATTTTCCATTTAAAAACATATTTGACAAGTGTATACAAAATTAGCATGTCAACCATGACGTGTCACACATTTTCCAAACCATCAATTTTACTTTCTATTTTATAGGTTACACATCATAATTTTTATATGGTTATACGAGGTCCATTATAACCCGAAGTAGCTATAGCCTATACTGACACAGGCCGTGAAGAACCTCAGAAAATCAATATCTTATTACGTAGATGAGTGTTACATATAAATGAAATCAAAATCATTATCTACAGTTAGATAACAAGACTATTAACTAGATTTTACTAACTAATAACTGAAATAGTATTTACAATGTAATCCCGAAGGATTATTCAACATTCCCCCCTTAATTTGAAGGGACATCTAACATGCCAAGCTGCATTCTAAATTTTTCAAACTTTTCATGTCCCAATGCTTTAGTAAAGATATCTGCAATTTGCTCTGAAGTAGAACAATGTGTCAAATGAATGGTTTTGGCCTCAACATGATGTCGAATCAAGTGATATTTGGTGTTGATATGTTTGGTTTGATCATGGAATTTTGGATTCTTGGCCAATTGAATTGCAGAAGTGTTGTCAACAAAGAGAGGCGTTGAAGTCATTTGTTTCTCCTGCAAGTCTTCAAGTATTTTACGAAGCCAAATGATTTCTTTTGTGGCTTGAGCTGCTGCAACATATTCAACTTCAGTTGTAGAATCAGTAGGAATAGATTGCTTTCGTGATCTCCATGTGATAGCTGCTGATCCAAGTTTCATCAAATAACTTGAACTAGAGACCCCATTCTCTTTATCTCCATCAAAATTAGAATCTGAATAACCGGTGAGATGAAAGTCTAAAACTTTAGAATATTTGATGCCATAAGATTGAGTGCCTTTTAAATATTTGAGCACTCCCTTTGCTACATTCCAATGACCTTCACAGGGATGATGTATAAACCTGGAAAGTATTCCTACAACAAAAGTTATTTCAGGATGAGTAGTAGTAAGATAAATTAAGCTTCCAACAAGCTTCCTGTACTTTGTTGGATTTTCAAATGTGCTACCTTCATTTGAAGTAAGCTTTAGATTCTGCTCCATTGGTGTTGAAACAGGATTACAATACTGCATGCCAAATTTGTTTAATAACTCTCCAACATATTTTTTATCAGAAATGAAAATGTGCTTTGGTTTTTGATCTACTTCAATTCCTAAATAATAATGTAATAATCCCAAATCTGTCATATCAAAAACCTTTTTCAACTCTCTTTTGATAGATACTATATCATCATCATTATTTCCCGTGATAAGCAAATCATCCACATAGACAACTAGATATACAACCGATCTTCCAACTTTCTTGACAAATAAAGTTGCATCATCTAGATTGAAGTGCTTATAATTCAATTTGAGAAGATGCTCAATTAACTTTTCATACCAAGCTCGGGGTGCTTGATTTAAACGTCCATATAAATATTTGACTAATTTGCATACCTTCTGTTCTTGACCTTTGATAGAAAATCCTTCAGGCTGATCCATATACACATCTTCTTTTAAGTCTCCATTCAAAAATGTGGTTTTAACATCCATGTGATGTATATTCCACCATTTTTGTGCTGCTAATGAAAACAATGTTCGAATAGTGCCCCATTTAGATATAGGAGCAAATGTTTCTGTGTAATCAACACCTTCTTTATGTACATACCTTTTTGTGACAAGTCTCGCTTTGTGTTTGTCAAGTGAACCATCTGCTTTATACTTATTTATATATATCCACTTGCATCCAATCGGTTTGGTTCCAATTGGAGGGTTCACCAACCTCCAAGTTCCATTTTTTATGAGAGAATCATACTCTCTTTGCATTGCACTTTTCCATACATCACTATTTACTTCTTCTTGAAAATATGGAGGTTCATCAAACGCATGAAAGTTTAATTCACAATCTAATGTTACAAAATCATCATACCTTTTAGGAAATGTATTAGTCCGTATTGATCTACGAACTTCTTGTTGTTGTGGTGTTTGCTTTGTTTCTTCTTTAAGAGTACGTTCTTCATTATCCATTCCATTAACAATATCATCAACTGGCTCATCTTCTGTTTCATCAACTTATGCATTAGAAGAAAATTCCAAAACTTGACTTAGAATAGGAATCCCCCCTTCAATATTTGGAAGTTCATTATCCATTTCAGGATAGATTTTTTTAGAATGAAATCTATCAAGCTAAGCAAGTTGTTTATCAATAGTGAGTGCATCTTTCTCAAACTCAAGAAATATAACATCTCTAGAAACAATAAACTTCCTGTTATTTTCATCATACAACCTATAAGCTTTGGAAGTATTAGAATATCCCAAAAAAATACACTTCCGACTTCTTGCTCCCAATTTATGTCTTTGTTGCTCAAGAATGAAAGCATAACATGTGGAACCGAAAATTCTAAAATGCTTGACAGCTGGAAGATGATCATGCCACATTTCATAAGGTGTTTTGTTTTGTAGTGAAATAGAAGGACATTTATTCTTAATGTAGACAGCACAAAGAACTGCCTCTCCCCAAAACATTAACTTGACATTTTTAAAAAACATCATTGATCTTACCATATTCAAGAGTGTCCTATTCATATGTTCTGCCACACCATTTTGCTGTGTATTATAAGGAATAGTTGTTTGATGTTTAATACCGTTCTCCTACCAATATTTTTCAAAATCTTGAGATTTATATTCACCACCGTTATTAGTTCGAAGGGTTCCAATATTGAGTTGAGCTTCATTTTTAATCCATAAGTGAAAATTTTTGAATGTATCAAAAGCTTGAGATTTTGCTTTTAGTAAATAAACCCAACACATCCTCGTAAATTCATCAATGAAAGTCATGATATATTTGTTACCATTTGCTGATGGAACATGCATGGGCCCACATAAATCTGAGTGAACAAGACCAAGCTTTCTTGAAGCTCGAAACATAAAATCATTAAAAGGTTGTTTATTGTGTTGTCCTAAGATACAAGCATAACATAGGGAAAGTTTTCTTGGAATAGTAGGAAGCCCTTGAACTCCTTTCTGTTTCATAATCCTGAGACTGTCATAATTAATATGACCAAATCTAGCATGCCACAATAAGCTGGAAGATAAATTACTATTATGCTGAACCAAATATGCAGAATTCTGTGAATTGGATGATGTACCATTCAAATTTAAAAGTTTGTTATCTTCCACTCCATTCATTACAATCACATTATCATAAGATCTTCTAATTTCAATGATACCATCAAAAATATGTATTGAGTGATTTTGTTGTCTAATTTGCACAAGAGATATTAGATTTCTCTTCAATTGTGGAACATAAAGCACGTCGAAAAGTATATAATCAGCAAGTCCTGATAATTTCAATCTAACAAAACAAATTCCTGAAGGTTTTAACTAAGACTTATTTGCCAAATGTACTACCCCATTAATTTGATCACTAAACGTTTCAAAGAAGTCTTTTCTAAATGTCATATGACATGTGGCTCCAGTATCCAATAACCAAATATCATTCCAAGAAAATGAAGTACTGAAAGCTTCTTCAATTCCTATATTACAATGTGCAACAACATAATGTGCAGATTCAGGAGGGTTACCTTTATCATTTCCTTTATCTTGTACTTGCTCTTTCTTGTTAACAATTTTATCCCAAGAAGTTCTACAATAACTGGCAGTATGACTAGTTTTTCCACATCTATAACATTGTTTCTCTCCTTGATTAAATCTTCCCCCCCCTTCCTCTGTACCATCCTCTTTGTCCTCTACCTTGACCTCTGCTTCTATTTTCATCCTTTGCAAATTCTTCTTTTGATTTGTGTCCTTTCTGTGCAAGACACAAAGTTTCTTCATTGGGTTTAGACTCCTTCTTCCCAAATGCTTTCTCTCTTTCTGCAATTTTCTCAACAAGTGTTTCAAAGGTCATAGATTTCATTTGGCCACTAGCTTGAAGTGATTCTAAATAATGAGTATAGGTAGGACATAGAGCTTTAATAAATTTAGTAAGTTGAATGTCAACTTTTACACCAGTTGCATCAATATGATGGAAAATGGCTCTAATTTCAGAAGCAAGTTTCATTGGATCATTATCTTTTAATTCTAAGTTAAATAATTTCATCAAGAGTTGTATGATTTCAAGCTTAGAATGTGAATCATACAAATCTTTTAGTTTCTTTAATGCTTCCCAAGAACTTTTGCTAGAAACTAAATGTCTACTTACTTCTTCAGTTACAGAGGCAATAATTAAGGCATAAGATTTCTTGTCCTTGCTTTTCCATAATGATAAATCTTTGGAATTAGTAGGTGGTACTGGTGCACTTTTATCCACTTCATCTATTGCCTCTCCATCTTTCTTATCTTCTAAATTCTCATTTTCACAAATTCCATCCCACATATCATTAAAAATAAGGGTATTTTTAACTTTACGAAACCATTCTTGATAATTTTCTTTTCCAGAAAAAATAACTCCAACAATTGAAATTAAAGAATTCATTGAAATTTACTATGTAGTAAATTTTTGTCTACAAAATACAGTCTGAAATATTCTTTTCCTCTTGGCCAATGTTCTTTAAAATCTTTAAAATCTTCTAAAAAGATTTTCCGAAAGGTTTAATATTTCAATTTAAAAAACATTGCACTCAAATATAAATGGTTGTTTAAAAACTTTTATTTTCTGAAAAGAGATCCCCAAATATTTGATAATTAATTTAAAGAAACAATTGCATGAAAATATAAATGGCGGCTCTCTTCCTTTTTCTTTTTCTTTAAAAAAAAAAAGAAAATAATTCTTCAAAATAATTATTGGAACAATTTACGTGCAGTCTCCTCTTAATGTGCAGTCTTTGTCTTTCTTCCATAATGTTTACTAAGCAGCTCTCCTTTCTTCCTTTCTTGGTGATAGATCCTTTGCTGGCTCCTCCTTCATGGGCTCCTTCTTTCTCACCAAGTCTTTCTCACCAATGCTTCGCTGCCTTTGCTTTGATACCACTGACACAGGCCGTGAATAACCTCAGCAAATCAATATCTTATTATGTAGATGAGTGTTACATATAAAGGAAATCAAAACCATTATCTACAGTTAGATAACAAGATTATTAACTCGATTTTACTAACTAATAACTGAAATAGTATTTACAATGTAATCCAAAAAGATTATTCAACATATACCATGTCGATAATATAGTTTATAACACTAAGTAATTACGCATGGAAATACATGAAGTATTGATGGTATTCATTAATGAATTAGTAGAATTTGAGTCAGTCCACCCATTCCAATTGGTGCCCATTTCAATTTTCAACCCTCACGATTCTAGACAAGTACGAAATGGAAGAGGGAGACAACTCAACCTCTAAAAGAGATATTCAGAATCAAATATGTGTTTGAAGGAGCTCGTGGTGACACTGCAGTAATAGAGGGTAGCAAGTTCTACCATTATTTCCATCAGCTCGATTTCTTTAGTTTTTGCTTTGAGACTATTTTTTCAGAATTCCTTGTTTGTGGGAGCACATGACTTCTTCGGCCTGGGCCCTCTGATTATGAGACTCACAACCTAAAATTAATGTTTGTATCCGCCCCACTATGGAGTGTTCATAGAGAATCGAAAATTGGTGATTTTGCGCACTGAAGGGTGGTTGTGGAAATTTGAGAATCGTGGAAACCTAGAGTCTAGTAGAAAGAGATTCTGGTTCCACATGAGGATGTTTAATAATATATGGCAGTTGTCATCGAGCATTGGCATACAAGAATGTAAGAACTCGGTGAGTGAGATATGGGAGATCTATTGAAGTTTCAGGCCTCTGATAAAGAGAGAGAGCTTATGAGGTGCAAATGTCTGTTCTGGATGGTCACTTTGAGTCACGTGGTAAGTATGTTTTTAGGCCAAGTTTCATTTTTTTAATTATATGATTGAAACAACCCATATTATATATTGATCATATTAATATGGATTTAACACCTCATTGTATTCATCTAGCTGTAGCCGTAGGGTAGTTCATAAATCAAGTATTTTGGTATATAGCAGTTGGAATTTATTATAGTTTTAAATGTGAATTTTGGTAGTGTATATGAAAAGAAAATTATAGTCATTTTCACATAGAAGAATAGAGAGAATGAGATGGAAAAGTTGAAGAATGATGAAGAACACAAGCTGGGTAACTACAAAGTTGTAAGTGCCCACTACCTACCAAGCTAAAGGAAAAAACAATTCACTTCACATTCAGTTCTATGTAAACTTGACATGTGAAATTTTATAAAACGTAATGCGACAAGGAAAAAAAATGTAAGAACATCATCAAATATCCCCTTGACAGGCAGAGCAGATTTGAAATTCCAGGCCTTCCTATGACAACATTACTAGGGACTAAGAAAATACACGAAATTATCAAGGAGTAAGAAAATGCTTTCACCTGTCAAATCACATGAAGTGAAAACCACGCTCAAAAGAATCTACAACTTTAGTCCAGTTTGTTTAAAAAAAATAGGACTAACTGATATTGGCATTTTCAGACCACCAATAAAATCACTGTAAATAATATAACTTTCAAATTTTATTTAAGATAGAGTATTTTTAAAGCTCCATGACGTCATCAGAACCTATGGCAGTGCCTCTTCAGTCCATTTTCTTATCCTAACATAAGCACCACACAATTGGATGAAATCACATAAGTGCCACATAATATGTTATCGCTTTAAACATTCAATGGCGGGCACGGACTTTATTTCTCTTCTTTGAGATATCCAAAAGCTTATATCATATTGAATGGCTACTGCTTCTATCCTCTCCCTGGATTCCCAATTGTTCCTGAGCAGATCGTTCATATGTTCTACTGATCATGAGTTTACTCCTTTCCGTAAAACAATCCCAACTCCTTGAAGGAAATATTCGGCACTTCCCATAAACATAAACATGACTTTGAGAACAGCTTTATATTCTAAAGATGCAAGTGATAATGCTCTACAAAGTCAACGCATCGTCAATCATCATTTCAATCTAAATTTCTCTTCATGTATACATCCATATTTATCAATAAATGACTATTCAGGAATTCATCCACATTCTATAAATACATGACTAGCTGAATTTCTTTCAATATAGCCTCCCACTACCATCAACGTGCAGATATTGATTGATAATACGTTATATTATTAATATGTCAGATGTATTGGAACAATTCAAATATGAGAAAGGGAATTTTGCATGTTCCACCATTAAAACACAGGGAGAGATAACAACCGTTCTCAATTTATTTAGGGATCCCCTCATTTCCTTTATGGAAGAGGCTGAAATATTCTCTGCAATATATTTAAAAGAAGCCGTAAAAAATATTTTATTCTCGATTTGTTCCAGAGAGGTGAGGAACTCATACTAATATCACATTGGTTAATTTACAAATATGTTGCAATCTGTGTTTTCTAGTTTAAATTCAGTTGTTGGAAAATATAACATATTCTGAAAGATGGTTGGCACACAAATTTATCAAGATTGGAAGCAAGAAACTATATCAATGTATTTGGACAGAACTCTATTTATGAGTAAGCCAAAGATTTGATCAGTCTTTGAAGAGTTTAGTTTCCCTGTAAACTTTTCAATTGATGAGTATTTTTCATTTTTAATCTCTAGGACGCTAAATATGAAAACTGAGAAACGTTTAGAACTCGCTAAATTGGAGCTCAATATATTTCAATCCTTTCAACAGAGAGAGTTGAAACAACTCTCAAGGTCATGATAATATCTACTATGTTATTGGAATACACACACACATATATATGTGAGAGTATTTCTTCATAGACGAATTTGGATTTGAGTGGTCAAATATTTGAATTTTGTGTGCTAATGGTGGAAATATTGGGGTTTCTCTTGACTGGCATTCAGACGGCATCGTCATGTGGAATACTATGCTTTGGCCTCTTGCATTGCAATTGACCCTAGACAATCTGCATTCATACTTGGATTTTCCAAATTGGATCATTTGGCAACGATTCTGGACTATATAAAAGACACCTTCACAACGATGGACGAGCTCCAACTCTTCACAGCGATAGTTAAGAGGTGGTACTATTGATTATCAACTCAATTTAATGAATTTAAAAGAATGTTTTCCTCAGTAATTGTGTTTGTATATGTATAGGACCATCGGGGAATTTCCTTTCTCACCTTATCTTTTATTATTATTATTATTATTTTATTTTATTTTTAGCTAAACCCTTTGAGCTGTAGATTTTCTCTCAGATTCCATAACCAGTTTAGATCCAAATCCTATGCTATATCGAGCGCCGAGAGGGATCAAATCTCCAGAGGTGCAAATCTCTTCTTAGTTATTCGAGGAGAGGTTTGCACCTCTTAGTGTGCAGTGACACAAAACTTGAGTTTGATTAGCATTGAAAGGAATAGGTTAAGTTGAAAACACAAATACAATTATGAGGATATCATAATCTAATTAATAAGTATTTTTAACATATTTAGAGAGAAATAAATGCTTTACTAATGAGCCATTCCCCTTAACTGAACTTATTTTCAACTATACAATTATTTTCCTTTTCCTCCTTGGCAATTGCATTTTTTTTCTAAAACTCCAATGTTCTGTGTTTAATATTTGGTCTTCTAGATTGCCATGCAGTATTTATATCAATGCACTCACTCATCTCTCTCTAGGCTATTGATATTCGTAGTTTGACGAGTTTGTTGTTGATATGGACTCAATGTCCATAACAACAATGTAATTATTGCAACAAGCATATTGTCTAGGTATATCACTGGATGAGGGGAAAAGATAATTTGAAATGAAAATTAAGATATAGGTGGATCAAAATATTAAGATTGTAGGTGTTCAGATTTGCTTTTCAATGGTTTTTTAACTATTTAAATGCTGGTAATCAATCGCGAGAAATAAGATAATTTGAAGGTTTTGGAAACAAAAAAAATAACAAGGATTTTATGACCTAATATGTAGCACACTTGGTAAATAAGGATTTATTTATCTAGTAATAGTATCTTCAGATTTACAGTCGTCTAGGGTTTTCTATTTTACCCCAAACAATCACTCTTCTTTTGTTTTTCTTAGAAGAGGCACATTTTACATTAGTGTACATTTTTTCAATATTTCCACTAAAAAAGATTTACAGTTAGATCTGTGCTAGTAAAACACATTTGTAAATTTTGAACTTCGGATTTCGTTGCCGGCTACAATTTCTGAATTGTAAGCCTTATTCATATGAAGAATTTTAATAAACTTTGAAAGTACAACTCTAATCCTTTTAGAAATTTTAAAGTATAATAATGAATTCAGAATTTGAGCATATCTTAATTTTGTTACATTATGACTACAGAATGGATGGTACAAAGTTCATGGAAAAACAATATTGGGAAATGAAGGTATTGATTAGTGTTTGAAATAATATATTTTTTGAAATTTTATAAAAAAAAATAAGAGTAGTTTATTTTTTATTTTCTTTATTTTTAATTGAAATTTGGTAAAAAAAATTAACAAATCTCTTTGAGTGCAATTTGCCTTGGGTTGTTTAAGAATCCTTGCATGGTTGTTTTAAAACCATGTGCAAGGCCAACACATTTTTGGGAATAAATACATGACGTCAAATTTTCCATTGATATTACATGTGCCGAGGGAATATATCCATGTAAGTTTACTATCTTTAGTTGTTGTACTGTAAGAATACCTGTTAAATACCTCAACACAATTAGCAATCTCTGAAATAGATAACATTGAAATAGATAACATGATAATCAATTAAAATAATATGCTACTATCATTAGTGGGATCAAATCCACTTAGGAATTAGAGGGATTCTCCTACCAATCATTCTCAAGAGTGAAATGTGTAATTAATTTTTGTCATTAGAGGGATCAAATCCACTCAGGAATTAGAGAGATTCGCCTACAAATCATTCTCAGGAGTGACATGTGTAACTCAAGAATTAGAGGGATTCGCCTACCAATCATTCTCAAGAGTGAAATGTGCAATTAATTTTTTCAATGCTTGTGTAGGAATTAGAGGGATTCACCTACCACTACAGTGTTTGCAATTTCAAATAATATATTTTTTGAAATTTTTTATAATTTTTTTAGGAGTAGATTATTTTTTATTTTCTTTATTTTTAATTGAAATTTGGTAAAAACAATTAACAAATCTCCTTGAGTGCAATTTACAATGGATTGTTTAAGAAGCCTTGCATGGTAGTTTAGGAGGCCTTGCACGTGATTTTAAAACCATGTGCAAGGATAATATATTTTTGGGGATAATTGCATTGCCTCAAATTTTTCATTTATATATTACATGTGCCCAAGGAATATATCCATGTAAGCTTACTATCTTTAGTTTCTGTACTGCAACAATACCTGTTAAATACCTCAACACAATTAGTAATCTCTGAAGTAGATAACATGATATTAAATTAAAATAATAAGCTATAGAGGGATCAAATCCACTCAGGAATTAGAGGGATTTGCCTACCAATCATGCTCAAGAGTGAAATGTGTAATTAATTTTTGTCATTAGAGGGATCAAATCCACTCACGAATTATAGGGATTCCTACCAATCATTCTCAAGAGTGAAATGTGTAATTAATTTTTTTCAATGTTTGTGTAAGAATTAGAGGGATCAAATCCACTTAAAGGGATTCTCCTACCAATCATTATCAAGAGTGAAATGTGCAATTAATTTTTTCAATGTCTGTGTAGGAATTAGAGGGATTCACCTACCGTCGCAATGTCATGAGTCATTTTCATGGTAGGCTACTTCTCTTGCGTATCATCTGCTCAATCTGATTTGATTGCATATGTGAACATTATTGTCCAGTAATTAAAATTAAAATTAGAAATGGAATAGGGTTTCGATGACAATGATTTTTTATAAAATTAAATCAGAAATATCAATGTGTCATCTAGACCAAATATTGATACAGAAGATCACATTACCTAGGCTCAGTGCTCTAGAAAAACGTTTTCAAGGTCTATTTTGGATTCTTTGTGTCGTCCTTCTAGTCAAACAATGTTTGGTGGCCATTGATAGTGCTCTTCAAATTAAGGAGTATCTTTTTTAAATAGAAAATGTATCTTTAACGTCTCGGCTATTTATGACCTGCCTTATATTTAAACTTTGCTCGAGGTTCAGGTTTTTATGATTTAGTACGATTTTCAAGTTTCCTTTTAAAATTAAGTTACTGTTTTTTAAAAGTTGATGGATGTTGTTATTTGGTACATTAAAAAAATTTGATTTTGGAAACATATTTGCTTTTGTTTGTTTGTTTGTAAGAGGTGTGTATAGTTTGTAAATGAAATTATTATTATTTTCTTTTTAAGCTTCATAATACTTACAAAGTAATCAAACCATAATACTCTGTCTTTTGTGGTCATATGTTCTGGAACTTATAACTTGTGATGGCCGCTTCAGCCATCCATACTTTTTATTTATAAAATACCATATATGTACGTATTTTATTCCAAGCATTAGAAATTAAAATCATTTCTAATTTTAATTTTGATTTTAATTATTTTAATTTTAATTTTAATTAATGGCCGACAAAATATATTTATTACTTTTTACTTTTTATAAATAAAAAGTAACGTTACAACATCTACATCATAATCGACAAGTAAAAAATAATGTTACAACATCTCCCTCATACTCGACAAACGTTAGGACATCTCCATCATAATTGACAATACTATTTATAGCCGACATTTACAAGAGGAACGTTACATAACGTTACAAGATCTCCCCCATACTGGGATGTAGAGCGCCTCTCGATGCAATTATAAAAAACATTATTTATTTTTATAATTCTTTTAATTAAAATAAATAAAACGTATTATTTAAATAAAATAAAAATTTTGATTTAACAATAAGTAAATTGTTACAGCCATGCACCTCACCCCCGCCCAAGAGACTGGATTGGGCGCCCATGTGGGAAAGATGGTTTGGTTGACAGACTTGGCAAGGGGCACCTTCGACAAGTGCTGAAACAAAGATGAGTGTGCGGACCAAGTGTGGACACACATGCCAAACCTGCGCTCAACCTTGGAGCTATGCAAACCCAAGAGCGTGACACCTTGGCATATCGATGATTACTAAGCACCATGCTTGAGCCCAAGCGCTCATTGATGAAGAGATGCACCTTGGAGGAACCTGGAGGAATGACACTCAATGATGACGCGTTCCAAGAAAGCGCGTCCTGCAACCACATTGGTCACATGGGGAGAACACTTGTGGAAGCGCCTAGTCAGACGGACCGTTGGACCGAGAGCTCGTAGGAGGTGCACCTGAAACCACATCGCAATGGACTTGAAGTGCACATCGAGGAGGATTCTCATGGAGGAATGTCTGATGCCCAGCCAACCACTCCATTGACTGCAATTGCACACGCATATAGAAGTGGACCACCAACGGAGTGAGTGCGCCGACCCTGAGCTAGCATGTGCATTAAGTGAAAGGAAGAACCCTCCTTTTGAGGATGTACTCATTCATGTGACACTATAAAAATACTAAGGAAAACATTGAAGGAATAATCAAAGTCCTGGAAAGGAACACAATGCTAAGTGAAGGCGTTCTGTGGAGGCTCTCTAAGAAACATAGGTCGTTGGCATAGTTCGCTAAAACAATTGGCTTTGTAACACAGTTGGTTTATGGGACTGACAGGCTTGGCAAGCCAGCATTCCAAAGGATTCAATAGCACAATGCATTTTTCGGCAGCAACAACCGAGCAGGGTAGTGACAGTAGGTAGACACAGAGTTGGACGCCCTACGAGGGGTCAACTCATCTTCTTTGTAAACTTGTATTCAGGTGTCACCGGTTGGGCGCACACCAGGAGTTTTGCCTATTCGGAAGCTCCATCGTTGTAATACATTTACTATTAATAAAATCTAACAAGGTTTGCTAGTTGGGTGCCCCACCCATACTTGTCTCATGATTTACTTGTGTTATGTGGATGAATGTATGCAATGCTTATTTACTTGATGCAATTGTGTAAACGAAGATAATAATATAAACATGCTAAGTAAACAAGTTAAATAGATCAGTGTTTAAGTGTTAAAATTTCTACAAGGTTGGTTTAGGTGTAGTCTGTTGGAGTGCACCCGAATTGGCCACGCCCCCGAAAGGCTTATAGGCGGTGCTACACACGATAACAAACTGCAAAAAAATGGGTGCGTGTTGTGGCTGTGACATAAATGGCCTAAAGGTATGTGGATGTTAATGCTTAAGCACATCTTGGGGTTAACATGGAATAAATATTCAAGCCACTAGGTGTGTGTTTTGGGGAAAGTCTCAAGTCAAGTGTTCTCACCTGATATTGACTCCTCTGTTTAGGCTAACTCCTGATGAAGCCAGGGGGTGTAGTCCCTACAAAAGAGCTAATGTGGCTTTTTTTATGTTTCTTAGTTATTGATGGGATTTTTTTTAGGAGTTAAAGTGATTTACTAAACAAGCATTGAAAAATACAATTTAGATAAAAAAACATATAACCAAATAAGAATTCACAACATATAATGAATGATAGCTTAGCTTAAGAAAATAATCACAAAGTTTGTAGATCAATGTCGCGGAGTCAAAATAAATTCTTATTATAAAGGGAAATGTTTTGCAATTGTAATTGGTCTATTTGAGAATTATTAATATGAGAGGATTAGATGGAAAGGACCTCCTCGGATATACCAAATGGTATGAGGAGTACATCCATATTTTTCCCAATGCGTTTCTACACAAGAGAATGTGAGATACATCAGAGTCGTAGGGGTGTGTCCAACACTACACCAATCGAGGGTGTAGCTTAATGGGGCCCTGCAATCACTATCTAGTTGTTCCCACTTTCTTTGCAAAAGTTTTCCACAAAAATCAAATATCGTGATGTTATATTTCCATGTATTAAAGGAGGAATTGATTTTATTAAAGATGAGTTTTTAATTAAGTGCTGAAAATTATTGAATGCAACACTTCCATTTTTTTATTCCAAAGATCAGGAGAACCTGTGATGGACAAGAGCATACATAGAAGGAGCTAAATGTTTATTCCAATTTGATTGTAAAAGAAAAATGTGTGACTAATTACTAAACTATGAATATCTTTTTATGTACTCGATCAAGATCTTTAAAGTACATTAGTAGAGCCTACTAGGTTAGTATTTGTTTTCAAACAACTAAAAGAAAGAAAGAAATAAACAAACTTGAATGATCCTTTATTAAAAGAAAATGAAAACTACTCCAAGTAATGAAAAAAGGAAAATAAAAAAAAAGAAAATCACACAAAGGATGATATAGGCTTCCTCCAATAAGGGAAGAGGGGCATGGGAGCTTTAAAGCCCACATGCTTTTTATTAATGTTGGTTACAAATTACTTTTTTTATTAAATAATTCCTTTGATCCTTTTCAAAATAGGATCAAAAGGTTTACAATGCTTCGGAATAGAGAAAGAAGTGAAAATACTTGAGAATGGCTCTTTTGACTGGCTCAAATCTTCAAAATCCACCAATTCTTCCACTTCTCTATGAGGAAAAAGGGAAAAAAACAGAAAACTAATAATATTCCAAGTTATTGGATTAGCCAAAAGATACATATAAATACAAAGGGTAAGTACTTGCAAAATATTGTAGAGTTTTATAACTTCAAGTACTAAAGATAAAATGTTAGCTCTAAAATTAAAATGACGATTTGCGAGCACTTTTAAATCTAACTAATAAACATGTAAACAAGCTAAAGCGTTTGATAAACCTTTAAAGAAATCAAATCTCATTAGACATGTAGAAAAGTAACCAAGAGAGAAATTTTTAAATTTTAAAAGATGGAAGAGAAAACCTCAAGCTCAAATTTAACACCGTGAAGAAGAGGAGGTGCCTATAGGACAAAAAAAATTAGATTGAAGAAATACTAGTGAAGAGGAATAATATGCAACTAAGATCCAAGTCCTTCACCTTTGGTAACTTGCAAAGCTACACAACCTTTAAACAAGCAAGATTAAATCCAGTATTTCTTGTTAAAATAAATTTGGGAGAGCCTCAATGTAACTGACTACATTCATCTACTCTTAGATCTCCATTAACAAAAAATAAGTAAGAAAATTGAATCTACAAATGCTTAGTCCATGAGCTTTCAATAGCCTTATAATCTAGAAAAAACATCTATAAGCTTGAAATAAAAGAAATACAACTAGTTAAATATCACCTCAATGAAGCTCAAGCATTCACAACCATGAAAATTTACATCATATGGAACTCCAAAATATTCACTTTATTCAACAAAAGATAGCAACATTAAATGAATCATAAGATCATAGGCTCAATCCTTCATCCAAAAGATGAGAAATGGGCTTGCCTAAATATGAAAACCAAGCCTAGGGTGGCGCATTCGCTATCTCAAGATGCCTAGGATGAATTTGAGCTTGAGAGGGAGTGAACTAGGGTGGGTATGAGTGATTTGAGGGAGATCAAAGTTGAAAAAGGCCACATCAAGCCTTGATATTAAACCCCATCCAATGAGAAGATGCCCAATCAACATATGCTCCCTCCTTGAAGAGATATGTGTCCCTCCTCTTGACATTAACTTGAATTGACTAGATTTGATTGATATCTTGTTCATTTTCCTTCTAATTAACTCCAACATGATTCCATTTAACTGAGATACACTCGATACATGTTTTCATTGATTTAGGATTTTGTTTTTCTCCATATTTTCCAATTATTTGACACTTTTTGTCATTTTCGAGAGAAAACTAATTTAAGTGATAAATAATTACTCAAAATAATCCCAAAGTGGGTTTAGGGATGAAGTGGGTTATCTGAGTTCGAAAACAAGAACCCACATGGAAAATCCCCCCCCTAAACCACATTTTTATGAAATTTTCATTTTTTACAATTAACTTATTAAAAGAATTGCTTGTTTTACGGGTAAATTTTTTATTCTAAAAAATAAAAATAAAAAACTATAGGGTACCTATAAGTACATGTTCACATGACTCAATATTTATGACTAGAATGGTAATATACATAGACACTTAGAATTTAATAACCTCCCAAGGCCTAACCACCAAGGCGAATACTCCATATTTAGAGGGTCGAGTGAAAAACAAGAAAATTATATGTTGTTGACGAGCAACATATAATTAACAAGGAAAAAACACTCTAGAGTATTGCATTGATAGCTAAGTATAAGTTGGGAAATTCTTTTACAAAAATTCATGATGCTACGTCAACTTATTACAATTTCCCCAAGGGTATGAACATTCAAAAAACTAAAAAGGGGAAAAAATTGGCCCTAAAAGGTCTTTTGAACTTCTAAGAACTAATAGTGAACAAGAGACTTGTTCATAAATTCTCAGATTCATTGGAAATACAACTAAGTGAAACTTAGGTGGATAAAACGTTGCAAACTATGTATTGCCCTACCTCTCGTTCAGTTCTAAATAGACATAAATGATGACTTTCCCGTGGACATTTAAGCATAGCATGTGGCGCAATCATTTGTTGATGCATGTTTCCTTGAATTCCCAACTCCTCTTTTAAGGAGAGAGATATGCACCCACCAAAAAATGTATCATGTCAATTATTATAATTCCTATCTATCTACTCTATTTTTAACTTGAAGCTATAAAGACACAAATGGAAACTATTTATTACTCATAAGCACATACTATCCATCACTAGTAATACACATTCAATACAACATGATTCTATGATAAGCATCAAATAAAATAAATATGAGATTGGAACAAGAGACATATGTCATTCCTATTTTTAAGGAGATATTGTAGTGTGGCGTGTCCAAGAAATTATTGGAAGTGATTATGATTCCATTTGATGCAAGGACCTACTTGACCACCATATTATTATTCTAATTTCCAAGAAACCACCCACCTCCTTTCTCATTCACGAGAGAAATTAAATTAAGCAAATATGGTCAAGCTATGATTGTATTAATCTAACCCATAAAAGGGACTAATAATGGTGATTATCAAGTTGAATGCTGATGTGTTAAATATTGTTTTCCTTTTAAATTAATGTAAATGAAATAGAGAATAATATACAACTTCAATTTATAGAAGGGGGTAATAAAGAGTAGATTCCCTTCAAACTCATTTGATATTCACTACAGATATATTTAAAGAAATGTTATTAATCTAAGTAATCATTTATATTGAAAATATTAAGTGTCAAGGTTTGAATTTCATGATAATATCACAAGCTGCCTACTACAACCCAGTATGCACAAGGTTCTCACTTGAATGAAAACACCATCAGCTAGCCAGGGACCTTCCAATCCCCCATCTAATCAAGCAGTCTTCTACTTAGTTCTTGTACTTGCACTTCCTTTGTCATAGAGGTTTTTTGCAAAATTTGACATCCTTTTCATGTGTAAAAGGGATAGTCCGAATGACTCAGTCATGTTATGACACCATTGGAGTGTTTGTTTTACCTAATTGAGTTTAGATCCTAGTGATCAGAGTTAAACATGGTTTTTTCACCTACACCTCTAAGGCCAAAGTGTATTATAACATAGGTTCCTTAGGTTGGTGTTAAGTTCCTATGGTTTGATGACAAATCTAGTTAGTCACCATGGTCCTAAACTCATTCATGGCATGTTTGGTCCCTAGGAGAAGCAATTTGGAAAAGGACTATGTAAATTGAGTAAAAGGGGTGATAAATTGTGAAGGGAATATTCTTGGCACCTCCTTATTCATGGAGGGGTGCATGAATGGGTATCCCTTCATCCAATGGATAAAAGTGGTTCCCTTACCCACCTCATGAGTCATCTCCAATTCGAAATTTGTCTCCTTCTTTCAAAATTGGGATCTCAAGATCATATCCTCTTTTGACATTATTTTTATATAAACAACACAAATACTTCTTTGATGAGATTGTAGACACATATAAATTTATGAATGTAGATTTCAAATGTATGAATGTATGTATGTATATGTATATGTGTTTGTATGTATGTATGTATGTGTGTGTGTGTGTGTGTGTGTGGATGTGTGGGTCTGTGGGTGTGGGTGTGTGATAATAAATGGGAGGACACCCCCCCCCCCATATCTCTACATGATGCTCGTCACTAAGACTATTGGATGCAAACCCGTTCCAGTTTCTCAGGGAATGGTTAGGGAAAGGAAAAACCTAGCAAGAATTAAAGTCAATAGATTGAGCACAAGGGGGATTTAGGTGATTCCATGGAGGATAATGGTTAAAGAAGTTAGAGAAGAAACAAGAGAGGGATATCTACACATGCAAAGTTGTCTTCAATTCTCCATGGAAACTCCTGGTAACTGAATGCTTGGAGGTAATTACATTCACGTGATCATCTTAGTATATGCTTTATTGGGATGATCCAGTATGGAAGAAGACTTGAAGAATAAATATAGGGTACTCAATGATGATGATATTAAAGATATTTTAAGAGATACTAACCATAAAATAATCATTTAAATTCCTCAGTTGTAGCATTAGAGATCATGAGTTTTGGAAACGAGAGGTACTCTAGTTTGGGCATAAGTAGGTTCTCATAATTTTGATTACTGTTAAGGTATCAGGTGGAAATGGTTTGTCCATGCCTAGGATTGACTAGTTCACGACCATTAGTGGCCCATTATGGCTTCGAGGTAGATATGTAGATGTCATTGAGGCCAAAGTAGAAGAAGAAAATCAATGGTCATAGAATTTGAATACCCAAATAAGTCTCTCACAAAAGAGGCTCCTTTTAATATTGAGCAAGACATTGATGCTATGGAGGATTAATCATTGGAATAGTAGGAAGAAGAATGAGATTTACTGGACGGAATAAGTCCTTACTTGATGGTAAAGAAAATTTTGGCATAGGTTCTGCTGGAGAGGGAAATCATGTAGGTCGTGACCCTCTAAAATATCTTGTTAAAGCCACCAATGCCCCATTTCATATGGAAGATAATAAAGGTGAGAGCCTATGGGGAGATCATATCACAATTTCTTCCAAGGATAGTGAGTCAGTGTAATGCTAATAGTTTCTTGTTTTGCATGTCTTCCATTTGATTTTAGCCTTAGTTAGAATTTTTGTCACGGTGCCAAGTTTTAGTAGTTTGTATTCAAACCTAGTTTCCCTTTCTAAGTTAGGTCATGATAATATTATAGATATATCTCATATGATGAATTTGATCTTTTTATCAAACTTAGTTCAATCTTGGTTTCCCTTTCTTGGGAAGGATCTAATATTATTTTTATTTATCTATAAGGAAATCACATCTTAATCCAAAAAAAGTTGAATGTTGTTGGTTGGTATGGCTTCCCATAGGGCAGGCCAACTCTAATGTTTTTGTACTATATGTTGTTTCTCTTTGCTTCTAATCTAGATTAAGAAATTTAATTTCTTTTTGAATATATATATAATTTTTGAGTTGATATGCCTCAAAATTCTAAAATGCTTATACTTATTGTTCCTATTATAACTTCTTTTGTGTTTGATCCATTTTTAAATAAATTATGAATTGCACTATAATATAAAATTATTTACAACCTAAAAGAAATATTGTTTGATTATGTTAAGACCATTATACCCTACATTAATGCATGCCCACATAATTTCAAGGGAATAATGACTTTTGTAATTCTAAAAAAATATAAAACTAACATCATAAAAAACAATCAGGCAAAAGAATGATCCACTCTCTATAGTCATGAAACCCTTGGAACCTAGTTGGATACCATAATGACCTTGGGCTGCCATCAGGTTTTGATCCACCATATTAGTTCCTTTTCAAAAAGTCAAATCCCCATAAATTTATC
>LPNX010873393.1:245985-271994 GCA_001517045.1 Pseudotsuga menziesii | reverse complement strand
ATTCTTAGGATCTCCCCTCATTGAGAATTCCGTACGTAATTCCTCTTGGAAAGAACTGTTATCTAAACTCTTCCTTAAGCTGTCCAATTGGACCATTAGAACCCTCAACCTTCTGACTAGGGTGGTTTTGCTCAAACATGTCTTCGAGGATATGCCCTTATAGCTTTTATCAGTCATGGTTTCTCCCAAGCACATTCTGAAGGAAATTAGAAACATCCACTGCAACTACTTATCGAGTAGATATCACTCCATAGGAAAATGGTCCCTGGTAGCCTATGAAAATGTATGTACACCCAAACTTAAAGGATATCTTGGCCTCAGATACCTCAAGGTCATTAATAGTGTTATGGTATTAAAAACCTTGTGTAATTTTGTGTTCAATCCCTATTATTCTTGGTCCTCAATCTAGATGAATAAATATGATCTCCTTAATAGTATAGAAGACCTTGTGTATATGGAGGGAATCCATAAGGGTTCCCTTGTATGGATATTTTCCTGGTATCAAAGAGATCTTATTATAAACAACAAATTTTGGGAAATTTTTAATATCCCGAATTAGGATTGTTGGAGATATTAACTCAAACAAACATGCCAGATCAAATAATTTGCAAGACTAATAACTAGTCTGAAACAAGTTTTGACACACTAGCGATTGACATTGATAAACCTCCCAAGGTTTGAATAGTTGAACTTGGGGTTTAGGTATGAAATATCTAAGGTGTGAAGTAACAAGGATAATAGGCCTAAACTAGCCTTGGAGGTCCTATGCACAATGTACTGGGATCTTTGAGGTTTCGAACATCTGCGAGGCTAAAGTGTACTTCCAGGCTCCTGGGTGCACCAACATATGCATAATAGATTCATGAGATATTGAAGGTGAATAGGTAGGGATTTGGGCATACATATATATATCTAGAAAACATGGAACAACAATGGATCAACAAATTTGGGATTGGGGAGCTTTCACTATGGTTTGGATTGCGAAACTGATTGTTCTGATGCCTTTCCCAAACATAGTATGAACTTCACTAAAATATGACCTAAATCATGGATTGGTTTTAGGATGGTATTAATAACATACAAGAACTTGCATAACCAAAATTAGACTTATATAATGCATTTAATTCCAAATTCAATAAAACTAGCTATTTGGATTGCTCGACTAGTTAAGATCCAGACAATATCAAATATTCTTAAAGGATATTGAAACTCTATTTTAAGGCATGTAATGGATTCATTAAATACTTAGTGACCTGACACAACTTACAGAAATGAAAATCATAACATTCTACCCTCTTCTATAATGTATCCTATTTAACAAAAAGTGAATAGAATCCTAGAATCTTTTGTGTTATGGGCATAACGTTTTGCTCCTAAATCAGAATTGGGCTGACTTTGGACCATTGGAAAGGTATTGAAATTATATACAAATTTTCTGTTTTTATTTTTTCCTAATTCCTTACCATTTGTCCAGGGCAGGCGTTTCATTAACAAAGCATCTTTTAAAAGATGCTTTGTTACTTAGACACTCTCCCAGACAAATGATAAAGAATTAGGGAAAACTCAAAACATCAAAGTTGTAGAGAATTTCAATACCTTTCCAATGGTCTAAAGTTTTCCCAATTCTGAGTTATGAGAAAAATGTTATGCCCATAATACAAAATATTCCTCAAATATTCCGGTCTTTTATCAAATAGGAAATTAGGGATGATTTTAAGGAACCATACTTATTTATAAGTGTATAAATGTTGGTGAATCTTACCAATTCTTAAAATACAAACTATAAAATGTTTGGAGATATTTTTCAAAAAATATTTTAAATTCCAAGGATTTTATATTGTTTATATAATAATTTGGCGATTTTTAGGGTGAAAAAATTTTACCCCATCAAAATTGGGCGAAACGGGGCTTCAAAAAATGAAAAATGGCGAATCTTTTTATGGAGAAAAAAAAATAGAAAAATAGCCCATTGGGCTAAATTTCACCCCTAAAATTATCCCTTAATAGGATACATTTTAGGAAAAATAAAACCTTATGTGGTTGAGTGGAAGTTAGTAAAATACTTTCATTATGAAAACTAGTCAAGTTCTAGTGCAAAACTAACATAGGGAAGTAAATGGATTAATAACTTAGAATTGATGGAAGCTATTAATAATGGTTCTGAAATTAATTATTATAAAGGATGAACATTACATATTAGAGCCTTAGTAATGACCTTTACATCAATATGGGTGGACATAGACATCGTCAAATATACATTCAATGAAAAAAATCACATTAATACATAGGAATTCGACCTTCATGGATTAAACTCCTGTTATATTCTTGAAATATTCTGTAATATTATTGAGGGGAATACAAGGGATGCAATTATGGAGGATGTAATTCTTCCCATTTGAACAATGATTGATTCCTCAATTGGATGGTGGACAGAATGCCTTCATTGGAGAAATTTGTACCACTGAGCTACATTCTTCTCTAAATATTATGGCGGATGAGATAAACACCATGAAACTGCAACAAAACACTTTGAATGGTTGGAGCACATCACCGAAATAAATCAAGGGGCACATCTCCTAAGAACCAATGAGCATAAGAACTCATAGATAAAAATACATAACCAAAAATTGTGAAATGGATTTGGAATTTTATTTTTTAGACCACTGGATTTGGAATTCAACCCTCCTTGGTTAATTAACCCTTCGGGTTGAGTTTGATGACTTGTGTCCCTCCCTATTTACCTCACTTTTGTGCCCTCATGAGCTCCCTTGCGCTTTTGGGAAAAATTTTGATTACTGCTTTGGTCTTGATTTACCTTGCTTTGGATGTTTCTTGATTTCTGATTTTTTCTTGCTTTCTATATTTTATACTACTTTTCTATCACTTTATGCTTTTTCTTACATTTTTCTTGTCTTTTAATTTTGCACTAACTTTCCTACTTTTGCATCTGACCTTGTTTTTGCCAATTTTGATCCTCAATTCAATTTGGAAATATCGTCTAGTGTATTAAATCCTCATCCCTTGTGCTTTTCCAAGCTTATATATCTAACTACTACTAATTAAATAATTACATTAATATAATTTATCCAGAATTGCGTCCCAACATTAATTTTCAAAGTTAATAATCATTCCCTAGTGCTATAAAATGATTAATCGAAATATTAGCACTTGACCCTTTCTACCAATTTATTAATTTCTCCATGGACAATAAACTTAGGATTGGTAATTAATTCCCCAAGTAAAACCCTAGGTGGATAAACATATGACATACTAAGTTACTTTGGCAATATTGGTCCATGGTCAATCTTGGGGACATGACAAAATTTATGATGGGAACAAAACACATTTTTTGGATGATGCTCGAAAGCATCTACCTAACTTAAATAACCATCAAGTGGAATGACCTTCAATCCATTAAAACTAAGCACATACATATAAAAGATCAGCTTATATGGGACTACAAATATGCAATAATCTACAACATTAAAGAAGCCTGCCACCTAACTATGGGACATGACAATATACCCGAAGAAAGAGTTTGGAAAACAATATAGACCACAAAAGTATGGCAAAAAATTTCCACTTTTCTTTGTCTAGTCATACACAAAAGAATCCTAATATGAGACCATTTCTAAGAGATGGGATATCCATGATCCTCCCAATGTACCCTCTATGATACGAATAATGAGAATACTAGCCACCTCTTGAATATATGCCTCTATGCTTCAACACCTTGAGATAGATCCTCTACTAACTTTTTTCAATCTAATTGAGAGAGGGACTCCATTAAAACCATCATTATTAATTAGCACCAGGACCCATTTCAAAGTAAGATCTTCCATAGAATTTGACATATTCTTCCAATTTTCCTCATTTGGGTCATTTAGAAAGATAGGAATGATAAAATATTTAAGAAGGAGACCACATATATACAAAATTTATGGATAATGATAAAAGAAAACATCCAGAAAACCCTACAATAGCTAGCATAGAATCAGAAAGACATGAATTTCCCTCAACAGGGAAAAACAATATGGACCATTGCAACCTCATCCCTACCATAATATTGACCTCAATTAAGAACAAGTAGTTCCTTAGTGAGATCCTATACTATTGGAAATTCCCCATAGATACTTCTACAAACTCAACTTCAACGAAGCTTCCAAAGGAAATTCATGCATAACATGTTACATGGGATTTCTAGAGACAACGAAGGAAAGCTACAATGGGTGTATATATGTTCATTGGGAACATAATTAAACAATGCAATCAAAATTCAAGGCCTAATTACTAGTATTTATAGATCATTGTAGCAGAGCTTCAACAAGATTATCATAGAGGGAGACACTCAAATCCTAATCCAAACTATTCATAAAATCATCCCCAATACCAAATCCAAATAAAAATTCCACAAGTTAGAATATTGCTTATGGCATGGTGGAGATGGGTCATCTAATCCATAGGATAGGAGTCCTCAATTCCTCCCACATTAGACACAAAGGAAATCAGTTGGATGAAAAAATGGCGAACGCAAGAATTGGCTTCTAGGAAGGGGAATTCAATAAGTTTAAGAAGGACTTACAAATCGATATTGTTATTCAAGAATGTATCCAAAGCGATTTGATTGGCAATAATGGACAGCCTAGGATTCCTAACCCACACACCACTAAGCACCACACCATCAATACAAATGTGATAAATGGGCTTCAGATGGAGGAGAGGGAAATGAGCAAGAACATGATGGATAAGAAAATGGTATTTCTAGAGATAATTTGATAGAATTGGAAGGGAATAGATGTGGAATGGAATGGGGTACATGGAATAAGGATACAGCTGCGCACATGGTCACCAAGTATGTGAGGCCTTCATACCACCCTCCCTCACACAAACAAGTTACTCAAAATGAATTATGTTTGTAATGTGAGTCTTCGGCCTAAACATTTGATTACAAACAATGGAGATAGTACCTATATCCATGAGACTTCATGATTATTTTAGTAAGTTTCCATGCCATATAGTTTGGGGCTGCAAATATGATGAAGTACAAAATTACCTTCTCTCATTCTGCGAATTTGTTAGAATTTTCCCTTAGTTATTTTTGTGACATTTTGTGTTTCTTTTCTTTGATGAAATCAAAAGGAGTCATGGTGGAAATTCCAGTAGAGAAGAGGGAAGGTATGCAAACCAGAAGGGTCCACTGAATTCCTATTGGTAGGAGAAATCATGTGATATCGAGCGGGATAGAAATACTACTAAAAATTTTCAAGAGAAGATATCAAAGGACACAAATAAGTGTTATACAGCTGATTGGCACCTCTCCGTCCGAGTGCTGATATCCCTCAGGTCGGCACACAAAAGGACACTTATGGATTGAGGTTTGCCCAGTTTCATTATACCTTGGTTGATGATGAAAGACATTCCCTTTTTATCCAGCTGGTTACTTTGCTATTTTGAGAGTTGAGATGTATGCGCGACTCTCCCTATTAGCATGTCGCGCATATGCGCGGGTGTCAAGTTCAGCAAGTCGCGCATAGATCTATGCGCGGGTTGTCCTTATACAGAGTCGCGCATGATGCGCGGGTTGCCTTACTATAGACCCGCGCATATCTCCCTCAAAATTAATTTTTAAAAGCACGCGTTAATGGAAGATTAGTTATCTTATTTATCTTAATCCCATTAACTGCTGCAACCTCCCTAACCTTCGAGAACTGCCTCATTTCACGTATATAAATAGAGGCCTTGGGGAGGGGTTTGATAGATATACTTGGAGAGCAAAGTTATGCTGGTGGATTTACTACAGAACCTTTGGAGCAGAGAAACTCAGAGTCCTTTGGTGACAGAGGAGTCCCTTGTTCAGGCATTGGGTTGTAACCTAAACTCCCTCTTTTATTGTTAATAAAGCAGATTACTTCTTCCATATTGTGTTTCATGTGTTGTAGTTTGGTAAAGATTTATACTTCATTATAATATGTGATTTACCTAACCTGCATCTTTATATATGAATCATATTGTATATTGGAGGAACCTTTTGTTAACAGGTTGAAGGAGGAATTATCCTGGAGATTATAAGAGTGGAGCAAAGAGGAAGGAATCAGCTTGGATCAACCTTCGTTTATTACAAGTAAGTTCCTGCTACTTCCCTATTTCCTATTTGTACTTTTATAATCAAACTGTCTGCAAGGTCTAGTATGTTGGTAACCCCCAGACCTAGGTTATTAGGTGAATTATCCTTTACAACAATAAGGACATTGAGTTGTTGGAAGAGGATATTTATGGAGACAAGGAATTCATCCCTAATGCACCAAATTTTAAGGAGTTTGAAGGATGGATTCAAAACCCTGAGAAAACTAGCGGTAGGATTTACCTTTGCAATAGAAATATAGGCCTCTATTGGTCGGTAAATACCCTCTTGGGAAATACTTAGATATTATACCTCTTAGAGGAGTTCCATATCCCTAAATGTTATTGAAGAAAAACAAAATATTCTTAGAAATTACATGGGAATCAAATTTCAAATCACAAAGGTAGCTGAGGAGCCTCTAGCACCAACCCCATATTATCCCCAACACATCAATTTGGAGGAGGATGATGACCATGAAGAAAATCCTTCTAGTTGGAATCAAGGGCCATCCTCATGGGGTCGTCTGGCATTCTAAATGGTGACCCTCTAGTAGTGTTTGACCAAACTCCCTCTAAGTTTTATTTTTGCATAGTATGGAAAAGGGTTATTAAGGATATGATTTAGAGTTTTTCTACCAAACTTATAATAATTGGACATATTATTTACTCTATGCAACTCTCAGTTATATGGTTTTAAACTTAGACACTCTCTATGCAGCTCTTTAGTTGTTCTATTTTTCTTCGGGAAGAGCACTTGAGAGATTTTGCATATTTGTACTTTTTGTATGTTAATAGAATAGAAGGATCTACCTTACTTAAAAAACACCATTTTCTGTATATACAATTATACATAAATTTTTAAAGAAATTTAATTATCTACATACTCAACACATGCACTAGTGATGATATATGCATTATGTTTTACCTAAAAAATAACATACCAATGTTAGAAAAACTC
Source organism: Pseudotsuga menziesii (assembly GCA_001517045.1). Taxonomy (NCBI): domain Eukaryota; kingdom Viridiplantae; phylum Streptophyta; class Pinopsida; order Pinales; family Pinaceae; genus Pseudotsuga; species Pseudotsuga menziesii. The sequence continues at coordinate 264,916 of LPNX010873393.1, read as the reverse complement.
GAATTTAACATATATGTAGAAGATCCTATTAAAAAAAATTATATATATTTTTAAGCTAACTCAATTTCCTACATTTCATCTTGCTCCACTATATTAAAATTGATTATGGAAGTGCCTCAAATGATTCCTCCAAGTCAATAAGTAGTTTTGTTTTCATGTTTGGATTTCCACTAATAGACCATGATGAACTTGCACAGATTCATTTTTTTATTAAATGAAAATAATGTTTTTGTTTTATATATGTTTATATCCAAATTTTATTTTTGTTTTTTTAACTATTAAACCAAGTATTAAAAAATTGAAATTAGCTTACATTTTTCACAAGGAAAATAATGCATTTATTTTTTACTTTTTACTTTTTTTAAGAAAAAAGATAACTTATTTTTTTTAATAAAGTAATTCAAATACTAGTGATATGCTTAGACCCAAAGTATATATAAAACTTCACCAAACGATTTTCATAAAAATATTTAAAAATATTCCCTTAAATTGATTTTAAGTATAAGAATATAAAATGTCAAACTTTAGGATTGGATAAAAATGTAAATTAAACAAATGATGCACTAGAACACAAAACCTCCACCAAAAGTGAACTCAACCATCTCAAGCCATGCCAAAAAAGAATGGAAGAAAACCCAAACACCATTACACAAAGTATTTAATTGAGGCCTTAAATTAATACCAAACTCCACCACACTAAAATCAATAATAAATGTGAAACTTAGCCTCAGCTTCAATGTCCACATAATGCACAATAACATTTCAAATTACACTCAAAACAATAAACCTAGACAAAATTCCTATATAAAAAACCAATTATCAACAACATCCACATGAATAGTTAAAAAAGACCAAATTAATCTAAAACAAATTGAAACCATGACATTTATTTTCTGTGAGTCCAGTAAACACTCCACTCAAACCCCCACCATTCTTCAAAGCCAAGACCCATTGTAAACACTACACAACAAACCTACTCCAAATTAAGCAAAAAGGTGATCGGAAACAAATCTAGTGAATAGTTGTGCAAATATTAACGAGGAAAGAAGGTAAAGGCGACAAAAAGATAGGGGTTGAGAATCATAGTTCTCATTGTCAAAGCAAACTATAATTAATATAAATATTGATCTTCATCAATATGCAAAAATGGTAGATAGAAGATTATTGGATAGAAGTGCATGTGGTGCAAAGTTAAAAGCCGTTTGATTTGGTATGGAATATGGTGTTCCCATTTCTTCCTTAAGAAACATGTTTTTGACATTCTGAGATCTTTCTACCACCTCTACAAATACCGGGATGGCTTCAGCACTGCCAACTTTGAAACCAAGAAACCATCATTTTCAAGAAGTTGGAGAAATATTTTCTGTTAAAAAACATCATTTATTATTATTATTTAAGGTTAAATCCTCTATAATTACCCGCCACAATGGGTGTAATGGTTTGGATGTTCACAATCAACTTCAATTAGCTCATGTAAAAACCTTTTAACTTTGGGTTTTAAAGGAAAAATTATTAAGTTAAATGATGTTATGTTTAATATTAAGTTAATAAATTTTTAAAAGTATATTAAGACCAAATTAATAAAAAATTTAAATTAAGAAAACAAAATTAACAAGTGGAATCAGTTGCTTAGTACCTGCCACTTATGTAAGAAACAATGTAAAGTAAATTAACATCGGACATCATTCATGGTCATTTACAACTCCATGAGTGATTTAGGCATTAAGTATCCCTTCGTAGTCTTATGAGAAATTTTTGGTAGACATGAAACACCTAACACTAGACACTACCATCCATAGCCTCATAAGTGATTTAAGGCATACATAGCCCTTCATAGTCACGAGAACCATTTTTTATAAGCATTATGCACCCAACAATAAAGTAGTAAGTGATATATTGATCGAGATGTATATAATTTACGCAATGTAGTGGACCATTCATAACTCAAGAGTCATTTAAGGCTTACACCGATCTTTATAATCTCTCATTTCCCATGTTATATATCTTATGCTTTTACCTCAGGTATTTAGTCATAGCCATATCTTTATGGGGAAAAGACTTACTTTTTTAAGGAGAATAGGATAAAGCTTTTGTATTTGATGCCCCGGCTCTCTAGTAGTTAATTTAGGACGGTGGCGATAATAGAAAACCATTTAAAAAAAATGAAGGCAATGTTTATGAAATGAATAGAGTTGAAAGATAGGTGGATATACTAATAGGATGTTTAGTCTTAGATAGATTTTGGTAAGTGGTTAAAAAAGTTTAAAAACATGTGTTGTCTCTTTGGAGGTTGTAGGTTCAAAACCAATTGGATAGGGTTGGTTATTGCCCTATTATGACAAAGCTCCAAAAATAAGAAACCGAAGTTCTTCCAAACTTCTCTGTCTATGCTATATCACAAATTATTAATATATCTAGATTGCAGATACTCTTAAAAAATTGTTCCCATTTAAAAAACACTCTCTCTAAGTTTGACTTCATTTAGAAACACTCTGTAGATTTGACTGCATTAGAGAAACAAAAATCTCTCTTGGAACTTGGATATTTTGTGCTGCATGAAAACAATACACCTCTAGTGGGCAACGTGGTTTGTAGGGAATGATTCAGTTGCTGTGTGTGAGCAGTATATGCTGACTAGTGTCTTAAGTGCACATAAACCCTAGAAAAATCTATTTATTTCAATACACAAAGTACGTATGTATTTAAGTACCGAATCCCGATGTGCATTCTACAAGACTCTACGCATTGTACAGGAAGAGTCTTCTGTCATATGTCAGGCACTACGTCTGGAATTCTGGGCAATAAGATCACCTTCTGCTCTGTATTTCGGTGTAAGACCACTCCAATCTTTGCATTATCCATTCCTGCGACGTATCTTCCAAGCAGCAGAGAATGCAAACTTGAAATNTATGTAAGTTTTTATAATCTTTTTGTAAATTTGATTTATTTATAATTAAAACTCATAAAAAAATATAAAAATTATAAATAGAAATATAAGAAACTGTTGTTTTCTATTGGGTTAGAGTAATTAGTAGTAAGTAATTAAAATGAAAAATTGTAAATAAAAGGTCATAGGTTCAAATTTACTATAAATATAGCAATAGTTTAAAAAGGCTATTTTTTCCCGCAGTTTTTTAAGTTTTCCCTATAATGTTTCCAAGAATTCCAAATAACAATTATTAAACTTGTGTGATTTGGTTGCACTCAAAGATTTAAAGTTAAAATGTTAGGGTTTTATAAATATATTATTAAAAACAAAAATGGTTACTTCAAAGGTCTGTCACATGGCAACTTGAATCATTTTTTATTTTCTGTTTCTTTTTATCTCACATCTTCTAGTTATTTTCCATGAATTGTTGGTTATCCATTCATAAGCAATGAGTTATCCATGCATTGCTACCAGCTATCCATTCATGAGGTACCTACCATTTATTTTTTATTTTCCTTTCTTTATAATTGTTTATTTCAAATTTTGAACGACTACCATAAAATCAATCTCTAAAGTACACTTGTCTCATCCTAGATAAAAAAAAGTATAGGTCATATTCCACCCCAAATTTCAAATGAAACTTTCTATCAACTTAATAATTAACTTTATTTAACCATTTAACAAAATTAAAAATATATAAAATCAAAATTCTCCCAAATTTAATAATATAAAACTATAATAATTAATAACAAAATTTTACAACAAATTCCATTTATTAATTTACTCTTTTCCTAAGACATTATGCTCATGGTTGTCTAATAATGGTTTTAAGTATGATTTGCACACAAATACGTAGTGGTACATCTTGAATGCATTTTATGTGTTAAATTAAAATAAATTATAAATGTCAAGCTTGGTTTAATATGCATTCGATATCTCAAATTAGAATAAGTGATAGTGTAAATTTCAAGCTTGTTTTCATTGAATTTTGATTCAGCTCCATTATTAAGTCCAAGTACCCTGCATCCATCTGGCACACATTTATAATATATTGTATTCATTCTAGAACCTACAATAAGCCTTGCAAAGGTTTTAAATACCGCTTCTAATGCCGTAAAATACAAGAAAATACAATATGCTTGAATTTGTCATGACCTTGTATGGAGTAATGAGAACATTCCAGATTGTCTCTCGTGCCATAAATTCATATTTCATTTTAAAGAGATGCTTGCCCGACTGCTAGTCAAAGCTACTGCGTGCAACAATATGAATGAAGCGAAATATTAGAGAAATTCAAGATGAATCAATTGTCGATTTCATTATGCTTTCAGAGAAAATAATTCAAATCGGAAATACATACGACGGAACCACCATGACATTATTTTTTTTTAAAGTAGATGCGTAACTGAATTTTCAGCACGTGAAATCTTCCCTAGGGCTGGCTATTGACGACTTTGGCCTCAGACGTCATGTTTAACATATCGTTTAGATTGACAGGATATATATTAGAGAGGGAACCGGAAAATAAGCGGTTGACAATAATGCTAATTGCAGGTTGACTGGGATGATACTGGTCCTAGAACACATAGGCGTCCCTGTCTGAGCACACGCTTGACGCCGAAGTGCAAAGCCCTATGCCGTTATAGATTCCTTGTCCGCAGCAAGCGTTCCTGGCAGTCGAGAATCCTGCACGAAAAGTAATCATAATCAGCGAGTGCTATACCACCGTGAATTTAAGCCCAAGGATTGATAATCAGAAAAATCTTTGGAAATTAGAGCATTACCATATGCCTGAGGGTTGGAGAACAAATCCTGGTTCGACCGAAAAGAGTTACCCATTGTATAGATTTGAGCAGAATACTGATTGTTCAGCTGATCAATTATAGATCTCAGGCCCATGTTAAAAAACGCACTGGCTTGCTGCAGCTGCGGAGCACAATCACCATTTATGGATCTCATTGCCCTCTCTGCGGGTACACAACCCAAAGGACCTGTGGACAGCACCAGAACCTTACGGGCTCCCAACTCGTAAAATTTCTGCAAATTCATCACCAGTCAAGGGATTATGTTTTCGATGTTTTCTTATCACTATTTTATGGTGTGTATAATCTATGAATTTCATAAAATAGTGAAAATATTATAAGCAAAACAAATTATTACCGCTAAATACTTCTTGTATTCTTTGATAATGTAGCTACTGTAGCTGGATAACGAATACTGCAAGGATCTCAGTGATACAGGAACAAGATAGTAGTTATTGATGTAATCATTTCCTCCCAGGACGATTGTCACTAGCCCCTGCGCAACCAGCCTGTTGGTCGCAGGACGTCCTATGATGCCTGCAACTTTGTCTTGATACTGTTGGAAGTACTGGAACTGCTGGGGCATTCTGATAATATTAGCCTATGTGCAAACAGTTTCTCTTGGATTTAATCAATAAGATAATCAAGTCATTTTCCATAATTTTTAATAATGACTCCCATCGATTTATATCAATCACATTTTATTTTACAATTGTCTTAGTATTTCTTAAATTAGCTTTCATACTAAATTCTTCCATGTCATTATGGTCAAAAACATATTAATTCATACAATTATACCAATTCAATAACATTTTTCATAGCTAAATCCACCGATATTATAAAAAATGCAATGTAGATAACCAATTGACAAATTCCCCAAAACATAATCACTAATTACCAGTCAAAACAGTAGTAGATAGGGCTAGGTATTATTGTAGATAAAAGTTCCAAAGGTTTGCTAATTCCATACTCTTAGAGGTTGTAGATAGAAACACAAGCTAGTAGTATAATTTTTTAAAACAAAAGCTGCATTTTTTTTAAATTGCATAGATCGATAGAACGTCAAACCGACAGAATTGATATACGTACAAATTGGACTCCCGTATCGTTCAGAATGCCAACGCCTGCAGAGGCGAAGTTGGCACCTACCAACAATGCATTGCCGGTTAGCGAAGGATCTAGATATGGCAGCGGGGAAGGAGCACCGAGCTGCTGGCCTGAAAAAATGCGAATATTTCATTCAAATGTTATCAATAACAAATACATGTAGAGTCAACGGATAATGAAATAACTCTGAAATACTGACAGATGGATCTTGATAATCAATAAAATAAAAAATACTGACTGATATAATCGGGGAGATTGTATCCATTGGAGAAACGTCCGGTATCATTTGTTATATAAGAAGGGGCAAAGAGTTCATGCAGATTCGTGACATGAGTTGAGTTTAGTTTGTAGGAATACAGCTCGTCCTTTCCTCGTCATAACATTAAGTACGAGGTCTTCTCTTGCTTAGTATTTGTTAGCAGAATCAATTGAGCAGAGATCCCGTTTTAATTAGTTGAATCCCATTTTCAATCTGTGAACTGTTACATCGTTGAACCACAATGTCTGGCTATCGAAGTGTGGTGCTATTGTTTGTTTTTCTTTGGATCTTTTGCATTCGATCCGAGGCAGGGAAGAGCATCGGAATTTTCGAAAACTTGAAGGGTGCTGTTCTGGGACGGCCTGTGGACGCTAAACATGGGCAACAAACTGAAGCGAAACACATGGAAGAGCCTGAACAAGTAGTTGATGTCATCATTGCCATGTGTCAAGTGAAAACCAGATACCAAACTCCAAGAATGACATCATTTCTGATGGCCAATCAGAAGTTCACAAAATATCAAATAGAAATATTTTTATTAAAATTTAAAATATTTTTTTGCAAGCTGCAAAGTTTAACTTTGGAAAACTGATTTTGATTTTTTGCTGGCAGCAAACTAATAGAAGGTCAAAGGCGGTTGACTAGCAACCGATTACTATATACCTGTTGTGGCAGGTATAATAAGAAAGATAATGGGTAGAATCTTATCATGTTATTCAAGTAATTCATGTTATTTAATCATGCATATATGAAGTAATTAATACTTAGCAGCAAGTAAAAAATTACAATAAATGCAAATATTTGTTACTTGTTGTGGCAGGTATAATAAGAAAGATAATGGGTAGAATCTTATCATGTTATTTAATCATCCATATATGAAGTAATTAATACTTAGCAGCGAGTAAAAAATTACAATAAATGCAAATATTTGTTAGGTGTATGAGTACATACAATTTATGATACCTGTGTCTCATGAACTAACTTGAGTGTTTGAGTAATCCAAGTTTGATTTAGAAGGTTTATTGGTGGATTCCTTAAGTTGGATGATTTTGTTGCATGCTTTACTTTAGGTTTTTGCTAGGTGTAGTGCTTAATTTTTGTACGATGCATTACAATAGCCAATGTATTTAAATTTAACACATGAATACATTTAACACATGGAAATTTTTTTATGATGTCTCTTTGCACTATCTAGGGAAATTCCTAGTAATTAAATTGTAAAGATTTTGTATTGTTGAATGATTTCATACTGCTACTGCTTATGTGAGCACAAATCTCTATCCTCAACCATTGATATTATTTAATTTCCAAAACTACTTGTTTAGTTGTTTGGTGGTTGTTTGTTCCCTTAAATTTTGTATCGAAGGATTTTATTTTGTTGAATACGTATCTTGTTTATTGTTGAATATATTGGAAAAATAATGGTCTTTCTTTGTTTTTGAATTAGTCCAAAATATTCACATTACATTGTGCTGTAGTGGAGAGATCTACTTTATTAGTTTTACTTCTATAGGTTTTTTTCACTACTATTGTCAATCCATAGGAAGAACGTGTCTCTTTCTTTATATAATTTATTTACATGGAAAACCCTTGGTATATTTTCCTAATTTTGAGGATGATACCTAGGTTAAACCCTACATTCTTCAAGGCACAAGGACAATTTAACAATAGGTCTCATTGTTGTTACAACAATATACTCATTATGACCTAAATGGTATGGAATAGAAATTGGGTTGGGAGAATAACATTCCATCCTACAATGACTTGGCCTAGACCCAATTGACAACTCTGCATTTGGAAGTTGTGGTTTATTCATATCCTTATTTTCAATCTCTCAATGGGATTTTTTATATTGATTTTTCATCACTTCTTTCTCCGTTGAAGCATAACTCTTAGTATAAAAATTATCAAGTTGTATGTGGAATAAAAATGCATGCATAGTGATATTTCCTTTGGTTATCAAACAAAAGAAAAGGAGAAATAGGGAGCATAAGGAGGTGTGTATGCTAAAAAATTTGCTTTTATGGCATGATGAATTTTATGGGATTTTCATGAATATAGAACATATAAAAATTAAGCGATAAATAGTAAATTTGTTACAAACTCGTATATTTATATCACTCCATCACTACCAAAAAATACTATTATCTCTCCATTAAACCTCAATTAAAGGACCCTTGCCATGGTCTCCCAATATATATTTATAATCTCTTATTCTATAACTACTACACATTTCCTTTCCCTCATAGGTACTTCTCCAAATCCTTTTTTCTTATCTTGATTGGATATTACATGTATCCAAATGGCATAGAGCAAAGTCAAATGTTGGCATCACTCCATGCATGTTGGATCATCACTCCATGCATGTTGGATGCTTAGAACTATTAGGAGTGTTTCAAAAAAACCACATGATGCATGTTGGATGCATAGAACTATTAGGAGTGTTTCAAAAAAACCACATGTTTAGTAGTAAATTCTATGATTGTTATTCCTTCCACTGGAAAATATTATGCAAGTTATTTCTGTACATAATCTCCTCATATCTTCATCACTATTTATAGATGAAGTTGGGGGTGATGGGAGACAATGTGCATTTATGAATGAGTCTATTTGTAATGTTAGTGAATACATGAGTACATGATATGGATAAATATTTAGAGAATGGTAGTTGTGTTTAATTAGAACTCTAAAGGAAATGAATGGTAGTTGGGATCAATAGTGTTGATGGTTCCACTGTAGAAGAAGATGGAGACCAAAATTCAGGGAAAATTTTAATAACCCTCCATAAATTTATATGTATAATAATTGAGAGAAATTTCATGTTAAGTATGAAAATTCAAAGGTTAATTGATCCATAATAAAATATGTATTTATATAAATGTTTTATTGATCTATAAAATATTGGTGAATTATAAAATGTAGTGAATATTCACATTAAGTACAATAATAAATATAAATCAAATATATTTAGTTAATATTAACATATATATTACAAAAATTTTAAAAATAAATTATTTTCTATTACAAAAATATATGGAATCAATTGAAATCCATCTTATTATAATGTTTATATGAACTAAATCTTATTGGAAAATTATTTAGTGTGATCAAATCCATTCATTTAATAAGTTTTTACATAATTTAAAAATAGTAAATATGGGTTGGCTTAACAAAAATATGATTGAATTGAAAATACAAAAATACACTATATGTAGAAACAAAATGTTAATAAGTAGAATTGAATGGAATGTGTCATTGGGCCTTTTAATTACAACGGGAAAACACTTAAAAACTAGTCATAGTGATTATTTGTTCACGCTTTAAAAATTATTGTGGTTCTATGCATTATAGATTATGATCTCTCCAATTGTAATGACATATGACTTTAATGCAATTGAAGTTTCAAGAGAAATTAACGAACTAAAATCAATTTATCAAATGGAAAGTAAAACATTGGTTTGACAAACTAAAATCAATTTATCAAATTGAAAGTAATAATATAATATAATAAAAAATAGACTCTTAACATGGAAATTGAAAGAAAAAAATGGATATTCTAAATATCATGAATTTTCTCAAGTCCTTAAATAGGATTTATCACATGCAATACCATGGGACACCCAAAACCATGGGCTCATAAACCACCAACACTAAACCCATTACTTGTTGAATAAATGTTATATTTAATTATTTTCTAATGAAATATTGGATGAACTACTCCTTAAAAAAATACTGACTCCAATGAAATGGGGGTGAAAATGTAGGATCCATGGTTAATTTGGAGGGTGAGTATATATTACCATCAATTTGCTTTATAATTTTCGATGGGCTAAAAAGTCTAGATATTATAAAAGTATTTAATTTTAGAGATAATTATTTTTAAATATTCTAGAACATTTGTATATAAAAATGTGCCCCTTCAAAATTTAAAACCCTATTATTTCGCCCATGGCTACACTGAGTTCCAGGTAATTATTATCAAATTTTTCATTTTCAATTTATATTTCATCTTTTTGTTGGAATTGTATATTTAGTTTCCAAATTGTTTATTTCAATGAAATGTTAAATAGGTACCAATGATCTTAAATTTATTTAATTTTTTTCCAAACAAAATAGTCCTCTACCTTTGCATGTGTGTATTATAAAAGAAGTGATCATATTGTAAATAATTGATTCATTTTTTTCTTTAGTCATTTGTAAAAGTGAAATAATTTTGTGAGGCACAAAGAGGTCGAATTCATCAGTGAGGAGCAAGGAGTTTCTCATTGGTGGGAAAGGTTCAATTCTCATGAGGGCCAAGCCTGGAGCCCTGGGAGCACCTTGAGATAGTCATTGAATATGTGGTTCCATGAACAAAGATTATATTAAATGATCTCATGACCCATGGACATATAAGTGGATAAAATCCCACCCTCATTTCCTTCCTTTAAAAAATTCAATTCCAACTAGCTCATTTGGTTAAGGTGTGTGTCTCATCAATAGGGAGACCTAACTTCAATTCCCCTTATGGGTGAGCTAGTTGGGAGGACATACAAAAAATCCAACTATTTGATGGTTGATGTGGCTAAGGCGGGGGGTGATCCTCGGGTTGTTTTGATGGATTAGATGCCTCTCAGTCATGGTTTCTTAGGCTAGAGGCCACTCCCGCAAGTCAAAAAAATCCTAGCAAACAAAAATAATAATTAATTTTTTGAGATTACATAAATAGATCCATCCATCAATTTTGGTAGCAATAAATTTTTCTAATCAATAAATAGAGATATCGATGATTACTTTTGTAAATGACTTGCAATAAAATATTTACACTAATTCTATACTCATAGATAAAATTAATTTTTTGAATGTTAAAAAAATTGCAAATTTTAGTGTGAAGATGCACTTTATTTATAAAGTATTGAATATTATTTAAATCTTAAATACAAAGTGATTAAAATTGTAATATATTCTTTAGAGATGAAATTGCTACTTGAAAACATTATTTAATACAATGATTGTAATTTAAATAAAAATATATAATTGTTGGTCTTCAGAAATGACATCTTTTATGATGCCATTAGCCATTATTTCACCAACTTTACCCTTCCATCCTCATTCACTTAATTAACCATTTTCCCGCAATTATCCATTTTCACCTTATCCATTCTCTGTGTTGTTGTTTGTCCGCCATGTGGTTATAATGAGTATTCCATTTCCATATACAAAGTATCATGATGTTAAGTTGGTAGTCATCCTTTACCCTAGCCTTGTCAATTTCACCCTTCACCCTTCACTAGCAAATTGACTAAAACTATGAAGTGGGTCTAGCCCTGAAAGTGTGGTTTGAGTAATAATAAATAGAACCCTATATATGTATTTGGTTGATGTACCACCAGTGAGGTGACTACTACTTGTTATGAATGTTACTTAAATGATTTGTAGAGCATGTCTTAGCCTTGTAACAGTTGTAGCAGATGGATGATATCATGAGTTATAGTATTGGTATCTGGTCATTTACAGGTGATTATGTTGTCTATTCGATATTGTTGATGATTAGGCAGAGAACTGGAAGGGGTATGAGTATGCACCCTATATGGATTTGGAATATTTGAGTCTAGTGAGATAGCTTATTTTCAGTTCTGGGCACTTACAGAGATGATCAGGATCATTTTACCTTTCTGATGCAGTTTTGCTTCACAGGATGACATGTTTGAGCAGGGAGATGTTTTATTGGGATATCCTAGGGCATTGTATGGGGCATAGGGGGTGCATCCACTTGATTGTAATATATTACCCCCATCCCACTTGATGGGGCATAGGGGGTGCAGCTCAGTTTGACAACGTAGGTACCCTAGGAAGCTGTTTTGGCAAGTTCATGTTTCCCGAGGCAGATTAAAAAATGATTAATCGGCTACTGAAGGAATTGATTTAGGCTACTGAGGAAAGGAAATGATATGTGATGAGCCATAATGATGAGTTTGATGTCCTCCTCACCTTCTCCATCAGTTGCAGCACCTTATTGGGCCTACGGTTATTTTTTGGGGAATTTTTATATTATTTTCTCGAGCTTTTGGGAAGCTCACGATTTCCTCAAGGAGGCACAAAGTCAAAAAATTAAAATTTTATTTTATTTTATTATGCCATGGGGAACCCATAGGGAGTTATTTAACACTCCATGGACCCACCATGTGCTTCATTTATTTCTTGTTGAATGGGGTACCCTCTTTATGGGTGATCTAGTCCACTTTGGTACTTTATGGTTATATTGATCCATGTATTGTATGTTGAGCTCATCTCAACCATTGATTAGAAAATTTATATCTTTTAATATTAGCCACTCATTTTGAAATTGGTTAGAATTTGGGTTCTCTCATTTCTATTTAAAGGAGAGAGCTTCTCATTTGTAAGGGGTCTTTGGCTCTTGGATCTGGATAATAGAAAACTTTTCTTGTGGATATTTTCTTGAATCTCCTTTGCATCTGATGTTTTAGATGGTGATTGGAAAGTATTTTGCTTCTTAGCATTCAAGAAATTGTTATCATATCTATACTTTTTGGGGATCATTGTCTTGTCTACAGGAGGACAACTTCAACTTGGGCGATTTTGCGGGGGGACCTCAACTCGCTTGGATTGTCTTTGTTTTTTATCAGGGAGTTTTCATTAGTGTTGTGGTGACCTATGATTTCTTCTTTCTATTTTTCTACAGCATATAGCTTATTTCTCATGTCACAACAAATATGGTATGGTTGACATTTGTTGTGTAGGAGAGAAGGCGCATTGACTTCCTTGAGCAAACACTGGACATAGAACTTGCTTCAAGATTGTCAAATTGATCGGGATGGAAGGGATCATCATCATCAAGGAATATACAAGGTTTTCCAAGTAATATCTATAGGTTGGTTCTTTTCTTCCATGATCTCGATCCATTGTACCTTCTTTTCTTCAATTTACTGAAAATTCCAAAATATTTAAAAAATCCAAAAATACTTAATCGGTGAACCATTCGATCTTTGGGCAAACCAATACTGGGTTTTGTATACCGGGAATCCCTCTCACCAATTCATCCTCAATGATGTCCAAAAAGTGGTTGGTTTTCCCTAGATCTAAAAAACTAACTGTTTAAACCCCAACGCCCCCACTGAAATTTTGAATTTTCCATATCTGACTTTTTTTGGAAAATAATCATTTGGGTTCGTAGATCGGTCCCTCCTCATTCCAAAACACCTCCAACACTAATATAGTTGCTTCTAGGTGGCCCTAGATATGAGAAACTGACTTTCAGCACCTTAGCACTCCTAGTCATTTTCTAACTTTCCCGAATCTGATTTTTTCTGCATTTTTCCAACTTGGGTTTGTAGATCATGTCATCCACATCCCATTTCTCCTCCAATGGTGAGCTGATGCCTCACATATTGTCCTAGATCTGAGGATCTGTCCCTCCAAACCCTAGTGCTATTCCTCCTTCTGCTTGTTTCCCTTGCAAAATGAATTTTCCAGGCCAAACACTTTTCTGGGTCCATAGATTAGGGCATATCCCAAGCAGTTTCATCCTAACGTTGTGCAAATACTAACTCCATTTCCCAAGGCTAAACAGGCACTGATATCCAATCCTAGCGCTAGCCCTCTTTTGACCTCTTTTCCCTGAAAGTTGACTTTTCTTTGATGACTCAGGTACTTTGACATTTGTCACATATTTCATTGAGTCTATCACTTAGGTACTATATAGTCCCAGTTCTGTCCTTACTCACCTGACATTGGTTATGTTTCCCAAGGCATCGGTTATCTTCATCAGTTGCTAGTACCTCAACCCCAGATCTTGTATCAACCCCATAAGTTACCTTGGTTCCACTTTGGATCGAACTTGACACTTCCAAAACCATAATCCAAAGCCTTGGCCCACTTAGCAACATCTTCCATAGATCTAGGGTCTTCAATTACTGTACACCTTATGTACCTCAAGCTTACTTGATCTGATCTGGTGTCTCGGTTTGATCTCTCTTATCGGGAGTAGATATGGGTCTTCGCCTTTGTTGTCTTGGACTTAGATAACATAAAGCAAATATTTCCTTGATTGGCATGACAACCATTCACTTGGGAGTCTAGGTAGTCTTGGTTCCACCTCTTTAGTTTTCTATCCCTTCACCATCCATCCTGGATCCACCTCACATAGGAAACGACAACCTTGGTGATAACATTTTGGTGCTGCTATAGGGGAGGTAGAGGCCTACCTTGGTTCAATATAGCTCACATTTCCCTACAACATATCATTTATTAGTGAATTACTTGTGTGGTTCACCTGGCGACTCCACCATGCAACTCCATTGAGGAATGTACCGAACGTATTAATCTTAAGTTCCTAGATCGCCCTATAAACCCGGAAGGATTCCCTATAACATACGTAAGGAAAACAAACAAGTATCAGGCCCCACTATTTTCTCAAGTCATCCTTTGGCATCTCCTTCAACCTCATCTAGCCTGATGGCCAGAACAAACACCAATGGAAATTAGAATGCTCCTCCTCCACAAAACCCTAGGATTTTTGGAAGGGAGGCCAAGGAATCTCCTTTATATTTCTCCCTGATCTAAGGGGCCCCACATGACATGCCTAATAAATATTTCAAAAATGTTCCTAAGTTTGATGGAGTGTCAGCTACCTCCATCGAAGACCACATTGACAAAGTCTAGGATCATATGGAAGCATATGGAGCTGTTGATGAAGATGTATTCATGAGAGGCCTTCTGCATTCTCTGGAAGGAGATGTGCAGAAGTGGTTTGATAGATTACCCGCTTCATCCATGAATGGATATGACAACTTCGTCACAAAGCTTAACAGTAATTAATCTCACAAGTTGGATGGGAAATTCCTCTTACATCAATTGTTTGACATAAAGAAGAGGGAGAATGAAATAGTCCATGAGTTTAACCTAAGATTTGACAAGACTGTAGGAAATATCCTAGATGAAATTAGACCTAAGGACCAAGCAATTGTTATTCAATATCTCAATTATTTTAATGGTTGGTTGGGTTTCAACTTAAAATATAAGAATCCAAATGACTTAAATACTACCTAATTCAATGCAAAGATGGTTGAACAGCTTGCGACATCTATGGGTAAGAAAAACTTATTCGATCATTATGCCCCATCGCTCTTCCAGATATGACCCTAAGCTCCAAAATCCTAAGGAACCTGTGAGTGAACCAAAATAATCAAAGGACACTTTAGAAACCATGCAAGAGATGATGAGACAACTAACTATCTTAACCAAGAGTGTCGCTAGTTTTCACGATCCTAAGAGACATAGAAATGCTTATGGCCCTAAACCCTACTAGAACATGAATAGAGGTCCTGAGAGAGATCCTAATAGAAGACGACCTGAGTACCCAGAGAATCCTCAGAAGAACAATGTTAATTGGTGTGATGAGAATTATGAAGAACCATCAAACACCAGTTACCCTGATGACCAACCAAATAACATCAATTTTATGAATTATTTTTCTTTTGACGATGGGTTTGGAAGAATTCTCCTAGAGGAAGAGCCATGGGATCAAGACGAAGAAACTTGGGAGCAGGAAGAGGATTTTGTTGATGAGCCTGATCCT
This sequence comes from Pseudotsuga menziesii, assembly GCA_001517045.1. Lineage (NCBI taxonomy): Eukaryota > Viridiplantae > Streptophyta > Pinopsida > Pinales > Pinaceae > Pseudotsuga > Pseudotsuga menziesii. Next base: position 249,242 of record LPNX010873393.1, on the reverse strand, counting down.
TCATGTTGTGCAATAAACATTCTTGAAACAAAGGAACAACCACAAGTTAGAATATATAAACGAAGAGTGGATCCCCAACCTTCTTTCTTAGACAAACACAAAGCAATTAATGAAGAGAATAAGAAAGAAGAATATCTTGCCTTATAAGATTTGAATTTAAACATTGAGATAGAGAAAGAGCTAAGGAAGATAATGTGTAATATCCCTATCACTAAACTAATGAATGTGCCCTCTATCAGAAGCCAAGTAGAAGAGTTCTTTGATGGAATTGGCCAAGACAAAATCCTTGATTTGCTTTAGAGTCTAGTCACATGCAGAGCCTTAGTGGGATGCAACTTAGAAAAGATGAGAAGGATCCACCTGCTAACATCCAATCTGCTAACTATGAAAGAAAGAACGGTGGTCACCCTCCCTTTTACCTAACTTTGCACCTTCAGAATATGCTCCTGCATAATTACATGTTAAATCCTGGAGCTCCCATGAATGTAATGCCTTTACATGTCATGAAATAAATGGGATTAGAAGTGACCAAGCCCTATGGAAATGTTTGTGGCATAGACTCAAGGAAAGCACCATTCTACGGTTTGATAAAAAACCTTAGAGCTGATATGTTTGCATGCTCAGACATCTCCACTATGATGGATGTAGTTTTCCTTGATTTACCCCCAGCATATGGAATGCTTTTATCTAGAAAGTGGGTAGTTAGTTTAGGTGGATACCTCATGATGGATTTATCATACCTTTGTGTCCCAAACTCTGATGGCACTCTGATTAGAATCAATAGGGTACCCTGCTATGAAAAACATTTGGAGACTTTTGAGGAAGGAATTAAAAACACATATGGGGAAGAATTGTTGAATAATTCTAAGGCCCATATTGTAGAATATGCAAATGAAGTGTGGAAATATAGGCAGCCTGAAAGCATGTTTATGGCAATGGAAGACCACGACTCATCTTTGGAAGAAAATCAAATAACTAAACTTGCCAGGATGATTTACTTGGAAATACTTGGAGGTGAATGCTCAGAGCAATTAGAGGAATTAAGAATAAATGAGAACCAACTTCAGGGTCACGAGCAAAATGATGCAATAAATCCTACAATTGAAGTTGATGAAATTGATAATGCTAGGCATATTGGAAGAATCCCTTGTAGATTAAATGAATGGTTGGCTTTAATTGACCATAATAGATAAATATAAATCCAAGGACTTGAACCTATTTACCAATGGGAAAACCATCCTAAGTTAGCTAGTGTAGTAGATGCTGATGATGAAGTCAGTAGCACCCATGTTTCTGATGTTTCTGGGTTGTTGTCTCATTTATCTTTGGAAGTTGTTAACCTAATTCAAGTCCATGATAACTCTCTGAGTTAGAAAGAGGATGACTTAATAAATGATGCACCTGAAGGAGATTTTAATCTTAACAATCTTGTTATATTTCAGACTCCTTCAGCCACACCAAATAATGCCTTATCAGCCTATCCTCTCATCCCTAATTTTCTCCTGCCGCCTGAGTCATCCAGTCTTCACAGTCATGATTTGTCACACATTCCTAGTTCTTCTGCATCACAGTCTAGAGTAGAACCAATTGGGATAGAAGGTATGCATCTCCACGTTCCTACAGGAGAACGCCTTATCCATAACATTGTTGTGTCCCATATACCTTTCCCTTTGTAAGAAAATAGAAGCTTATGGATTGTAGGAGAAACTGTTAAACATATAATGTCTCCTCATGAAGAAAGGCCTAATGCACCTGTCCAACAGACAATAAGAGAGATTAGAGAGATTTTAGTTGGTAGTGTAGCCATTCCCATTGATGGTTGTCCACCTAGATTTGATGCAGTTCCTCCCAGAAGGAGCTCAAGGATTATCACCCCACAACCGAGAAGTCTTGTTGATATCCATCCCATTCCTATATGTAGCATTGAAGTGGTTCCTGAATCAGTAAATAGGAATATATTTCCCATCGAAAGTCAAGTCCTTGTCGAGAACCACTTACTACATTACCGATCAGGACAAGCTAATGACATTTGGGTTGGACCCTTTTCCGTTGAGCGTTGTGTGGGTGACATATGATTTCTTGTTACTAGTACTGGATGACAGATCTTACTTCCTATCAACTAGAGGGATTTGACGGGATACATTTCTGACCTCACTTAGCCTTCAGTCCTTTCTTGCTTGGTTAGAGTAGAGTAGGTAGGACATGAATGAGCCTTTCCTGGAATTAGTATAGAATCTTGCATTTTTTCCTGAAGCTCACCTTTGAAGCTCTTAGTATAGTTTTGATTTATGTTATCCTGCAAAATAAAATATCAAACTTTTATTGAAATTATGGTTATAGATTAAATTTATTTTCTACTTTTTGGTTTCATGCATTTTTATTTCAGTATTTTATATAATTTCCACATATTGTTCTGACGACCAATCTGTGAGTTTGGTATAGCTCTAGACATGGTGCAAGTAGTCGGTGATAGTTTGGTAGCGGTTGCAGAGCTAGAAGTATCGATCAAGGATGTGAGAATAAGAGTACGAGTACCAGATATTTTGAGGTTCTCAAGTGCTCTTTTCAGTAGATCACTTGTCCCAGCTGGAGCCAGATGTTATCACGTATATAGTAGCCAGGCTACCATATTCTATTTTTTAGATACAACACATTTTTCAGCCAGTTCTATTACATATGAGATGCTGAGATCAGCAGTTTTGACGGATCATTATTTTGTTAGTCGACTATTATACTCTCCCAATATGTCAAGAATGAGTCTCAGGACACTCAGATTCGAGGGCTGATGTAGCTATACAGTCATTTGCAGAGCAGTTAGTGATGCCCAGATTGGTTCTAGTATTTTCTCATTGGACAGATGATGGTTCAGATGGATTATCCGCATGGTTATGACTCAACAGTTATTTTATTGTGTTATGGTTATCATTTCTCTTATACTCATCTTTGTGACATGTACTAGCATTTAGTGTCATGATCTGGTAGTCATAAATATATGGACTTGGATGTATTTGTATTATGTATTCATGTCCCTGCTTAGACTTGGAAGTTCCTGATCTATACTCATTGGTTTTACCCTCCCTAGGGAGAATAGAGGTAGTCATTCCCACCATTTCTTTGGCTTGCTAGTGTTGAATTCATCTTTCATTGTCTCCACCCATCCATTACCTTCTAGTTTTGGTTTTAACCTGTTTTTAACCCGACTTACTACTTGACTTATCGCATGGAGGACCTTTCTCCGCTAGAACCTTTGTTGGACA
>LPNX010873393.1:178140-242702 GCA_001517045.1 Pseudotsuga menziesii | reverse complement strand
TGTTGATGATCAGGAAGAGACCTAGAAGGGATATGAGTATGCACCCTAGATGGATTTGGAATCTCTGAGTCTAGTGAGATAGCTTATTTTTAGTTCTGGGAACTTGCAAAGATTATCAGGCTGATCTTACCTTTCTGATGCAGTTTTGCTTAAGAGGATGATGTGTCTGAGCAGGGAGATGTTTTATTGGGATCTCCTAGGGTGTTCTATGGGGCATAGGGGGTGCATCCACTTCATTGAACTATAGCACCCCCATCCCAGAAATCCTGGTGGGCTTAGTTTGACAATGCAGGCACCCTAGGAGGTTGTTTTGGCAAGTTCATGTTTCCCGAGGCAGATTAAAAAATGATTAAATGGCTACTGAAGGAATTGATTTGGGATACTGAGCCAAGGAAATGACCTGGGATGAGTCATGATGATGAGTGTGATGTCCTCCGCACATTCTCTAGCAGTTGCAACACCTGATTGGGCCCACACCTGTTTTTTGGGGCATTTTTATATTATTTTCTGGAGCTTTTGGGAGGCTCGCGATTTCCTCAAGGAGGCACAAAGTCAAAAAATTAAAATATTATGTTATTTTATTGTGCCATGGGGCACCCATAGAAATTTAGTTAACACTCCATGGACCCACCGTGTGATTCATTTATTTCTTGTTGAGTGGGGTACCCTCTTTATGGGTGATCTAGTCCACTTTGGTACTTTATGGTTATATTGATCCATGTATTGTATGTTGAGCTCATCTCAACCATTGATTAGAACATTTATATCTTTTAATCTTAACCACTCACTTTGAAAGTGGTTATCATTTTGGTTCTCTCATTTCTATTTAAAGGAGAGAGATTCTGATTTGTAAGGGGTCTTTAGCTCTTGGATCTGTATAATAGAAAACTTTTCTTATGGATATTTTCTTGGATCTCCTTTGCATCTGATTTCTTTAGATGGTGATTCGAAAGTCTTTTTCTTCCTAGGATTCAGGAAATTGTTATGAGATCTATATTTTTTGGGGATCATTGTCTTGTCTACAGGATGACGACTTCACCTTGGGCATTTTTGCAGGGGGGCCTCAACTCGCTTGGATTATCTTCGTTTTTTATCAGGGAGTTTTCATTAGTGTTGTGGTGACCTATGATTTATTGTTTCTATTTTTCTGCAGCATATAGCTTCTTTCTCATGTCACAGCAAATCTGATATGGTTGACATTTGTTGTGCAAGAGAGAGGGCGCATCGACTTCCTCGAGAAAACACTGGACATAGAACACGCTTCAAGCTTCTCAAATTGATTTGGATGGCATGAATCATCATCATCAAGGCATATACAAGGTTTTACAGGTAATATATATGGGTTGGTTCTTTTCTTCCATGATCTCAATCCATTATACCTGTTTTTCTTCAATTTACTGAAAATTCGAAAATATTTAAAAAATCAAAAAATACTTAATTGTGGAATCATTCAATATTTGGATAAACCACCACTGGGTTTTGTAGATCAAGAATCCCTCTCACAAATTCATCCTCAATGTTGTCCAAAATGTGGCTTTTTTTCTTTACATCTAAAAAACTGGCTATTTAACTCCCAGCGCCTCCACTGAAATTTTGACATTTCCATATCTAACTTTTTTTCAGAAAATAATCACTTGGTGTCATAGATCGGGTCCTCCTCATTCCAAAACACCTTCAACATTAATCTAGTTGCTTCCAGATGGCCCTAGATATGAGAAACTGACTTTCAGCACCCTAGCACTCCTAGTCATTTTCTGACTTTTCTGGATCTGAATTTTTCTGCATTTTTCCAACTTCGGTTTGTAAATCAGGTCATCTACATCCCATTTCTCCTCCAATGATGAGATGATGCCTCCCAGATTGTCCTAGATCTGAGGATCTATCCCTCCAAACCCTAGTGCTAGCCCTCCTTCTGTTGGTTTCCCCTACAAGTTGAATTTTTCGGGCCAAACACTTTTTTGGGTCTGTAGATCAGGGCATATCTGAAGTGGTTTCACTCTAATGCTATGCAGATATTGACTCCATTTACCAAGGCCCAATATCTGCATTGGTAAATGGACAAACCTCCCTGTTTATAGTGTGTATCAACTCTAAGTTGGTGATAGAAATTACCTTTGGTGAGTTGGATTGTATGCCTAAATCATTCTGGTCAGTTTTCCCGATGTTTTCCACTGTGCATAACTCCCCCTAGTCACTTGAGATGTTTTTGGATAAAATTGAAAGATCATGTACTACTTGTATTAGAAACATTTATATATGCGCCCATGGAAAATGTAAATTCTAAAATGCATTTCTTAACATATACATGCAAAGGGAAAGAGAAATTAAATGCTAAAATACTCTGTCAAGGGTATAAGAAAAGGTCCCAAAAGCAATGGTTAAATATATGCTATATCCAAATATTGTTGACCTTATAAATTTGAATATGTCCTGGATGAAAGCTGCAATTAGCTATGATTTTAAGCATTGGTGAAGTTCCCAAAAGGTCATATAGGCAAAAAANTGTCCTGGATGAAAGCTGCAATTAGCTATGATTTTAAGCATTGGTGAAGTCCCCAAAAGGTCATATAGGCCAAAAAGGCCATGGAAATAAAATTGATGGTCCTAATCACCTAGATCAAACTTGATGTAGACATGATGCCTAAGTTGAATAAGCACTCTCTAAACAACTCAACCATTTGTGAGGCACTGCCATTCCCTGTGTTGTTGTTTGTCCGGAATGTGGTTATAGTGAGTATTCCCTTTCCATATCCAAATTGTAATGATGTTAATTTGATAGTCATCCTTTACCCTAGCCTTGTTAATTTCAGCCTTCACCCTTCACTTGCAAATTGACTACAACTATGAAGTGAGTATAGTCCTGAAAGTGTGGTCTAAGAATAATAAATAGAACCCTATATATGTATTTGGTTGATGTACCTCCAGTGAGGTGACTACTACATGTTATGAATGTTACTTAAATGATTTGTATAGCATGTCTTATCCTTGTAACACTTGTAGCAGATGCATGATAGCCTGAGTTATATTATTGGTATCTAGTCATTTATAGGTGATTATATTGTCTATTGGATATTGTTGATGATCAGGAAGAGACCTAGAAGGGATATGAGTATGCACCCTATATGGATTTGGAATCTCTGAGTCTAGTGAGATAGCTTATTTTTAGTTCTGGGCACTTGCAAAGATTATCAGGCTGATCTTACCTTTCTGATGCAGTTTTGCTTAAGAGGATGATGTGTCTGAGCAGGGAGATGTTTTATTGGGATCTCCTAGGGTGTTCTATGGGGCATAGGGGGTGCATCCACTTCATTGAACTATAGCACCCCCCATCCCAGAAATCCTGGTGGGCTTAGTTTGACAATGCAGGCACCCTAGGAGGTTGTTTTGGCAAGTTCATGTTTCCCGAGGCAGATTAAAAAATGATTAAATGGCTACTGAAGGAATTGATTTGGGATACTGAGCCAAGGAAATGACCTGGTATGAGTCATGATGATGAGTGTGATGTCCTCCGCACATTCTCTAGCAGTTGCAACACCTGATTGGGCCCACACCTGTTTTTTGGGGCATTTTTATATTATTTTCTGGAGCTTTTGGGAGGCTCGCGATTTCCTCAAGGAGGCACAAAGTCAAAAAATTAAAATATTATGTTATTTTATTGTGCCATGGGGCACCCATAGAAATTTAGTTAACACTCCATGGACCCACCGTGTGATTCATTTATTTCTTGTTGAGTGGGGTACCCTCTTTATGGGTGATCTAGTCCACTTTGGTACTTTATGGTTATATTGATCCATGTATTGTATGTTGAGCTCATCTCAACCATTGATTAGAACATTTATATCTTTTAATATTAACCACTCACTTTGAAAGTGGTTATCATTTTGGTTCTCTCATTTCTATTTAAAGGAGAGAGATTCTGATTTGTACGGGGTCTTTAGCTCTTGGATCTGTATAATAGAAAACTTTTCTTATGGATATTTTCTTGGATCTCCTTTGCATCTGATTTCTTTAGATGGTGATTCGAAAGTCTTTTTCTTCCTAGGATTCAGGAAATTGTTATGAGATCTATATTTTTTGGGGATCATTGTCTTGTCTACAGGATGACGACTTCACCTTGGGCATTTTTGCAGGGGGGCCTCAACTCGCTTGGATTATCTTCGTTTTTTATCAGGGAGTTTTCATTAGTGTTGTGGTGACCTATGATTTATTGTTTCTATTTTTCTGCAGCATATAGCTTCTTTCTCATGTCACAGCAAATCTGATATGGTTGACATTTGTTGTGCAAGAGAGAGGGCGCATCGACTTCCTCGAGAAAACACTGGACATAGAACACGCTTCAAGCTTCTCAAATTGATTTGGATGGCATGAATCATCATCATCAAGGAATCTACAAGGTTTTACAGGTAATATATATGGGTTTGTTCTTTTCTTCCATGATCTCAATCCATTATACCTGTTTTTCTTCAATTTACTGAAAATTCCAAAATATTTAAAAAATCAAAAAATACTTAATTGTGGAATCATTCGATATTTGGATAAACCACCACTGGGTTTTGTAGATCAAGAATCCCTCTCACAAATTCATCCTCAATGTTGTCCAAAATGTGGCTTTTTTTCTTTACATCTAAAAAACTGGCTATTTAACTCCCAGCGCCTCCACTGAAATTTTGACATTTCCATATCTAACTTTTTTTCAGAAAATAATCACTTGGTGTCATAGATCGGGTCCTCCTCATTCCAAAACACCTTCAACATTAATCTAGTTGCTTCCAGATGGCCCTAGATATGAGAAACTGACTTTCAGCACCCTAGCACTCCTAGTCATTTTCTGACTTTTCTGGATCTGAAGTTTTCTGCATTTTTCCAACTTCGGTTTGTAGATCAGGTCATCTACATCCCATTTCTCCTCCAATGATGAGATGATGCCTCCCAGATTGTCCTATATCTGAGGATCTATCGCTCCAAACCCTAGTGCTAGCCCTCCTTCTGTTGGTTTCCCCTACAAGTTGAATTTTTCGGGCCAAACACTTTTTTGGGTCTGTAGATCAGGGCATATCTGAAGTGGTTTCACTCTAATTCTATGCAGATATTGACTCCATTTACCATTAGAGTCAATGACCTGATCGCCAAGCCTAGCTCTAGCCTTCTTTTGACCTTTTTTCCCTAAAATTTGACTTTTCTTTGATGACTCAAGTACTTTGACATTTTTCACATCTTTCATTGAGTCTATCCCTTGGGTACTAGATAGTCCCAGATTTGTCCTTACTCACCCTACATTGGTTACGTTTCCAAAGGAAGCGGTTATCTTCATCAGTTGCTAGTACCTCAACCCCAGATCTTGTATCAATGCCCATAAGTTACCTTTGTTCCACTTTGGATCAAACTTGACACTTCCAAAACCCTAATCCAAATCCTTGGCACACTTGGTAACATCTCCCATAGATCTAGGGTATTTAATTAGGTTACACCTTACATACCTCAAGCTTACTTGATCTGATTTGGTGTCTCGGTCTAATCTCTCATGTCGGGAGTAGATCTGGGTCTCCCCCTTCATTGTCTTGGACTTATATAACATAAAGTGAATATTTCCTTAATTGGCATGACAACCATTTATTTGGGAGTCTAGGAAATCTTGGTTCCACCTCCTTAGTTTCCTGTCCCTCTACCATCCATCCTGGATCCACCTCACATAGGAAACTACAAGGTTGGTGATAACAGGTCCATAAAGCATACTTGATCTTACTATCCAAAGTTTTCTTGTTATCACCAACTGTTTTCTTGATTATGGTCATTAAGTTTTTGTTACTTGACTCAGCTACACCATTTCCTTAAGGATAGTAGTTGGATTAATGGGACAAGAAAATGTCATACTTAAAACAAAAAGAGGACATATCCGAAGAGCTAAAAGTTGGGCCGTTATTGGTGATTATCTTAGTTGGCACACCGAATATAGTGATGATATTATCTTCAAGGAATTCCATAACTACATCATTACTTTCATTCTTGGTGGGTATAGCTTCTAACCATTTGGTGAAATAATCTATGGCGGTAAGTATCCAAGAATAACCATTGCTTGAATTGTCCTTAAACTTACTGATGAAATCAAGCCCCTATTGTTGGAAAGGGGCTTGGGTAACTATTGGATGAAGGGGAAAAGCTTTCATTGTTTGCTTCCTAGTGAATAAATCACACTGAGGACAACTCCTAACAAACTTGTGAATTTCTAAAAAAAGGATTGGCCAGTAATAACCTGCTCTAGGGATCTTGTGGGTTGTTGTATTTGTTGCAAAATGTCCACCACAAAATCTTAAATGGAACTCAACCATGAGTGTTTTGGACTCTGGTTCATCAACACATCTAAGTAATAAAGCATCTGGGTTTCTCCAACCCAGTCAATCCTTTGTTATACAATACTTAGTTTCTTTTAACCTTAATTGTCTTCTTTTATGGCCAATTAGGTGATCAGGGCTTGTAAGGTTATGAAGGAAAAATATGATATCCGAAAACCAAGGTTGCTACTCTAATATCTGAAGCTCGTCTGATACACTTTGTTTTGGCAGATAATTCCTAAGTATTTCTCATTCCCTTGAGTTAACATTTTTAGCAAGGCATTGTCTCTTAATTAACTTAGTGGGTTTTATTTCTAAGTCATACTCCTGAATCTTTGGAACCCATTTGCCCCTTATGCTTGGATAGTCTTGTTGAGATAGGATTTCTTTAACTGCTGCATGAGGTACATATCCAACAATATTTGAGTATCCAACATAAGATCTAAAGTGTTTAAGGGACTTGACAAGAGCATATTCCTGCTTTTCCAAGGTGGTATACTTCAACTTTGAATGTTGCAAGGATCTACTCATAAAGGCTATAGGTTGCTCTTGTCCTTTGCTAATTTTCTGAAGTACGACACCAACAATGGTGTCTTCTGAAGAAAAAGAGAATATCTGAAACTCCTTAGAGTAATATGGACTATTAGAATTGGTGACTTAGATATAACATATTTTATACATTGGAAAGCATCTTTTCCGTCATCAGTCCACCATCCACACAAATTTAGCATCTTTCTTTAACAACTTTTGTAAAGGCTTCATTAATTATGATAAATTTGAAATGAATCTCCTTATGAAGTTGATCTAACTATTGAATGATTGAAGAGCTTTTAAATTTTGGGTTAAGTGGATTGTTATGACATATATAGTAGCTAGGATACATTTGTTCCTGGGCAGTCTTTGAAACAACCCTTTACTATGAGATCAACAGATGATGAGCCAGAGTTGATGATCTCCTACTTTCAGCAGATTCAGAGTATCCAGATTGAGCATTTCTATGCCATGACTGAACCTTATGACCCCAGATTTGATGGCTGAGTTAGTCATTTTCCTTTCAAGACCTAGAGCAGAGATTGTTATATTTCTTGTGATATGTAGCGACAACAATTATTCTAGTGATATTCAGATTTTTTTCATATTCAGTGTAGGTATATGACCTAGGTGATATTATGGTTTGTAAATCTGGATTTTGATGTTGCTCTATTACCTATTTTAGCAGTGAGACTCAGTTGATATTGATTATATTTTGGCAATACTTTATCTTGGTTTAATTGGAATCTAAAGTATAAATGATCTATTGGTTTTGAATGGGAAATTCTCTTGTATACTCATTGGCCTTACCCTACTCCTTGTATGGATTTAGTATTTTCCCTTCATGGTCATAGCTTGCTAGTCCTGGCATCATCTCCACTGCCTCCATTCATCCATTTCTTTCTCATTTTCATTGACTATCCTTGACTTGTAACTTGCCTAGTGACATCTAGGATTTCCCCCACCTTCATCTCTATGTTGGGATAAGTCTCCATGTATAAAACTATGTCTCGGCGTTGGTTTATGTGATATTTATCATAGGGAATGTCTACCTCTAGGTCTTGAACACAAGTAGTCCTAAGAAAGTGTCTTTAGACACTAAGGCATTAGAGCTTAAAGTTATTCTAAATGGATGACCTGCTAGCAAAATAAAAGTGTCTTAAGACACTATTGGAAATAAAAATAAAACTAGCAATGGGCAAGAGATGTGCACTCATCCATTGTATGGTGTAAGGCTCATGTATCCCCATAGGGTATCAGGGAGGCAATACCTAGAAGGTTGAGTCTTAGTCATTTTTCTAGAAGCCCGAAATGATTTCTAGGGCACGTTCTCTTGGACGCTGGCAAGTTATCAATTAAAAATAAAGTTGATGGCTAGAGGATGAGCACTCATTCTTTGTATAATGTATGGATCATATTTCCCCATAGGGAAACAAGGAGAGACTGGCCCATGAAGGTCATGTCTTTGTCATTATTTTGAATCCCAGAAGGCTTACCAGGGCACTTGCTTTTAGAGGTCAACTAGTGAAATAAATTCTGAGCAAATAAAGGATAAAAAAGGTTGCTTGTCTCGAATCTAATGTATCATTCTCATTATTCCACCCATTTTTGAGATACTGCCAGGCCCTATTTTTCACCTAGTACAACTTTGTGTTGTGTGGATCCCCTTCTCCTTTAGACCAAATGCTTACAGTGTTAAGTTATCAAGTCATCCCTTGGCCTCACCTATTGTTTATGAACCCTTCACCCTTGACTAGCAAAAGGATTAAATCTATAAATGAGTATACACTAGAGGTTCTCGTTTTGAAGCAACTAATCATTTTGATTTGGATTATTATATATATATTGTACTTATACTCGCCAAAAAAATCTAAATCGTACTAGAATGTCACTCCTAACATAGATAATCGAGCATGCATGTCTACTTGTGCTTTGTAGTATCATAGTTTAGCACTTGGGTCATCATTTGATCAGTCTTGACTTGGTCAGCCTAGTATTGACCAGGCCATGAGCAGGATTCAGGATGAGTTATAGAAAAATTTTCATGGATGATGATTATTTAAGTTCTATAGGTGTCCATCGGTCATATTCATAATTCAGATGGTGGTTTGTTATGATGGATTGTATTACTTCCATGATTATCAACATTTATAGGCTTTATTATTATTATTGTTTTGATATTGATGGGGCCTCTGATGTATCTTTGAGATGGACATATGGTGTATGAGTACTCATTCCTAGTTGATTTCGACATTCTGAGCCCATCGATACATCTGGTTTTTAGTTTCAAGCAGTTAAATGATATATATGGGTTTCTTGACCTTTTGTAGCAATTTTGCTTGGGAAAATGAAAATAAGACACAATGAGAAAAAAATTAAGTTCTCCTATGGCATTAAAGGGATTCTTGGGGTGCATCTAGTAATTTGTACCATACTACCATGGTCCCAGATCCATCTGTGTAGTCATTTGACATTATTTTTATGTTCCCAAGGTAGTAGTTTAATAATAAAAAATGGCTAATGAGGAAATTGATTTGGGAAATTGAGGAAAAGGATTGCAATGTAATTAGTTTGAGGTGCAGAATTTGGGTCACCTTCATCATCCAGCATCAACTTCACTTCACTCGGGGTCCACATAATCCTTGGTTTATGTAGTTTGAGGGTATTTTGAGGTATTTTGAGGGAGATCCCCTAATGATTTTTATCACTCATTTATATTATTTGCCGCCACACATTGTTATTGTGCCATGGAGCCATGCTAGTGAATGATAACATAACCTCCTAGGCCCACCATGTGTTACTTTATGGTCATTAGTGATATTTTATGTGGTGCACCCCTCCTCGGGAACTTCTAGTGATGTTTCCCCCTATATTTTTGAGTTGATTCGTGTGAGATGTATCCGGCTAATATTAGCTGTAGATTAGGATGATTTTATCTTATGATATTGACCCTTGATCTTTTTGGATCTAGGTATTATGTACTTGAGAGATCTATATATTGAGATACTCTTTCATTTGTAAAGGGACTTTTGGCTCTCAAACTCTTGGATTAATAAAATATTTTACAGAAACTCTTGGAAGCTTTGTTGAATGTCTTGTATGGAGATTGGAAAGTCTCGTTCTCTCTAGCATTCTTGCATATTTATGCATTTCTAATATTTTTGCAGATTGCCATCAATTTGGTGAAGGAAGTGTTTGGGTAGGGGTGCTATTGTGACTGAGTTCCACATCGTCCTCTCAAATCGTATTGGATTCAAAGAGTATATTTATTGTGTCCTATGACCATCTTGATGTTCTTTGGTTCATATTTATTCATCATTTAAATCATCCTTTTTGTAAATCGATTCTCATAGCAAATCTCTTTTGCAAGAGTGAGCGCTTGGCATATGAGAGGAGGTAGCGATTTCACTTGGAGAGGAATAGAAAACAATCGTAATTGATTGGAAATGAAATATCATCGTCATACAAGGTTAGTAGAAATTATTTCCAGGTACATCTGCATAAATTTTATTTTTTTGGGCTTTGATTTGATTGTCGCAACCAAACCCTCTTTTCTTAAAACCCTAGTTCTGTAGATCTGATAGATTCGACGAATTTTTGATGATGACCATCAAAACCCACTTGGATATTAATGAATAAACCCTAGATATCATGTTTCACATAAATAGAACTCCATTTTCCTTGGGATCTAGCACTAATCACTCTAGGTGGGGGTGCCCTCTTTGGGTGGGTGGTCCTTTATTTCGATCTATCAGATGGGTATGCTTGGACCTGCCTCAAAATCCTAGATCCAATACCCAAGCAACCCAATCTAGTCATATTGTGCCCCGATCTACTCTTTTGGCTCCACTTTGTCCATTTATGCAAAAACCCTAGGTGGGTCCCTTTAGGGTTTTCATTTATTTGGCTAGATCTCACTAGATCTACTTCCTTAAACTATTTGTGGTACAATCTCAATCAATTTGGGCTATTTCCTATTACTAAGCCTCCCCAACTTGGCCCTAACCTCTATACCACACTTTTTCTATATATCTAGTCTTACCAACTCATTATCTCTCCTCTTTTATCCATTGCCAAACCCTAGGAGTGTCCTGAGTAGGTGCACTAACCCTCTTAGGCTAGTATGGTCTCCTCTTTGATCATTATTTGGATTGATATAAAGTGACAAGAGCTCGTTAGGTGTGAAAACTACCCTTTATCTATAGTGGACGAGCCCCTTGCAGTGTCACCGGTTAGCTACCTTACCTCTACCATCCCAGATGGGATACCTTTAGTGGGTAGCTACACTTTGTGTGATAACAATGACTTTCTTAATAGCTTCTACTCGTTTAGGATCAATCTTGACCCCATCCTTTGAGATGATATGTCCCAACAACTTCTGATGTGTCCGAAAAAACTCAACAAGTCGAGCTGACACGTCGGAAGAACTTAGATTTTCCATCCGATGTTCTTTAGTCAACTTTGCTTTATTTTTTTCCAAGGCCTAAGTCTTTATCAGAAACATTTGATGACTTTTTTCTAACAGAATTGATGAAACTTAGACTTTCTAGCCACCACTATCAGTGGCACTTGCCTTTCTTGGTCGACACATTTTATCGGAGGAATTTCTTCAGTTCATCGAAAGATCTCGCCAATTTCTGTCGATGGTGTCAGTGAGTGTCATTGTTTTTAGTCGATGCGTTTGAAAAAACTTAGAATTTACGACCAATTGTCTTTCATCGAAAATGTCTGACGAGTTCCCATCGACGGTGTCGAGGAAACTCGGACATTGCAGCCAACACTATCACGGGCAACTCAAAATTTGACGCCAATGTACCAGTAAACCCTGGGAAAAAATTTCGACCTTTTTGAAGTTGAGTGCCAAAATGATGTTTTCATACATGTGGAATTTATTACCCTAATGACCACATTTATTGTTGTTTCAATTTTTTTTATATATAATGCGGTAATTTTTGTGGTTTGTCACCACAACCCCGTTTTGGATGCTTCCAGTCAACTTTTTCCACTTGGAGCTTTTGGATTACCTCACCAAGTGTCGTACCTACACAAACAGTTTCTAGGTAGGACCTAAAACATGTCTTTAAACATATAAGAACTGCATGTTTAGAGGTTTAGGGCTACCATCATAGGGTTTTGCTATCCATGACCTTGTTTCACAAGCTGGCCCCAGCTCATTTTGACTAGTTGACCACTGGAATATTCTTGAGTTTTGCTACATGAGAACCCTCGACCTCGTTGAGAATTTTCCCAACCTTCTAGCCCAACTGTGATTGGTTTTGTTTCCACCTTCACTACATCATTTTATCATTTAAACCATAGATATGCGTATGGAAAACCTTTTGGGTTTTTATGATGAGATTATGGCAGGTCTGAAGTTTTTCCGACTGCACCTTATTTGGTTTAGTTTTGTATGTGGTGATAAGGGAACCTTTGATGGATTTTCACTTAGAGTACCACTGCGTTTCAAATTTTTGGCCTAGGTTTTCCTTTTAGGCAGTATTTGAGTCCATACTTTTCCCCTTAGGGTCGACACCATGGTTTAAGAAGCTTTCACAGGTTTTTAAGTTCAAGCTAGGGTTTCAAGTTTCCTCGAGATTCCCTCGGTTTGGAATCATAAAACCTTTACCGCATTTTTACTGGTTGTTTAATTACCTATGAAGAAAGTCAATGACAAGAGGTCCCTACATTTTAATGTTTAAAGCCAAATGAATAAAGACTAGAAATAAGCTTGGTAAACTTTGTAGACAAAAGCACAAGGCAGTCAATGTTTAGGCTTTAAAACTAGTTGAAGTTGATTATCCTCCTGTATCTTGACCTGATTAGAAGCACAAAATGAATGTATTAGAACAGTGATATAACTTCCAAAACAACATCTACACATGTGTTGACGAGTTTCATTTAAGTTCGCCAAACATATACCTTTGTTGTAAGTGAAAATGACTCGACAATCTTTGGGAGAGATTTCTTTACCTCACAAAGTTACTTTTGAATGGCCAATGATGAATTGGTAAATATATATCTCTACTCGTCTATCATAAACACTAACTGAAATATTACTCTTTGAAAGAAACAATGATTTTTTTTTCAACGTTGATATCTTAGCTTCTCATTTCAGTATTTCCTGTTGATAAAAATGCATGTTGTTTGAATCACATTGTCACTAAAACATATCTTGTTGTGATCATGCTATAGTTTTAATCCCCACCTCACACCATGCCGAAGAAGAGAGGAAAGAAAAAGGCTAATATCATCGAAGACAATTCAAAGGTGGAAGTAATGCCCAAGATTGAAATCATATACGAAGACACAAAACCTGTCACAGGGGTTGAGAAGGAGTTTAAATGGGGTCAAATATATCATATGATGAAGGACCAGAATGTCCCTGATTCAGGCTTGAAGGATATACCCTTGTATGACAACATAAGAAACTTAGGTATCAAGAAGGAAGCCACGTGCTGAAATCTCTTCTCGTGTGCTGAAGTAATCAGCTGGATCGTACCCCGAACAGACTCAACCACCATGATTATTTCCAATAAAGAAGGACAATCCTTTGCTTCTGTCACTTCAGCATATCTAACCAAGGCTAACAAACTACCCACTCCATGAGTTATGATGATAGATGACTGGGTGAAAAGTTTGAATTTAAACGTTTTTTAATGTGCTAAATGGATGATGGTAGCAGGAATGAAACTACGCTAGAAAGTCACTGGCAAGTATGAGACTGGAAATTTACACACCCCTTACAGGGTCATAACCCTAATAATGCTAAACATAATCTTTGGTCAGGAAAATGTGATATTTTACAAGTTAATTTGGATCATGTTGATATACCAGCTGGCCATGAAAGACACCATTTTTAACTGGGTGGATATTATATCAAGCAGCTTGTTGTCATGTGTAGTTGCTGCATAGGGAGGCCTGACTCAGAGAAAGTCAAAATTTTGCATGGGCTCTTACTTGATCGATTGCATTTTATGCCTACACCAATTCCCGAATTTGAATTGTACTTGGGATTGCACAAAGACCCCCATCTATGCTTCCTATCAAATTCTATGGGCGCACAAATACTCAAGTTTCTACAAGCTCATATGGGAGGAGTTTATCATGCCTCTGCATGATCTGATTTTTCTCAAAGAGTGCAACTATATGTCTAAAGGTGCTATGGAAATCATATGTGAATATGGGGACTATTATTTCTCTAAAGAGGGTACTTACCTAAGGATGTATGGACGATCTATAACCCTAACACTAATGCCTAAGTATGCCATGGGACTACATAATCCACAAAGAAACAATTCGACAAGTATATATAGATGGAGTAGGAAATTTTCTATTCGACATGAAAAAGGAAGTTTTACCACCTCTGCCTTTTTGTATAGGAAATAATAAATTCACGAGGGTAAAGAATGCATCGAAATTTGTGAAAGATCTAGAAAGTTTCCACTTCAGGGAAAAGAGATTCCACAGAAATGACTCTTTTGACAAGGTTGCAAAACATTGTGCATTTGTAGGAGTTCGTTTTGAATACTCTCATCATTTTGACAAAGATGAGGTGACATATAGAAATTCCTGCAATAAGACTGCTCTAAGTAAGCGGTTCAAAAAGATGATCAACAACAGTGGAGTCAAAGGTAGTACCAACACAACAAAACAACAAAAGTAGTAGGAAGAGGCTGCACGGAAACGAGAAGAGGATGCTTGAAGGTTGTTGGAAGAAGCTAAGAAGCAACTAGCCAAATAGGCATAAAGGAAAAAAGAAGGAGAGTCTCCAAAAGGAGTATCGAGACTTAGAAACATAGAAGGATGCACTAGAGATTTCGGTTACAATCATGGAAGGAGAGAAAAAATACCTTGAAGATAAGATTTTGGAATTAGAAGCATAGAAATCTGCAACAAATAGAGAAATGGAAGAGCTAAGAACCTGGGTAGAAGAGCTAGAATTACATAACATATCCTTGGAGACTCAACTTAAGAGAACCAATGAAATTCATCCTGATATCACTCCCTTTTGTGATCAAGCTTGCCTAATCTAGAGGAATATTCATCAAGTTCAATTAAAACTCACAGAATAAATATATAAGGTCAAGCAGGCAAAGACAACGCTGAATGAGATTTCAGAAGTGTCGCTTGATTTCAGAACAAGGTTATTAAAGGTTGTGGAAAAGGTTCAAAGCCAATTGACTTGGGTGGAAGCCAATTAAGCATTTCCCACACCCTTGCCTCAAAAGACAACAAAAGGTTTGAAGATAGAATTATCACTCCTTGCTTTTTGCAACAAATCTTCTTTGAGATTGACCACTGCAGTCGAAAAGACTCTGGAGAGATGCACAGAGTTCTACAAGAAAATGTGCTTGGTTCATAATAAATGCCATACATCTCTGGCAACAAATATCAAGGACATTCCAGACAAAGATCAACATCTGAAATATCTCCAGGACATATTGCATGAAGATGAACAAAGCATTCAGAAAATTGAAGGCATTAGTGATGAAGTGGTTAAAACTTGGATTGCACAAGCCTTTGTTAGTAATCATCTCTTGGAAGACCTGTACAGAGTGACCCCACCAAAAATGGTAGAAGCGAAGTCACAGCTTGAGGTGCATGAAGTAAGTGTAAGATTGTTGGAGCCAATGGATTACCGAACTATTGCAGAAGAGGAAAATGCATGGATATCAAGACCAGCTGGACCCACTTGAAATTTTGTCTTTTCTATATTTTGGCACTTTATGTAATTTATTATTTTATTTTCTTACTGTAAGGCACTAGAGGACAAATTTTGAAGTCGAAAAGTTAGGGAAGTTCTAAAGTCAGGGTAGTCAAAGATCCATTTGTAATAGTATTATATATAGGAATAGAGGATAGAATAGAGGGGGCTTTCACTAGCGCAAGTATGCTGAGTTATTTGTATGAAGAACTACTTTTTCTATGAATAAAGAAGAAATTTTTTTGTTGGGGAAGGACTGCACATGCTTTTACGTGGATTGTATGGAGTTCCAATGTTGAATTACTTCTTATTTAGCTTCCTTGCAACTGTGAGATCGTTCTGACCTTATGAATTATTTCTGTAATGACAAATGATTTTGCTTTCTATTTGAAATCTTGTGCATATATTGAGTAATGAATGCTTTAACAAAGCAAGGCTACCTTTGTTGATTTTTCTGCTGCAACTATGTGTGTGGAATTTAAAACAACTATCTATAGAATTCAATATGCAGCATTATAGTACATTACTCTTTTCTATTTAAATTTTTCTCCCCTTGGGGATGGATAGATTAATTTAGAATAGACTAGAATACTTTAGATTTTCTTAATATAGAAGTTATTGAGGAGCAATATTTACGTAAGGCGAGAGGTAAGAACTTGCGCAGCTCACTTGTGAGGCTCTTGTTTATCAGTCACTTGCACTTAGCTTAGGAACTTGAATTTCATCCCTAAAACATAAAATCACATAGATGGTGGACCGGGCCGCGACCGGTAAAATACTTAAACAAACTTTAAATCTATGGCATCCGAGTTGTTAATCAAATGGGTTCCCCACCCTAAAACATAAAATCACATAGATGGTGGACCGGGCCGCGACCGGTAAAATACTTAAACAAACTTTAAATCTATGGCATCCGAGTTGTTAATCAAATGGGTTCCCCACACAAAATGGTGAGTGATCTAGTTGGGATCGATTACTGGGGAGAATCCCTACTGTCGGTACCTAGGAAGTTTCCAGGAATCAACAATTTTGGTTCTAGGAGGGAAGATAGTGTATGGCTGGCAGAGAAAATCCGTTTACGAGAAACTAGTCTATTGGAGATACATCTGGAACCGAGTTTACTGAAGATTTCATTCCTGAAGAGAAAATAGGTTCTGAAGAAGAAGGTTTAGAACGTCTATACGATGTTCTGTTTGGAGACGTTAATCACTTGAGAAGACATACAAGATCTTATGTGAATAATATTGGAGGATTGAAAGAAATTCATGCATTACCAAGAAGGCAGGCTTCCAAAAAGGTACCTTCTTATACTCAAGATTAGATACTGGTGGAAAGTTTGGAAAAGTTAGTGAATTTGTCTATCCAAGAGATCATCCAGCCCCTTGATCAGTTGGGACTTGAGTCTCCTACAGTTCAGTCTCTACTACATTCACTTCCACAATCTCCACCTCAGACTCCTCTTCAAATTATGGCTGGAAATGTTAATCAAACTGCATGGAAAGCAAGAACACCACTCAACCTAGCTACTCCATTGCATGATTTTCGTAAACACCCAGAGAGAACACTACCAAATTTTTACCCAGGAAAAGACATTTGTGCAGAAGACCACCTAGAAAGTTTTTTCTTAGCTTTGGAACTTTCAAATATTGAACATGAAGATGTTGTATGTAGACTTTTTCCACATACTTTTTAACCCAAAATGGATTCTTGGTTTTTTTTTTTGCAACCCAATTCAATAACAAACTAGGACACCTTTGAAAGGGCATTTAAAAGAAAATTTGGTAGTAAAAAAACTCTCACTATCCTTATGAAAGAATTGTTGTCCTTGAGAATGGAAAAGAAAGAAAAGGTTCAAGATTTGAACCAAAGATTTACTAATCATTTGAGCAATTTTAGTGCTACAAACAAACCAAATAAGGAGTTTTTGGTAGAATATTATACCACAACACTATCCCGACAACTAGAAATGTTTGTGAAAAGGGCAGTTAAGCTAACACTGGTTGAAAATTTTAAAGAAGCCATAAAAGTAGAACCTAATCTAGACAGTATAGAAAAATATACCTTAGAACCAAAGGCAAAGACTGTTATCCGCTGAATGTACACCATCAGAAAAAATATTTTGGGTTGTTGTTTCCCTAAGCGAAAAAGGTGTGGTATTGGCAGGAAGAAAAGATCCAGGTGCTGTCACTTGATCCCAGCTACTCCGTTTAGAATAACTCTTAACGAAGCCAAGGGGGCTAGTCCCTAAAAGGTTGTCTAAGGATTTTTTTGTTTTAAAGTGTTCTTAGATTAATAGTGAGAATTAGTGTTGTTTAGGAGTTTTGATATACACGAAAAATACTAATTACGCAATCCACGTTGCTATTTGAAAAACACGAGATGAATGATAAGACGTATATTAAGGAATCGATGCATAAAATAACTTAAACAAATGGACAAATGGTCCAAACAAGATGATGCAAGAATAAACAGACTAGTGCCTAAAATGGAGTCAGGATGTTTAAAATATAAGTCTCTAATGTTTGTGAGATCGTTTTGCAAATGTATTTGGTAAAATTTTAGTGTACCTTTAATGAATGATCTTGTTAATTAGGCGAGGAGAATTACTGAAAATCTTATAAGTGGCCTCATTCGAATACATGTTGGACCCTCTTATTTACAGCGAGGTGTTCTATAACTTTCCAACCAATGTGAAACTAAGAAAGCTACCCAGGTCCCACAGTAATGATTTCCCCACTTAGAATATTGTGCTTAATGCAGGGTGGTGAATTTTATTAAGTGTAAAATTGGAATTAAATCTGTGACTTAAATAGCTACAGTGCTTTTGGGTATCCCGAATGGGTAGAGCATACACACTGTAAAATGGTAAATTCCAATTTTAGGGGATGATGAGTTGCAAATTTTAATAACAAACCAAGCTCTCTCATAGAGAGTGCTCTTCATCCACCTTATGGTGAGATTCAAGAGTCTTGTCTAATCTATGATGTGAATGCAATGCAAGTGATCTCTGATAGAGAGTGCTCTTGACTTGTGTTATGACAGGTTCAAGAGTCTTTTAGTTCTTTTTAAGATAATTAATCAAAGAGCAAGAAACATGATGAAGTAGATGGCATGCATGTAATGAAATTGAATCTAGCAATTAGTAGGAGATAAAACTAAGTCTAAAAAAAAACTAAACTAAGCAATGAAAAGATAAGACACCCTTCCCTCAAATAGGGGAAGTAGAAAAAATTCTGGGAGGCTTAACCCCACTTGTCAAAAGAGGATTTTAATTGAAAATTTTAATTAATTCTCTATAGTCAAAAAATCAAAATTAACAAACTCAATGCCGTCGGTAAAAAAAAAATTGACATATTTTTATTATTTAAAGCATCCTGGGGCTTAAGAAATGACCATAGAACATATAAATAGTGTATAGTAGGTTCATATTTACTAGTTGGGCTCTAATAACCCCCGAAGGCCCAAATTTCAAAATCGAACAATCCAGCTTTGGAGGAAGCGGAAGAAAAACTCATCAATTATAATCGACTATAGGAAAAGCATAATCGACGAGGGAAAAAACTCCGTAGAATACCTTAGTTGAAATATACATATTAGGGGACTGAGCCACTAAAATCCCCTACTAGCATAGTTTATTACAAAAACCCCATGGGGCATGGTCATTTCAACATAAAAATAAAAATGGCTAGCCAAAATTGGCTAGGCAAAACATTCTGAACTTCTGTTGCATTGGATATGAACATTGACCATGTTCATCAACTGGAGGCTCAACAGGAGGTTCAAGTATGGTACAAAATAGTTGGTAAGAAAGACCTTTAGCGGTAAAAAATCTTTGCAGCTAACCAAACCTAGGAAGAACACTCGAATGAATTAAAAAATGGGGTCAAAATGGTACAAAAGTCATTGAATAAGATAGTAGATCTAGAAAAGGACAAAGAAGCTAGTTCATCGAAAAAATAGTTCAAGCCTTATTTCAAGAAAAGGGAAGAAAGTGGACAGTCTCAATCGCATGTGTATAATTCTTTCGTTTTGACCATTTCTGTACTTTCCATCAAGAGCCTCATTCTGAAAAGAGTTGCCCACAGTGGATAAACTCAATGACTTTTGTTATGGATCAACTATTAGATGTTCAATTAATAGAGCCTGGGGTGGAAGAAGAACATCCAATGAACTGAAAGAAACACAGGAAGAAACCACAATGGTATTATGGGATTGTTTACCTAGATTGGTACTAAATGAAGAGGAGCCTACTGAAGAGATTCAACTATCATCGGTTAAGGTTACAACCAGAAGTAAAGGACCGGTAATGGATGAAAGTTCAGTACTGCCTAAAATAAACAAGATGCAAGAAAACATGAATAAAATTATCAGTACTACCCAAACAAAATCTAAGTCTAATGGATGGTTTACATAAAAGATAAAAACCCAGTAGTCGGTAAACCTGTAAAGACTGTGGTAAGTAAAATCGAAAGAAATAAGAAAGGTCTGGTAGAATATTATATGGGGTATGATATTATAGAAGAAATTAAGAAAACAAAAGCAAATATTTCTCTATTTGAATTATGTAATTTACCCCATCAAAGAAAGAATATTCTGGAAGCTTTTGATCCATAACCCAGCAGTTGGGAAGAAGACATGAATCTGATAAGGAAATTAATGAAGCGAGCATTGGAGGAAAATCCAAATCTCAGACTTTTCCTTTTTTGTTGTCCTTTGAGATTTTTAATCATAATGTGCATAACTGTTTGGTAGATTCGGGGGATTTATCTAATGTCATGCCACTCTCATTTTGTAAAAAGATTAATGGTCAACCCACACCATCCTCGTGTAGGATCATTCAATTTGACAGATTTGTTGTCAAGGTAATAGGGGAAATGAAAGATATATTGATTCGGTTATCTGCAAATGATAGAGTTTGCCAGTTTATAGATATCATGGTAGAATATATACCAGAGGCCTATGGATTGAAATTGAGTAGGGACTGGTCAATGAAACTGAATGTGTACTTTGCAACTGATTGGTTGCACCTGTGGCTTCCTTATAAGAATAGTCAAAATCAGATTAAGGTAATGAGGGAACCACATATGAAGCACAACGTAACTCAATTGGAAGGAAATAATGAACATGTAAACTTCTCATCTTCAATCTTGGGTAACTATTTTTTAGAACTTGAGCTAGGGAATTATCAAGCTAAATAGACCAATTGTGAATTAGACACATAGTCCAATCTCCTTCAATTTGCACGCACTGATGATATTGACTGTAATATAGTAAATTTAGTTTCTAACATAGGAAGTAACACTAATCAGATAGATTTTGGTTTTTATACTTTGATGGTTCCAAACCACAAGAGGGATCAGGAGTCAGTTGTGTCTTGATTGACCTAAAAAAGAATGAACAATTTCTCTTTTGTAGACTCGAGTTTGAATGTACAAACAATACTGCTGAGTATGAAGCTCTAGTCCAGGGCTTGAGGAAAGACATTAAACTTAATGTTAAGAACTTAAAAGTTTTTGGTGACTCTGAGATAGTAGTTAGACAGGTCATAGACACAATACATTATTTATCACCTCACCTGAAAGGATATTAATCTGAAGTCTGAAATTTGATTTCACATTTCAATGCTTTCAATATAAATTCAATTCCTAGGTTACAGAATGTTGCAACTAATTTTTTAGTTGTTTCTGTTGCTAGGTTAGTGGCTACTAATAACAAGTGTGCTATTGAACTTATTTTCAAGCTAGCAGTGCCAGATAATGTCACAAATTTGAGGGTGTTTGATGATGATGAGAAAATTATCAATTTTCAGACACATGATGAAACTTTCAAAGACTCTGAGATTGATGGTAAAGAACATCAAAAAAATCTAAAAAGCGTAGAAGTAACCAAAGGAAATTTTATGCCGAAAGGGGTAAGGACACTAAAAGGGATGTTTGACTTGCATAAAAAATTCATAAATCCAACAAATGTTAAGACGAACAGTTCATCTATGCAATATGAACTAATTAATTTGGGGACGGAGGCTAAGCCCAAGTACGTGAACTTGGGAAAGTGTTGTTCGCCTAGAGAAAGGCACTGGTTTATCAATTTGTTTCAGCAATATAAAGATATATTTTCTTGGACATATGAAGACCTAAAGAAATATGAAACACGTATCATTAAACACATTATTCCTATTAAATCAGGCATAAAACAATTCCAACAACACCAAAGTTGGAACCTTTAATCCAAAATGAGGTAAAGAAATTACTTGATGCAAAGATTATTTTCAGAGTCTGACATTCAGAATGGGTAGCAAATTTGGTTCCAATGAGGAAGAATTCAAGAGAAATAGGATTATGTGTTGAATTCCAAAATTTGAACAGAGCTTCAGATAAAGATAACTATCCAGTGCCACCAATGGAACAAATTCTCCAAATGGTATCAGGTTCGGAATTGTTCTCCTTATTAGATGGAAATTAGAGGAAATTTCAACTCAAAATGGGCCTTTTAACCATAATTCAAATTCCATGTCATCATGTGTTCGCCAATGAAATTGCTTTAGATTTGAAATACCCTATAGGTCTTAAAAAAAAATTTAATATAAATTTGGGAATAGGTATCATTAAAAAAACTACTTTGTGTATTCGTATTTTCGACATATCTCCCTGTGTTTTTACTCAAATTTTGATCACGTTTTTTCAGGTATTTCTTGTTTTTGGGGTAGCAGGGTTCGTCAAAAGTATGTTGGGTGGGTACTCGTTGGATGAAAAATTTAATTCCGCATCCAGGGAGCTCTCATGATCGAAATTTGAGTAAAAACACAGGGAGATGTGTCGAAAATATGAACAAAAAAAGTAGTTTTTTTCTTTTCTTCCTCCAAAATTAATAAATATTATTTTATTATTGTAACTATTATTTTTTTATTTTTCTTAGGAGGCCTATTTTGAGTTGAAATTTTCTCTAATGATTTTAGGCTATAACCAAGTATTAGTGGCTCAGCAAGATAGGTCGAAAACTACATTTCGAACGAAGTGGGGAACATTTGCCTACAAAAGAATGTCATTTGCTCTCATAAATGTTGGAGCTACGTTTCAGAGGGCAATGTATATCTCTTTTTGGGGATTGATCAGACACATTGTAGTGGTATATCTAGATGATGTGATAGTTTTCTCTAAGAAAAGGGAATATCATGTTCTTCCTTTAAAACAAATTTTCGATCGTTGTAGAACATATGGCATATCTTTGAATCCAAACAAAAGCATTTTCACAATTTTAGAAGTAAAATTGTTGGGTCATATCATTTCAAAAAAGGGAATATCCATAGACCCGGAAATAATAGAAGTTATATCTCATATTCCATTACCCCATAACAAAAAAGGTATGCAATCATTTATGGGTACGATAAATTTTGTTCGAAGATTCATCCCAAACTTTGCACAAATCGTGAAACCTTTGCAACAAATGGTGAGGCAAAGTGTGCAATTTAAATGGCATTAGAGGAAATTTCAACTCAAAATGGGCCTCCTAAGGAAAATTAATAAAATAATAGTTAAAATAAGAAAATAATATTTATTAATTTTGGAGGAAGAAAAGAAAAAACTACTTCTTTGTTCATATTTTCGACATATCTGACTGTGTTTTTACTCAAATTTTGATCAAGAGAGCCCGTTGGATGTGGAACTAAATTCTACATCCAACGAGTACCCACTCGGCATACTTTTGATGGGCCCTTCTACCCCAAAAAAAGGAAATACCTAAAAAAGTGTGATGATCATCATCACATTTTTTTAGGTATTTCTTGTTTTCGGGGTAGCTGGGCCCATCAAAAGTATGCCAAGTGGGTACTCGTTGGATGCGGAATTTAATCATCACATTTTTTTCAGGTATTTCTTGTTTTTAGGGTATTGGGGCCCATCAAAATTATGCCAAGTGGGTACTCGTTGGATGCGGAATTTAATTCTCCATCCAACGAGCTCTCCCGATCGAAATTTGAGTATATATACGGGGAGATATGTCGAAAATATGAACAAAAAAAGTAGTTTTTTTATGATACCTATCCCCAAATTTATATTAAAAAATTCTTTAAGAGGTGCTCCCCTTTTGAATTTTAAATAATTTTGATTGGATAATACATGATGACATGGAATTTGTATTATTTTTGGAAGGCCCATTTTAAATTGAAATTTCCTCTAATGACTGATGTTGAGAAGGTTTCCTTTAATGTCATAAAAGAAGCAATAGCCCATGTGCCTTCTCTAAGAAGTCCTAATTTTAAAAAGGATTTTATTTTGTATACTTTTGCTTTAGACAACTCTCTTGCAGCAGTGCTCACGCAGAAGGGAGAATTGGGAGATGAGTACCCAATATCATTTATGAGCACCAAATTACAAGAGGTTGAATTGAATTATCTTGCTATGGAAAAACTAGCATATGCAATTTTTAAAGTAGTAAAACAATTCAGACCGTACATTTTGAAAAACAGAACCAAGGTAATCGCCCCTCATCTAGCTGTCAGAACCCTTTTCGTACAGAAAGAATTGGGTGAACAAACAGGGAACTGGGTGACAGCATTGTAGGAGTATGATTTAGAATTCAAACCGGCCACTATTATTAAAGGTCAAGGGCTATGTAATTTAATTGCAGAAATTCATACTAATGAAAATTTTGATTGAGAAAATGAAGCAGAGTTAAACATGATTGATGTATGTCCTATCTTTATTTCTCTTGAATCTTGGTATAGAGACTTAGTGCATTACCTCCAACAAGGATATTTACCGAAGCATTGGAACTCTAAGAAATGAAAGGAACTTCATCTAGAGTCAGCCTCTTACTAGATAATTGATGGAGTTCTTTCCAGGAAGAACTACGATGGAGTATTCCTCATATTTATCTTGTAAGAAGATGCTTCCAAAGTCCTTAAGGAATTTCATTATGGCCCTGCTGAAGGACATTTCTCTGGAGATAATATTGCTCACAGGATCCTTAGAGTTTGCTATTATTGGGAAACATTATTTAAAGATGCTCATGCTTATGCGAGAAAGTGTGACGTATGTCAAAGAAGCGGTGGAATATTAGCAAAAGCAACTGGACCATTGTAACCTGCCATTATTTCAGATTCTTTTGAACAGTGAGGTATAGACATCATTGGGGAGAGTTATCCAAATTCTTCACTACAGCATAAATATATCCTCATAGCTACATATTACTTCACGATATGGGTAGAAGTGGTTCCACTACGCAAATTGAACGAGGACGTGGTCATCATCTTCTTACAAGAAAACATTATGACCAAGTTTGGGGTTCCAATTTCACTTGTTTTTTATAATGCGACTCATTTCTCATCCATTAAGATAACTAAATTCACTTGTGAAAAATGAATCAATTTGCATTATTCTGCCAATTATTATCTTCGGGGAAATGGGTTAGCAGAATCAACAAACAAAAATATTATCAGAATTCTAAAGAAGACTGTTATTGAAAATCAAAGAAGTTAGCACACAACACTTCCAAATGTACTATGGGAAGCTAGCGTCACCCCAAATAATTCCTTAGGAGTGTCCCCTTATACTTTGGTTTATATGAAATAAGCTATTTTACCCCCTAACATTATGTTTCCATCCTCTCAGTTAGCTCAAGCCTCACAGGGATTTGGTAGTGGAATTTTACAAGCTCATATTAACACTTTGCTTAAACTTGAAGAGTCCAGACTTAAGTCCAAAGAAATATTTAAACAACAACAAGAAATTGTCAAGAGGTGGTTTGATAAGAGAAAATATGGACAAGGGAGTTTTGAGATAGGAGACTTAGTTCTAAAATGGGATCACCCAGATGACGAGAAGGGAAAACGTACCAAATTTCAACATCTATGGGTTGGTCCCTATCATATTGTTGAGAAGCTAGGCCCCTCAACCTATAAGTTGCAAGATTTACAGGGGCAGGAAGAGAACCTCGCTGTTAATCTCCTTGTTCTCAAACCATATTTCACCTAGTTATTTTAGGGAGTCCTTTTGTACATAAATAAACTCTTTCTTTTATTTTCTTGTTTTCCTGCCATTTTCTTTATTTTGCTGATTTATTTATTTTATTTTATTTTGTTTCAAAATAAGCCAGCTCAATTTTTGGTCCTTGAAGACATAGGGATTTGAATAATTGCAAAATGCTTTGAAATCCAAGAACTGCTTATTGGAAGGTATATGCAATATTTTGATATAAGATGAGATTCTTTAATTAATAGACTACTGAAAAGGAAGTAATTTTCAAGAACAAATTGTTGTTTTGCTTAAACCCTGAAAAATAACTGAGGTGTATGAGGTCTAGAATACTATCTTGGGGTTCCATCTACCTTCACATTCATATTTGTCCTAAAAGAAGCTTGTCGTGATAGACCCACAGAAAGGAATCATAACTAACATGTGTATGGTGTTTAAAATAATCCCTTGCTACAAAATGAAATCCAAAAGGCTTAAGATAAAGAGTCTAAATTCCAAAACAAAAAATATACATCAAGAAGATATACATAAGAAGTATATCAGTAAAGTAAATGGATTTCTCAGAAAGGTTCTTCTCCGTCTATGAGTTGAAGCAAGTCATCAGTCACATAAAAGGACATTATGGATGGAAGAACACAAATCAATTCCTCAGAATAAAAGAAGCAATCAAGGAACACTCAAAACACAAATGTCTTTAAGCATCAAATGAATGCAAATAGCATGAGGAATGAGGAAAAAACGAATACATATGTCGAACTCTACCACAATCATGTGGTGTCATGATCGGCGGCAACCAAAAGATAGAGGTAAATGAATGTCACATCCTGGCCCTTGGTTACCCTACCCCAAAAGATTACAATCAATGTGATGCACTGAATTTTACATCTCTGGAATAGTCTATTTTCTTAAATGATCTTGAACGAGACCTGGACTAAGTTGCTCTAATCAAATACCATATAGCAGTTTTTGTTTTGAAAAGATAGTTTTTTCAGAGATCTGTGTCCACCAGCTAGTCGCCAATTGTTGTAGCTGCAACCACTTCCCCAAAAAAAATTTACATTTTTTAAGGCCCCTCTTTCTAATTGTAGTTTTAAGCCTTCCTTAAACTATTTTTCCTCCTTGAATATTCATTCCATGACTTAGTTTTTCTTGGAGCAAGACAAAAAAAGTTTTCACTACGTTAAATACTCGGTTTTTTCTTCCTACGTGTCGAAAAAAACTCAGCGAGTCGAGGCGACATGTCGACAGAACTTAGCTTTTCCATCCAATGTTCTTTAGCCGACTTTGCTTTATTTTTGTCCAAGGCATAAGTCTTTATTGGAAACATCTGATGAGTTTTGGACAACAACGTCGGTGAAACATAGAATTTCTAATCAACACTATCGAAGACACTTGCCTTTATTGGTCAACACATTTTAACGGAGCAATTTCTTCAATTCATCGGAGGATCTCACCGAGTTCTGCTGATGGTGTCGATGAGTCTCATTGTCTTCAACCGACGTTCAGCAAAACTTAGAATTTACAGTAGATAGTCTTTCATCGGAACTCTTTTACAAGTTTTGTCGACGTTCTTTATCGGAAACATTTGACGATTTTCCGTTGACGGTGTCGTGAAACTTGGACATTGCAACCGACACTATCATGAGCAACTCAAAATTTGACCTCGATGTATCGGTAAAATTTGGGAAAATTTTCTAATGGTTTTTTAAGTTGAGTGCCAAAACCGTGTTTTCATCCGTGCAACATTTATTACCCTAATGACCGCATTTATTGTTGTTTCAATGCTTTTTTATATATAACGCGGTAAGTTTTGTGGTTTATTACCACAACCCTACTTTGGATGCATCCAGTCAACTTTTTCCCCTTGGATCTTTTGGATTACCTTTCCAAGCACCGTACCCACACCAATAATTGCCAGGTAGGTCCTAAAACTTGTCTTTAAACTTATAAGAACTGCATGTTTAGATGTTTAGGGTTACCATGATAGGATTTTGCTATCCACAACATTGTTTCACAAGCCAACCCCAGCCCACAAGGTTTCTCATTTTGACCAGTCGACCACTGTAATCTTCCTGAGTTTTGTTGAAAGAGAACCCTCGACCTCGTTGAGCATTTTCCTAGCCTACTAGCTCGACTGTAATTGGTTTTGTTTCCACCTTCGCTACACCATTTTATCGTTTAAACCATAGATATGCGTATGGGAAACCTCTTGGGTTTTTATGATGAAATTATGGCAGGTCGCATGTTTTGCCGACTGCACCTTGTTTGGTTTAGTTTTCTATGCAGTGATAAGGGAACCTTTCATGGATTTGCACTTGGAGTACCACCGTGTTTCGATGTTTTGTCCTAGGGTTTCCTTTTAGGAAGTATTTGACTCCATACTTTTCCCCTTAGGGTCGACACTGTGGTTTTAGAAGATTTCATGGGTTTTTAGGTTCAATATGGGGTTTCAAGTTTCCTCGATATGCCCTCGGTTTTTGGTCACAAAGCCTTTGCCGTGTTTTTCCTAGTTGTTTTCTTACCTCTTAATAAATTCAGTGAGAAGAGGTCCCTATGTTTTAATGTTTAAATCCAAATGAATAAAGAGTAAAAATAAGCTTGGTAAACTTTGTAGACAAAAGCACAAGGTAGTCAATGTTTAGGATTTAAAACTAGTTGAAGTTGATTATCCTCCTATATCTTGACCTGATTAGAAGCACAAAATGAATGTATTAGAACAGTGATGTAACTTCCAAAACAACATCTACACCTATGTTGATGAATTTCATTTAAGTTCACCAAACATATACCCTTATTGTAAGTGAAAATGACTGGACAATCTTTGGGAGAGATTTCTCTACCTCACAAAGTTACTTTTGAATGGCCAATGATGAACATGTATCTCTGTGATCCTTGATCATAAAAACTAACTGAAATCTTACTCTTTGAAAGAAACAATGATTTGTTTTTCAACGTTGATATCTTAGCTTCTCATTTCAGTATTTCCTATTGATATAAATGCATGTTGTTTCAATCACATTGTCACTAAGACATCTCTTGCTGTGATCATGCTATAGTGTTAATCCCCACCTCAGACCATGCCAAATAAGAGAAAAAATAAAAAGGCTAAGATCACCGAAGACGATTCAAATGTGGAAGTAATGCCCAGGACTGAAATCATATACGAAGACACAAAAGTTGTCACAGGGGCTAAGTAGGAGTTTAAATGGGGTCAAATATATCATATGAAATTGGACCAAAATTTCCTTGATGCAGGATTGGAGGATATGCCCTTATATGAAAACATAAGAAATTCAAGTATCAAGAAGGATACCACGCACCCAAAGCTCTTCTCGTGTGCTGAAGTATATGGCTGGATCCTACCCCAAACAGACTCAACCACCATGCTTATTTCCAACAAAGAAGGGAAAGCCTTTGCTTCCTTCACTTTGGCATATGTAACCAAGGCCTGCAAACTACCCACTCCATGAGTTACGATTACAAATGAATGGGTGAAAAGTTTGAATTTAAACATTTTTTAATGTGCTAAACGGATGATGGTAGCAGGAAAGAAACTATGCCAAAAAGTCACTGGCAAGTACGAGACTACAAATTTACACACCCCTTATAGGGTCATAGCCCTAATATTGCTAAACTGAATCTTTGGTCAAGAAAATGTGAAATTTTACAAGTTAAGTTGGATCACATTGATATATCATGTGTCCACGGAAGGCACCATTTTTAACTGGGTGGATATTATATCAAGCAGCTTGTCATCATGTGTAGCTACTGCACAGGGAGGCCTAACTCAAAGAAATTTAGAATTTTACATGGGCTCTTACTTGATCAATTGCATTTTATGCCTAAACGAATTTTGGAAGCTCAATTGTACTTGCAATTGTACAAATACCCCCATCTATGATGCCTATCAAATTCTGTGGGCACACAAATACTCAAGTTTCTACAAGCTCATATGGGAGGAGTTTCTGATGCCTCTGCACGAGCTGATTTTTCTCAAAGAGTGCAACTGTATGTTTGAAGGTGCTATGGAAATCATATGTTAATAATATATCTCTACCTCACAAAGTTACTTTTGAATGGCCAATGATGAACATGTATCTCTGTGCTCCTCTATCATAAACACTAACTGAAATCTTACTCTTTGAAAGAAATAATGATTTGTTTTTCAACATTGATATCTTAGCTTCTCATTTCAATATTTCCTATTGATATAAATGCATGTTGTTTCAATCAAATTGTCACTAAGACATATTTTGATGTGATCATGCTATAGTTTTAATCCCCACCTCACACCATGCCGAAGAAGAGCAGAAAGAAAAAGGCTAAGCTCACTGAAGACAATTCAGACATGGAAGTAATGCCCAGGACTGAAATCATATACAAATACACAAAAGTTGTCACAAGGGCTAAGAAGGAGTTTAAATAGGGTCAAATATATCATATGATCATGGACCAGAATGTTCCTGATGTAGGCTTGGAGTATATGCCTTTGTATGACAACATAAAAAAGTCAGGTATCATGAAGGAAGCCACGCACCCATAGCTATTCCCGTGTGTTGAAGTAATTGGGAGGATACTACCTCGAACAAGCCCAACCACCATGATTATTTCCAACACAGAAGGGAAAGCCTTTGCTTCCTTCAGTACGACATATGTAAGCAAGGCCTGCAAACTACCCACTCCATGAGTTATGTAAACAGATGACTGGGTGAAAATTTTGAGTTTAGATATTTTTGAATGTGCTAAATGGATGATGGTAGCAGGAAATCAACTATGCTAGAAATACACTAGAGAGTATAGGAGATTGCAAATTTTTTCACCCTTACAGGGTCATATCCCTAATGCGAAAAAAAATATTTGGTCGGGAAAATGGGAAATTTTACAAGTTAAGTTGGATCTTGATGATATACCATGTGGCCATGGAAGGAACCATTTTTAACTGGGTGGATATTGTATCAAGCAGCTTGTCGTCATGTGTAGCTGCTGCACAGGGAGGCCTGACTCAGAGAAAGTATGAATTTTACATGGACTCTTACATGATTGATTGCATTTTATGCCTACACCAATTCCTGAAGCTCAATTGTACTTGGGATCACACAGAGACCCCCATCTATGCTGCCTATCAAATTCAATGGGCGCACAAATACTGAAGTTTGTACAAGCTCATATGCGAGGAGTTTCTGATGCCTCTGCACGAGCTAATTTTTCTGAAAGAGTGCAACTGTAGAGTCTGAAGGTGCTATGGAAATCAGATGTGAATGCGAGGAATATTATTTCTATAAGGAGGGTACTTATCTAAGCATGTATGGAGGATCTAGAGCCCCGTCACTGATGCCTAGGTATGCCATGGACTACATAGTCCATAAAGAAGTAGTTCAACAATTATATATAGATGGAGTAGAAAATTTTATGTTCAACATGAAGAAGGCAGTTTCCCCACCTTTTCCTTTCTGTATAGGCAGTTATAAATTCACGAGGGTAAAGAATGCATCAGAATTTGTGAAAGATCTAGAAGGTTTCCACTTTGGGGGAAAGAGTTTCCACAGAAATGACTCTTTTGACAAGGTTGCAAAACATTGTGCATTTGTAGGAGTTAATTTTGACAAAGATGAGGCGACATATAGAAATGCCTGCAATATGACTTCTCTAAGTAAGTGGTTCAAAAACAAGATCACCACCAGTGGAGACAAAGATAGTAGCAGCACAATAGAACAACAAAAGAAGCAGGAAGAGGATGCAAGGAAACGAGAAGAGGATCCTCAAAGGCTACTGGAAGAAGCTGAGAAGAAACTAGCTGAAGATGCACAAAGGAAAAAAGAAGAAGGATAGTCTCCAAAAGGAGTATCAAGACCTAGAAATAGAGAAGGATGCACTGGAGCTTTCGATTACAATCATGGAAGGAGAGAAAAAAGACCTTGAAGACAACATTTTGGAATTAGAAGCACAAAAATCTGCATCAAATAGACAAACGAAGGAGCTAAGAACCTCGGTAGAAGATCTAGAAGTACAGAACAGATCGTTGGAGACTCAACTTAAGACAACCAATGAAAGGAAGCTTGATATTACTCCCTTCCGTGATCAAGCTTTCCTAATCCAGATGAATATTCATCAAGTACAAGTTAAAGCTCACAAAAGAAATATATAAGGTCAAGCAGGTAGAGACAAGGTTGAATGAGATTTCAGCAGTGCCACTTGATTTCAGAATAAGGCTATTAAAGGTCATGGAAATGATTCAAGGCCAATTGACTTGGGTAGAAGCCAATTCAACATTTTCCGCACACTTGCCTCAAAAGATAGCAGAAGGTTTGAAGATAGAATTAGCACTCCTAGATATTTGCAACAAATCTTCTTTGAGATTGACCATTGTAGTCAAAAAGACTCTGGAAAGATGCACAATGTTCTACAAGAAAATGTGCTTGGTTCATAATAAATGCCATACATCTCTGGCAGCAAAGATCAAGGACTTTCTAGGCAAAGATCAACATCTGAAATATCTCTAGGACTGAATGCATGAAGATGGACACAGCATTCAAAAATTGAAGGAATTAGTGATGAAGTGGTTAAAACCTGGATTGTACAAGCCTCTGTCAATAATTATCTGTTGGAAGACTTGTACAGAGTGACCACACCAAAAATGGAAAAAGTGGAGTCACAGCTAGCAATGCATGAGGTAACTGTAAGATTGTTGGAGCTAGTGGATTACTAACCTATTGTAGAAGAGGAAAATGCATTGGGAGAGTACATCTCAAGACCAGCTGGACCCAGTTGAAATTGTATTTTCTATATTTTGGCATTTTATGTAATTTATTATTTTATTTTCTTAGAGCAAGGCACTAGAGGACAAATTTTGAAGTCAAAAAGTCAGGGTAGTCAAAGAGCCATTTGTAATAGTATTATAAATAGGAATAGAGGATAGAATAGAGGGGACTTTCACTATTGCAAGTATGCTGAGTTATTTGTATGAAGAACTTTTTCTATGAATAAAGAAGAAAATTGTTTTCTAGGGAAGGATTGCACATGCTTTTACTTGGATTGTATGGAGTGCCAATGTTTAACTACTTCTTTTTTGGCTTCCGTACAACTGTGAGATCGTTCTGACCTTATGAATTATTTCTATAATGACGAATGATTTTGTTTTCTATTTGAAATATTATGCATATATTGAGCAATGAATGATTTAACAAAATGAAGCTATCTTTGTTTATTTTTCTGCTGTAACTATGTGTGTGGAATTTAAAACAACTATATGTAAAATTCAATATGCAGCATTACAATACATTACCATTTTCAATTTAAATTGTATTCCCCTTGGGGATAGGATAGATTAGTTTAGAATAGACTATAATACTTTCAATTTGCTTATTATAGAATTGATTGAGGAGCAAGATTTACATAAGGCGAAAGGTAAGAACCTGTGCAGCTCACTTGTGAGGTTCTTTTTTATCAGTCACTTGCACTTAGCTTAGGCACTTGAATTTCATCCATAAAACATAAAATCACATAAACGGTGGATCGGGCCGCAACCGGTAAAAGACTTGAACAAAATTTAAATCTACGGTAGTCGGGTTGTTAACCTGACGGGTTCCCACACCAAACGGTGAGCAATCTAGTTGGGATCAGTTACTAGGGCGAATCCCTATTGTCGGTACCTGGGAATTTTCCAGGCATTAGCATTTTTGGCGCTAGGAGGGAA
The DNA here is from genome assembly GCA_001517045.1 of Pseudotsuga menziesii. NCBI lineage: Eukaryota > Viridiplantae > Streptophyta > Pinopsida > Pinales > Pinaceae > Pseudotsuga > Pseudotsuga menziesii. The sequence goes on along the minus strand of LPNX010873393.1, from coordinate 209,474 downwards.
GCCAGTGCATGGCTGGGAGAGGAAATTCATTTACAAGAAACTATTCCATTAGAGATACATCTGGAACTGAGTTTCCTCAAGATTTCATTCTTGAAGAGAAAATAGGTTCTGAAGAAGAAGGTTCAGAATGTCTATACGCTGTTCTGTTTGAAGAAGTTAATAACTTGAGAAGATATAATATCTTGCGTGAAGAAGCTTGGAGGATTGAAAGCAATTCCTGAATTACTAATAAGGTAGGCTTCCAAGAAGGTAGCTTCTTATACTCAAGATTCAATACTGGTGGAAAATTTGAAATAGTTAGTGGATTTGTCTATCCAAGAGATCATCCAACCCCTTGATCAGTTGGGACCTGAGTCTCCTATAGTTCAGTCTCTGCTACATTCACCTCCACAGTCTCCACCTCAGACTCCTCATCAAATTAAGGTTGGAAATGTTAATCAACCTGCATGGAGAGCAAGAACACCACTCAACCTAGCTGCTCCATTGCATGATTTTCCTACACACCCAGAGAGAACACTACCAAATTTTGACCAAGAAAAGACATTTATGCAGAAGACTACCTAAAAAGTTTTTCTTAGCTCTAGAATTTTTTAATATTGAACATGAATATGTTGTATGCATACTTTATTATAGAATTGATTGAGGAGCAAGATTTACATAAGGCGAGAGGTAAGAACCTGTGTAGCTCACTTGTGAGGTTCTTGTTTATCAGTCACTTGCACTTAGCTTAGGCACTTGAATTTCATCCATAAAACATAAAATCACATAAACGGTGGATCGGGCCGCAACCGGTAAAAGACTTGAACAAACTTTAAATCTACGGTAGTCGGGTTGTTAACCTGACGAGTTCCCACACCAAACGGTGAGCGATCTAGTTGGGATCAGTTACTAGGGAGAATCCCTATTGTCGGTACCTGGGAATTTTCCAGGCATTAGCATTTTTGGCGCTAGGAGGGCAGCCAGTGCATGGCTGGGAGAGGAAATTCATTTACAAGAAACTATTCCATTAGAGATACATCTAGAACTAAATTTCCTCAAGATTTCATTCTTGAAGAGAAAATAGGTTCTGAAGAAGAAGGTTCAGAATGTCTATACGCTGTTCTGTTTGAAGAAGTTAATAACTTGAGAAGATACAATATCTTGCATGAAGAAGCTTGGAGGATTGAAAGCAATTCCTGAATTACTAAGAAGGTAGGCTTCCAAGAAGGTACCTTCTTATACTCAAGATTCGATACTGGTGGAAAATTTGAAAGAGTTAGTGGATTTGTCTATCCAAGAGATCATCCAACCCCTTGATCAGTTGGGACCTGAGTCTCCTATAGTTTAGTCTCCGCTACATTCACCTCCACAGTCTCCACCTCAGACTCCTCATCAAATTAAGGTTGGAAATGTTAATCAACCTGCATGGAGAGCAAGAACACCACTCAACCTAGCTGCTCCATTGCATGATTTTCCTACACACCCAGAGAGAACACTACCAAAGTTTGACCAGGAAAAGACATTTCTGCAGAAGACTACCTGAAAAGTTTTTCTTAGCTCTAGAAATTTTTAATATTGAACATGAATATGTTGTATGCATACTTTATTATAGAATTGATTGAGGAGCAAGATTTACATAAGGCAAGAGGTAAGAACCTGTGCAACTCACTTGTGAGGTTCTTGTTTATCAGTCACTTGCACTTAGCTTAGGCACTTGAATTTCATCCATAAAACATAAAATCACATAAACGGTGGATCGGGCCGCAACCGGTAAAAGACTTGAACAAACTTTAAATATACGGTAGTCGGGTTGTTAACCTGACAGGTTCCCACACCAAACGGTGAGCGATCTAGTTGGGATCAGTTACTAGGGTGAATCCCTATTGTCCGTACCTGGGAATTTTCCAAGCATTATAATTTTTGGCGCTAGGAGGGCGGCCAGTGCATGGCTGGGAGAGGAAATTCATTTACAAGAAACTATTCCATTAGAGATACATCTGGAACTGAGTTTCCTCAAGATTTCATTCTTGAAGAGAAAATAGGTTCTGAAGAAGAAGGTTCAGAATGTCTATACGCTGTTCTGTTTGAAGAAGTTAATAACTTGAGAAGATACAATATCTTGCGTGAAGAAGCTTGGAGGATTGAAAGCAATTCCTGAATTACTAAGAAGGTAGGCTTCCAAGAAGGTACCTTCTTATACTCAAGATTCGATACTGGTGGAAAATTTGAAAGAGTTAGTGGATTTGTCTATCCAAGAGATCATCCAACCCCTTGATCAGTTGGGACCTGAGTCTCCTATAGTTCAGTCTCTGCTACATTCACCTCCACAGTCTCCACCTCAGACTCCTCATCAAATTAAGGTTGGAAATGTTAATCAACCTACATGGAGAGAAAGAACACCACTCAACCTAGCTGCTCCATTGCATGATTTTCCTACACACCCAGAGAGAACACTACCAAAGTTTGACCAGGAAAAGACATTTTTGCAGAAGACTACCTGAAAAGTTTTTCTTAGCTCTAGAAATTTTTAATATTGAACATGAATATTTTGTATGCATACTTTTGAACCCAAAACAGCTTTTTTATCACCAAACTTGTAGTTTCCCCTATGAGATGGATCCAAGATGGACAGTAGAGGGATGGGAAACCAAAGAGGTGAACCAAGATAGCCTCGACTCCCAAATGGATGGCTGTCATGCCAATCGAGGAAATATTCACTTGATGTTATCTTAGCCTAAGAACATAATGGGGGAGACCCAGATATACTCCTAATAGGAGAGATCATACCAAAACACCAGATCAAATCAATGGAAGTTGAAGTACGTAAGGTGTAAGGTGAAGTAAACCGTAGATCTATGGATAAAGTCACAAGGTGAGTTATGGTTTGGAACAGGAATTAAAGGAAATTTGGGGTCTAAAATGGGCCTTTTAAGAGAAAGCACCAACAATAAGTTCTTGTGAGTTGGAATTCAAGAACCAATACAATTCCAATAAAATGAGTCAACCATAATGGTTGAATTAAAATATTTGTTATAAAAAAAAATTACTTTTTGTGTTCGTATTTTCGACATATCTCCCTGTGTTTTTACTCAAATTTCGATCAGGAGAGCTCATTGCATGTGGAATTTGATTCCGCATCCAACAATATCTCCCAATAGAAATTTGAGTAAAAACACAGGGAGATATGTCGAAAATACGAACACAAAAAGTAGTTTTTTTCTGTTTTCCTCCAAAATTAATAAATATTATTTTATTATTTTAACTATTATTTTATTATTTTCCTTAGGAGGCCCATTTTAGGCCTCAAAATTCCTCTAATGAGGTTTATGTAACTTGAAATGTGATCCAAGGTTGAAATGCAAGTGACTTATGAGTCTTTTACTAGATCCAGAATCAAGGTACTAGTAAATGATAGTAATATTCACTGCCTTGGGAACCATGTCCAATGCAGTGAGGTTTAGAACAAGATTGGGGTTATCTAGTACCACAGGATAGAATTAACAAAAGGTATGACAGTGTCAAAGTACTCAATCCTCAGGGATAAGGTCAAAATGCAAGAGAAATTGGCCAATTCGAGGGTTTAAGCTAAGGTTTAGAGAGAAGTGCCTTGGGATTTGGGCCCAATGGAGTCACCTAAGCAAAATTTCTAGGAGGACCCACTTAGGTTTTGACTTGATCTACAAAACCTGGAACTGGTTTTCCAAAAGATCAAGCAGTTTGATCTATAATATTATTTTATTTTTTATATTTAGGGTTTTGACATGAAAATGAAGATGCCAACGGATTAAGATCAAGAAAATAAGAACTAACTTATGGATCTTACCTGAATAACCTTGTAGATTCCTTGATGATGATGATCTATGTCGTCTCGATCAATTTGAGAATATTTGGAGGAAGCCTCTATGTAAATCGATTTTCTCAAGGAAGCCAATGTGCTCTCTCTCCTGCAAAACAAAACTCAACCATATCAGATTTGACGCATCAAGAGAAATGGACAAATGTGACAGAAAAATAGCAATATGAAATCATAGATGGAAATGATACTAATGAAAACCCACTGATACAAGCGATGCCAAACAAGCGAGTTGAGGAAGCCCTACAAAAACGTCCAAGTGAAGTCACCCACCTGTAGACAAGACAATGTTTCCACAAAAATATAGATCTCACCAAAAATACCCAAATGCTAGGAAGCAATAGACTTTCCAATCACCATCGAAGAACACCAGATGCAAATGAGACCAAACATTTCCACAAATATAGTTTTTCTATTATTAAGATTCAAGAGCCAAAGACCCTTTTACAATGAGAATCTCTCTCCTTTAAATAGGAATGAGAGATAACAAAATCCTAACCACCTTTCAAATGGATGGATAAGATTAAAAGATCAAAATGTTATACTCAACGGTTGAGATGAGCTCAACATAAAGTACATGGATCAATACAATAATATAATATATCAATGAACTAAATAACCTTAGGAGAGGGGATCCCACTCAATAAAAATGAATAAAGCTCATGGTGGGTCCAGGGGGTATTAACTAACACCCCTAGTGTGTCCCCATGGAACAATAAAAATCAATATGATTTTTTACATGCAAAATAGTGCCTCTCTGAGGAAATCGTGAGCCTCCCAAAGCTCCAAAAAATTAATAAAATATGCCGGAGAGATGGATGTGGGTCCATCCAAGTTCTCAAACTATTGGAGAAGGATTGGAAGACATCACACTCATCATCAAAACTCATCCAATGCCATTTATTTTTCTCAGTAGCCCAAATTGAATTCTTTAGTAGCCATTTTTATTATTTTTAATCTACCTCAGGAATCGTGATATGGGCCAAACTGCCTCCTAGACTTCCAGCATTATCAAAATGATCCCACTAGGCTCTCTCGGAGGGGGGTAATATTGCAAAAACAAGTGGTTGGACCATCCCCTCCTCATACAGCACCCTAGGGGAACCAATAAAATCACCTCTTTGCTCTAATAGGCCATTCAAAATGGAAAAACTGCACCAGAATGGTACACTAAGACAAATCATCATTGTAACTACCTGAAACTAAAAATAAACTATTTCATTGGACTCAGAGAGCCCAAATCCATATAAGGTGCATACTCATATACCCTATAGATCTCTGCGTGATCGTACAATATCCAATATGCCCAGACAGATAGAATAATAATATGTAAATGATCAAATAATCAACAATATAACTCAGGCTAACATCAATCTACTGTGTTAGTGCCAGAAAAGGTTCTCAGACTACAGAAGAACAAGCCAAGACAATCTCAATAAATCAATTAAGTAAAATAGGTATTCTAGGGTTTTGGTTGTACAGTTTGAAGACAAGAGGGCAAAGAGTCATAAGACCAAAGCAAACACTAAATCATGAGCATTTCAATGACTAGGATGCATAACATATAAACCATAATCCAAATAGAATAAAAACAGTATTGAGTTTCACCCATAGTTAGCAAGCATTTCAAGCATAAAAACCTTAAATAGGAAATGAATATACCAACTGAGTAATTAACACAAATTAGATATGAAACCAGTCAATAATATAAAGGGCATATAGTTGCATATATTTCATAATTCAGTAATCAAAAACACATAAGAGTCTTTACACTCAGCTCATAAACCAGCCTGATAGCCTCCCCTTGCAACAAAAATCGAACATTTTGTCCTCTTTTGGAATTACATTTATCTTGTTCTTTCACAAAACAATTGCATAACTGAACCCTAACTACTTTTAGATCATCTATTGAATTGTTCAATATAAACTATAATTATGCAAAAATAAAATAACTTTATCAAACTAACTACTAACTGCTCTTGTTTAAAGTACTTTACAAATCTTTTGCTGCCTCAGCTAGAAGAGCAATTCCCTCCAAAGCCTGAGCTTTCCTTCTAGCTTTCAAGTGGTCTGTTTCCAAGTCTACAACTCTCTTTGTTAACTCCTCATTCTTCTGTGTCAACTCCTGGATAGTTTTCCTTAGCTCTGTAAACTGATTCTCTATTTGTCTTTTTCTTTGAAGAGCTTCTTTAGAAATTGTAATCAATTCCTGGTAGTGACTGTTCACTTCTTCCAAGTCTTCTCTAAGTCTCCTATTTGCAGTAACTAATCCATCATTAGTTTCATGCATATATTCAATTTGATACTTGTATTGCTTAATTCTCCTTTGCAGATTTTCCTTTTCAGAATCAATACATTTACTTTCTGGTATTAGTTGCATCCCTTCTGGTGCCCATGGGGTTTTCAGCTTCTTGTATATTTCTTCATCCTCCTTCATAAGCTCTGTGAAGCTCACAGAAATCTCTGTATGTTCTTCAGCTTCAACATTGCACTGAACTTCTTCAATTACCTCTTTTTTCTCCATACAAGAACTCCTTATGTCATTTTGTTGTTGTTATTGAATGATCTTATTTTGAACCTCCATGAAAATGTCTGAGATCTTAGCATCAGTGAAGACTGGTTTTTCTTTTGAAACTATTGGTTTTTTACCCTCCATAACTTCTTTGTTTTCCTATTCACTATCTCCCAATTTCTCCTGAGATGATGAATCTTCTATTACTGTAACCTTTTTCTCAGCTAGTTTGGGATTTAATAGCTTCTTCATGTTTAACCTAAGCTTGTTATTCGGCCTTGTCTTGGGTCTCTAGACTGCTCCAACTTCTCCTAACATTTTCATAACATTTCCTTGATGAGTTATTGAAGCAAATTCAACAACCTTCATTCTTTTCTTTCGTGACACTGTCTCCTCTTCAAAATAGGTGTGTATTTCTTTCTTAGAACAAACCCTAGCTTCATTATTAGTAGGAGCCCTATCCTCATCAGATAAGTATCTTTCATCCTCTTCAGGAGGTACTTTAGTAGGGCTCTGCTTCTGCTCCTTAACATCTTCCTTTACACCTTGATTTGATTCTGCAGGTAAAACATCTTCCATTGGCTCAACTTCCTTCATATTTGACTTTGAAACTCTGCATTCCTCAATATTAATTCACTATCCAAGTTCAATGTTTTCATTTTCCTGATTCAAAACTTTTCCTGGTTCATCAGCTTCTTCATCTTTGACTATGACCTTCTTTTTAAATTTCTTGATCAAAGTTTGACCCTTATCTAACTGTCTCTTTTGAGACTGCTCTTCCTTTTCAGTTTTGAAACCTAAACAAAATAAGAAGTGTTCCCATGTCTTCTCTCTTTTCTGCAATACAATACTTATGATCAGTTTTATGATCCCATGGTGAAAAACTGATTGTTTTGTATGATCCTGGTGTTCTTTCACCCTACTTGACATCTTCTGTAAACTTTTCAAAAAGAAGAAAGGGAGATTCATTTTGGATTCATGACTAAGATGTTGAAAGAATCTAAAATGATACTTAAACACAAAAGCAAATCTCCCCTCATAGGTGATGTAGCTTTGTAAAATTTTGATAGGCTCTATCCACTCAGGTTTAAACTTTTGAATAGTTACACCCTTTCCCCAATCTGGTACTGCACCTGGAAGTAGATATCTTTGAGCATCAAAAGTGAAGGGCACCTTTTTGAACCAGAATTCTCCCTCATCCAGAATTCCTGTTGCTTCTGCTAGTAACTCCCTGGTCAGTTTGAACTTCAAATTATCAAAAGACACTACATCCTTATCTAAACATTGAGCGAATTTGTAAGAAACCTCTGAGTGATAACCTTCAATCTTTTCAAAGAACACTAACCACCCTGCTTCTGCAAATAATTGTGCACAATCTGGAAAGTTTTGAACCCAACTTAAGTCTGAGGGTTCTACCCTATTAGTCTTACCACTCTTTTTCATTTTGAACTATTGTCAAATAGCTTCCGTCAATAAAACACACTATGACTGTCTTCAAATTTTGATAAACTGACAAAAATTATTGTATAGGGGAACCCTGAAATCCCAAAATTGAACTCTTCTCGTTTAAGATAGTAAATACTTTAATTCCATGATTGAGAATCCATCATTTAGTATGAATTAGGCTTAAAAACTAATAATTTACCATCAATTCGGTCATTAATCCTCTGTTTATAAAAACCCCCAAATTTATGAACCTTGGTAATCAGTTTGTAGCCTACCTATGAAAACGACTAACCTAGCTGCTAGAATCTTGTTCTCTTGACTGTCAGGTGTCAAATTGTATTCCCCAATATTCTCTAACCGCTCTGATAGCTCCAAACGACCGCTCCTGAAAGCCCTAATTTTCACTCTGTTTCAAAATTCTGACTTTCAAGTGCTGATTTTTCACCACGACCTTCACGTTCTCTACGTGCACTTCAAGGAATATGTGATTCAAAACACCTTTATCTCATTATGGTCTTCTATCATTATTGCATCATCTCTGCAAGAAACCACCATGACTCGCCCTCAGGATGATATTCACACCAGTGACAGTGATTAATCTAAAAGAAACACGTATCAAATCCATCACCCAGTATGATTGGCATCTTATGTGTGAGAATTTCGAAGAAAACTGAACCAGAAATGATGATTTTTAACTTGCGCGACTTTCTTGTAGCGCATGTGTGCATTTGTTTTTGGCTTGCACTACAAGAAAGTCTAGGTTAATGATTTGCAAAACTTAAAGTTATGATAAAGGCTTAAACTTAGTTTAGGAACTTTAATCAAACTTTTATGATATTCTTTAGACCTTTTAATCCATATAAGCATTCTATAAGCCCTCTAACTATGAAATCAAACCAAAATTTGTAAAAAAATAAAACTAGGAAATCAAATAAACATGATAGCTAAAGGGAAAAGATTCAAACTATCCTAAGCAACAAAATTTTCTAAGAGTAATGAATAAAACCAAGCTTCAAAACTTAAACAAAAGTATTAAAAGATGGAAAACAAAAACATGACCTAACATCTGGCTCCTGTTGTGGGATGAAGTCCTCCCTGTGAGGCTTCAAGAACTTGTAGACCAGTGCCTTTTGTGTTGCTACTTGCTAGTCTGCAAAATTTCCATTGGGTTATGGAGTCCTTATTCTATTATTGACACTAGTATATACAATTAAAGTCCAGTATCCATCTCAAAAACTATAAAAATGCTTGAGGAATCGTCCGTTAACTGGATTAGACAATTCCTCACCCTCCAAAGTCTGTAGTACAAAAGTATTGTTTTCCAAAAATTTCGATACTATGAAAGGACCAAACCAAAGGTTATCAAACTTGCCATGCTTTCCTTCTGCTCCTTCCTAGCATCCCATCTCAAAACCATATCTCTCACTCAAAAAGTGTTATCTTTGATCTTCCTATCAAATCTTTCTTTGATCTTTAATCTGTACAGCTGAGCCTTTTCCTCCACTGCTTCCCACTTATGTTGTAACTCTATTAGTGGATAAATTCTTATTTGCATATCATTTGGTTCTTCTTGACAATATTGAAAAGATTTCATCACTGGAATACCCAACTGAACAAAAATAACTGCATCAGTACCATATAGTAATTGGAAAGGAGAAGTTCCAATTGCTTTTTTTACCGTTATTCCGTCTGCCCATAATGCATATTTTAGCATAGAATCCCATGATCTTTTATTATGCTTCAATAACTTCCTGATACTCTGAATGATATTCTTATTAGATGACTCAGCTAACCCATTCCCCTGAGGGTAATAAGGTGTTGAGTGTTTCAACATGATCCCATTATTTTCACAAAATGCCACCCTAGCCTTAGATTTAAAAGATTTAGCATTGTCATTCAATAATTTCTATGGACATCCAAATCTACTAAGAATATTTTCTTCAATAAAATCTATGATCACCTTATCTGTGGCATTCCTTGTGGGAATAGCTTCTACCCACTTAGTAAAGAAATCTGTAGCAGTCAAAATCCACTTATGCTTCCCTGAAGAAGATGGATTTATCTCTCCTATGAAATCCAAACCCCATTGCTGAAAAGAGGCATTAACTGCAATTGATTTTAAAGGTAATGACAGTAGCTTTTTTTTACCAGTAAACTTCTGACAAGAGATACATGCTCTCACCAGCTGATATACATCTGAGAATAAGGAAGGCCAATAGTATCCAGCTCTTAGAATTTTATATGTTGTTTCCTTCCAATACTTATGTCCCCCACAAGAACCTTCATGAAATTCATAGATCACCCCTTCAATTTTTGGTTTATCTAAACATCTGAGTAGACTACCCCCTAGCTCTTTCCAAAACAGCTACTGTTCTATCAAACAATATTTAGTAGTTTTCAATTTCAAAGACCTAGAAGCTTTCTTGTCTAAATGTTCTAGACATTGCAAGTACAAAAGAAAATGCACAATATCTGCATACCATGTGGATTCTGCATAGTGGTCCATAATATTTTCTTTCTCCTGCTCTGCTTGAATTTCTTCATGTGCTGGTTGTTCTGCCATGAGATGTAAACCTAAAGCTTGGCAATTTGAATCAACTAGCAGTTTAGCCAAACCTTGTCCTTTTACTAGCTTTGTAGGTCTAATTTCCATATCATATTCCATTATTTTTGCAATCCACTTTCCTCTTTTTCCCTCACTGTCAGGCTGAGTCAAAACATATTTTATGGCAGTATTAGGCACATAAGCAATAATCTTGGAATGCAAAACATAGATGCTAAAAAAATTCAAATCTTTTACCAATGAGTAAGCTTGCTTCTCTAAAATGCTGTATTTTAACTCTGAATCTCTAAGAGTTTTGCTGAAAAATGCAATGGGTTGTTCAAGACCATCCTTATTCTTCTCTAATAAAACAACAGGCAATGTATCTTCAGATGCAAAAGAAAAAGTTAGAAATTCCTTCGTAAAATCTGGGCTTACTAATACTAGAGCTTCCGTAAGAGCCATCTTATCTTTTCAAATGGGTTTTTTTCTTCTGCAGTCCACTTGACCTCCTGATCTTTCTTCAACATGGCTATAATCTGTTTGACAGTGTCAGCAAAATTTGGTATGAACCAATGCAAAAAATTGATTTTACCAATAAAATATTGTACATCCTTCTTGCTCCTTGGTAAACTTATTTTCAGTATTTCTTTCACCCTTTTCGGATCAATCCTTATGCCATCAGCTGAAATTAAATGACCCAATAATTTACCTTCTTGTATAGCAAAATGTGATTTCTTTGGATTAGGAGATAAACCATATTTTCTGCATTTCAGAAAAGTTTGTTTTAAGTGTTTTATATCATCATCTTATTGTGAAAAGACTGTAATATCATGTAAGTAAATCACTACAAACTTATCTCTTCCCCCTACAAAGGCTATGTCCATAGCTCTTTGAAAAGTAGCTCTTGCATTCATTAGTCCAAAAGGCATTTTGTCGTACATGAAAGTACCCCAAGGTGTAGTAAAAGTTGTTTTTTCACTATCATCCAGGTGCATGGCAATTTGATTATATCCTAAAAAACCATCAACCATAGAAATTCTTTGTACACCAACTACCTTCTGCAATATTTGTTCTATCTTTGGCAAAGGGTAATTATCCTTCAATAAAGATCTATTCAAATTTCAGAAATCAACACAGTCTAAATTGGCACTAAATTGGCCACCCATGAAGAATATCTGAGGGGAACAATAATCTTAGCATCTAAAAACTTTTTCACCTCTTTTTCTATAATGGGGAACAAAGTTGTATTTATCCTCCTTAATTTCTGTCTGAAAGGTTTAACATTTGGTTTTAAAGGGAGTTTATGCTGTATAATTTCAGTATCATATGTATTCAAATCTTCATATGACCATGCAAAAACATCAACATACTCTTTTAGCAAATTGATGTACTTGTTTCTCTGCTCCGCTGTGAGTGCTTTCGAAATCTTCACCATTCTACGATGTTCAGGGGTACCAATATTACAGTCCACTACATTTTCTTCTAAAGACTGTACAATAGGTTTTAAAGGTGTATCATCCTTTGAAAATATTCTCTCTAAAGGCACCAAACCCTTAGGAATGAAATTACTTTTAAGTTCAATAATCTTGTGACCTGCAATCTCATTTTATGCAACACCTTCAAACTCTTCAACCTCATCATCTTGTTCTTGATCAATCATGGAATTGGAAAACTCACATGTCAACTCCAAGAATCTTTTCATTTCAATGTCATCTTCAAAAACTTTCCACTGCTTTACATTATCAAGCACTGAAGGTCTATACCTAACCTCAATAGGATACTTTAGCTGTGTTGTTTTGGGAATCCTGAAATGTGTGGCTGCTAGGGCAAGAGAATCAGCAGTTTGATTATGATCCCTAGGAATATAGGTGATGTTGAAATCCACAAATTAATTGTCTATCATATCTCATACCTCATTACAGTACACTTTCAGCAAATCTTGTTTTACTTGATAGTTGTTCCTAACTTGTTAAACAACCAACTCAGAGTCGCCATATACAGAAATCTGTTGAATACCTAAATCTTTTGTAGCTTTCAAACCCAACAAAAAAGCTTCATATTCTGTAGTGTTATTGGTGGTAACAAATTCCAATTTATACATTAACCTTATTGTTTCACCACCAAGAGATATTATAAGAACCCCTGCTCCAACACCTTCTTTGCATGATGATCCATCAAAATACATTTGTCAAAGTTCATCTTCTTGTTCCCTAGTGTGTTTGACTGGATTTTCTTTTTCAACCTGTAATAAACCATTAGTATTATCATCATCACTAAAATGCAACATACAAGTACCCAAATCCTTGTCAACAACATACAAAGGATGATTTGTAGGGTTCTTGTCATCAGTCACAATATAGGCAAATTGTACCTCTCTGTATAACCTTTTGTTTTCTCCTCCAAATACAAGAATGGTGGCATATGTTAAGTCCATTTGTAGGGTCCCACCAACCTTCTTTTCCCAATATCTAGAGAGGAGCAGTCCAAACTTGGGTGTAATGTCTGCCACTACCACATCCATAATCACACTCTTCATTGGTAGCCGAGATAAACAGACAACCATATATTTTATCACTCCTAAACATTTTACAGCTCGTGAATCAAAAGCATAAAAATCATGATAAGGTTTTGTTATGCTCAAACCTAAAGATTCCATGACATATTTTGGCATTAGGATATGAGATGCTCCTGAATCCAAAAGGCAATTATGTATCATTTTCTCATGAATAGTTAGTGTGATATAAAAAGGAGGTGAAGCACTTGCATCATTTTCAGTTTTTTCTACCAGCCCTGATCCAATAAAGATTTTAGGAATTTATTCTTGTAAATTCACTGTTTCAGAGGGAGGTTGACTGTTTTATGAACCAATCATTTTTAGAACTGAATTTTTGTAGGAAGGATTCTTCATTAACTCAGTGAAAGGCATAGGGATCTTGATTTTGCCTAATTCATTTTCAAGGCTGAAATTCTGCATAATTTTATTTACCTCTTAAATTTCAACATTCTTCTTTTGTTTATCTTGATTTTGTTTTTTCTCTAACACAGAATCAGACTGTTTTTTAGGAGGCAAAACTACCTTTTTCTTAGGAATCTGAACTACTTGTTTTGGACCTGACCTCAAATTTAAAGTTTTCTTTGGCTCAGTCTGATATGTATCAGTAGTTATAGTAGTCACTTCAAGATTCAAATCATTTTCTATTTCAAACACATCTGCATCATAGTATTCTGAGTTAAAAAAATCTTCTTCAGTCACAAAACCCTTAGTCAACTGTTCTCTAAAATAATTCATATCCTAATCTGTATCCTCAAAAAAGACTTCCTCTTCAATTTCTTCTTCATCAACTACATTATTCTGGAGTGGTGGTGGCACTTTTTGATCCTCAGTTTCTCTCCTTTCTCATTGTATATCATTGTTTCTTCTCTCTCTGGGAATGAAACGAGGTACAAATTGTCTTCTGAATTGGTTTGGATTATTAGGGTTTCTATCACCCTCTTGAACAGGTTTGTTTGAATTGTTGTCTAATTCCAACTTGTTTAATTTTGCTGTCAAAATCTTAACTAGCTTGGCCATCTCATCAATTTTACCTTCTACAGAGTGGGATGTTGAAACCCCTAGAGCTACCTCTTTCTTGCCCTTCCTGTCATATATCTGCTGAGCTGTATTTCCCTTTAATCTATTAGAAGATAATATATTAGAATCCACCTCTAATACTGCCTCCTGCATGTTCAGTAAAGTAACAGGTCTTCTTTCTCTTAAAAGTATGGAAAATTCATGATCAAAAGCATTGGCATATGTGAGTTTTGTAGATGTTTCTGAAGGTTTTATCTCTGTAGGAATTCTGTGAAACATTTTATTGAATCTCTTTGAAAAATCAGCTATGGTTTCATCCTTCTTTCTCTTAAGGGCTCCAAACTCAGTAATCCAATATGTGTGATCCTTGGTATCACCCCATTGTCTCATGAAAAGGTCCTGAAGCTCTTCTATTATAGTGATAGAATTTGAAGGAAACTCCCTGAACCATTTTCTGACCTCTCCATCAAGACTCTATACAAACATCCTCATCCATACATCCTTAGCCTCAATATTCTAATTATCAACATAGCTGACAAAGGCGTCCCAATGTTCCTCAGCTGTGGTCTCACCTTGTCCATTAAACCTAGGTAGGTATTTTTGGTAATCACCTCCAGGAAGTGCATTCAAAGGATGAGGAAAAAATAAAGGTGCATACCTAGTTGCCACCATTCAGTCCATCATGTCTAATGCCTTATTTTGGGCTACCATCTTTAAGCTAACTGGTTTAGGTCATGGAAAAACTTGACTAGAACTTGGATGAAATGGAGTTTTACCAACTTTGAGATGAAATAAAGGGATTTTCTAGGAAATATTGTATTTGCTTTCTTGAAATATTGAGGATCAGTGAAAATGTGAAAATTACTGACAGGGATTATAGGCTTCAACCAGGATATATCTTGTTCTTCTCCCTTCAAAACAGAAAAAGGTGATGAAATATATGACTGATCAGGGTTACATAGGGCTGGTGATGAATGAGACCTTCTAATCTTCCTAGTTTTTTTCAATATATTATTTGGGTCTAAAACACCCAGCTGTAAAGGTGAACTAGGTCTACTTTTTGTTCCAACTCCCTTAGTAGCCACTGTGAAATACTGGTGAAAAGTAGTCTTTAAAATTTGTTGGTTTAAGTTCACCTCTCAAAACTAGTGAAATGATAAGTATCCCAGGGAAAATAGGTTTTCAACTTCATCCCCGGCAATGGCGCCATAGAAGTTAGTGCCAGAAATTGTTCTCAGACTACAGAATAACAAGCCAACACAATCTCAATAATTCAATTAAGTAAAATAGGTAATCTAGGGATTTGGTTGTACAGTTTAAAGACAAGAGGGAAAAAAGTCATAAGACCAAAGCAAACACTAAATCATGAGCATTTGAATGAATGATATGTATAACATATAAACCATAATCCAAATAGAATAAACACAATACTAAGTTTCACCCACAGTTAGCAAGCATTTCAAGCATAAAAACCTTAAAAAGGAAATGAATATACCAACTGAGTAATTAACACAAATTAGAAATGAAACCAGTCAGTAATATAAATGGAATATAGTTGCATATATTTCATAATTCAGTCATCAAAAACACATAAGAGTCTTTACACTTAGCTCATAAACCAGCCTGATAGCCTCCCATTGCAACAAAAATCGAACCCTTCGTCCTCTTTCAGACTTACATTTATCTTGTTCTTTCACAAAATAGTTGCATAACTGAACCCTAACTACTTTTAGTTCATCTATCGATTTGTTCAATATAAACTATAATTATGAAAAAATAAAATAACTTTATCAAACTAACTACTAACTACTATTCTTTAAAGTACTTTACAAATATTTTGCTGCCTCTGCTAGAAGAGCAATTCCCTCCAAAGCCCAAGCTTTCCTTCTAGCTTTCAAGTGGTCTGCTTCCAAGTATGCAACTCTCTTTGTTAACTCCTCATTCTGTTGTGTCAGCTCCTGGATAGTTTGTCTTAGCTTTGTAAACTGATTCTCTGTTTGTATTTCTCTTATAACAACTTCTTTAGAAATTGCAATCAATTCCTGGTAGTGACTGTTCACTTCTTCCAAGTATTCTCTAAGTCTCCTATTTGTAGTAACTAATCCATCATTAGTTTCATGCATATATTCAATTTGATACTTGTATTGCTTAATGCTCCTTTTGCAGATTTTCCTTTTCAGAATCAATACATTTACTTTATGATATCGGTTGCATCCCTTCTAGTGCCCATGGGATTTTCAGCTTCTTGTATATTTCTTCATCCTCCTTCATAAGCTCTGTGAAGCTCACAGGAATCTCTGGATGTTATTTAGCTTCAACATTGCACTGAAATTATTCAATTACCTTTTTTTTCTCCATACAAGAACTCTTTATATCATTTTGTTGTTGTTCTTGAATCATCTTATTTTGAACCTCCATGAAAATGTCTGAGATCTTAGCATCAGTGAATACTGGTTTTTCTTTTGAAACTATTGGTTTTTTACCCTTCATAACTTATTTGTTGTCCTCTTCACTATCTCCCAATTTCTCTTGAGATGATGAATCTTCTCTTACTGTAACCTTTTTCTTATCCAGTTTGGGATTTAATAGCTTCTTCATGTTTAACCTAAACTTGTTCTTCAGCCTTGTCTTGGGTCTCCAGATTTCTCCAACTTCTCTTAACATTTTCAGAACCTTTCATTGATGAGTTATTGAAGCAAATTCAACAACCTTCAATCTTTTCTTTCGTGACACTGTCTCCTCTTCAAAATGGGTGTGTATTTCTTTCATAGAACAAACCCTAGCTTCATTAGCAGTAGGAGCCCTAGCCTCATCAGATAAGTATTTTTTATCCTCTTCAAAACATACTATAATAGGGCTCTGCTTCTGCTCCTTAACATCTTCCTTTACACCTTGATTTGATTCTACAGGTAAAACAACTTCCACTCGCTCAACTTCCTTCATCTCTGACTTTGAAACTCTGCCTTCCTCAACATTAATTCGTTGTCCAAGTTCAATGTTTTTATTTTCCTGATCCAAAGATTTTCCTAGTTCATCAGCTTCTTCATCTTTGACTATGACCTTCTTTTTAAGTTTCTTGATCAAAGTTTGACCCTTATCTAACTGTCTCTTCTGAGACTGCTCTTCCTTCTCAGTTTTGAAACCTAACCAAAATAAGAAGTGTTCCCATGTCTTCTCTCTTTTCTGTAATACAGTACTTATGATCAGTTTTATGAGCCCATGGTGAAAAACTAATTGTTTTGTATGATCTTGATGTTCTTTCAACCTACTTGACATCTTCTGTAAACTTTTCAAAAATAAGAAAGGGAGATTCATTTTGGTTTCATGACTGAGATGTTGAAGGAATCTAAAATTATACTTAAACAAAAAAGCAAATCTCGCCTCACAGGTGATGTAGCTTTGTAATATTTTGATAGGCTCTATCTTCTCGGATTTAAATTTTTGAATAGGTACACCCTTTCCTCAATCTGCTACTACACCTGGAAGTAGATACCTCTGAGCATCAAAAGTGAAGGGCACCTTTTTGAACCAGAATTCTCCCTCATCCAGAATTCCTGCTGCTTCTGCTAGTAACTCCCTGGTCAGTTTGAACTTTAAAGTATCAAAAGACACTACATCCTTGTCTAAACATTGAGTGAATTTGTAAGAAACCTCTGAGTGATAACCTTCAATCTTTTCAAAAAACGCTAACCACCTTGCTTCTACAAACAATTCTACACAATTTGGAAAGTTTTGAACCCAACTTAAGTATGAGGGTTCTACCCTATTAGTCTTACCACTCTTTTTCATTTTGAACTATTGTTAAATAGCTTCTATCAATAAAACACACTCTGACTGTCTTCAAATTTTGATAAACTGACAGACAATACTGTATAGGGGAACCCTAAAAACCCTAAATTGAACTCTTCTTGTTTAAGCTGGTAAATAATTTAATTCCATGATTGAGAATCCATCATTTAGTATCAATTAGGCTTAAAAACTAATAATCTACCATCAATTCAATCATTAATCCTTTGTTTAGAAAAAACCCCAAATTTATGAACCTTGGTAATCAGTTTGTAGCCTACCTGTTAAAACGACTAATCCAGTTGTTGGAATCTTGTTCTCTTGACTGTCAGGTGTCGAATTGTATTCCCCAATCTTCTCTGACCGCTCTAATAGCTCTAGACGACTGCTCCTGAAAGCCCTAATTTTCACTCTTTTTCAAAATTCCAACTTCCAAGTGCTGATTTTTCGCCACGACCTTCACTTGCTCTACGTGCACTTCAAGAAATATGTGATTCAAAATGCCTTTGTCTCATTATGGTCTGCTATCATTATTGCATCATCTTTGCAAGAAACCGCCACGACTCGCCCTCATGATGGTATTCACACCTGTCACAGTGATTAATCTAAAAGAAACACGTATCAAATCAATCACCCAGTATGATTGACATCTTATGTGTGAGAATTCCAAAGAAAACTGAACCAGAAATGATGATTTTTAACTTGCGCGACTTTCTTGTAGTGCATGTGTGCATTTGTTTTTGGCTTGCGCTACAAGAAAGTCTAGGTTAATGATTTGAAAAAATTAAAGTTATGATAAAGGATTAAACTTAGTTTAGGAACTTTAATCAAGCTTTTATGATATTCTTTAGACCTTTTAATCCATATAAGCATTCTATAATCCCTTTAACTATGAAATCAAACCAAAATTTGTAAAAAAATAAAACTAGGAAATCAAATAAACATGAAAGCTAAAGGGAAAAGATTCAAACTATCCTAAGCAACAAAATTTTCTAAGAGTAATGAATAAAACCAAGCTTCAAAACTTAAACAAAAGTATTAAAAGATGGGAAAAAAAAACATGGCCTAACATGCTGCAAGTGTTTAGAGGTTTAGACATGCTCTACAAATCATTCAAATAACAATTATAACAAGTAGCAATCATTTCTCTGGCGATCTATCAACCAAATATAGGATTTCTTTAATTAATTATAACTCAGACCAAACTTTCAAGATCATACTCACTTCATAGTTGTATTCAATTTGCTAGTGAAGGTTGAGGGCTAGAAATCAAATGGTTAGGATAAAGGGTGACTACCAACTTGACATTGTGACACTTTGGATATGGAAAGGGGATACTTACTCTAGCATATGTCAGACAAGAAACAACACAGGGGATGGTAGTGTCTCACAAATGGATAAGTTACGTTCAAAGGTGCTTATTCACCTTGACAAATGCTCACAAACCAAATAAAATACAAGTGAGGCTAGCAATCTTTATATATAAATTTTTAAGAAACATTGCATTTTGGGCCTTCAAATTTCCATAGCCTTGGTCCATGCATTTATTACATGGATTATTGAGGCTTCATGCATTCATGTATGTTTAAAAACACTACTTTTCATGAATTGTTTTTCACAAGATATTCATTTGAGTATACTTCAAAGCCAATTTCATTAGGCTTACCTTGCATTCATGTATGTTTAAAAACACTACTTTTCATGAATGGGTTTCTTTCATAAGATATTCATTTCATTTCCAAATACAGTATTGATGCCAGCAATATTTGTTTCAGGTTTAGCCAACACAACCTAGGAAACTCAGATTTGAGACACAAATAAATAGGGAAACTCGTCCAACAAAGAGGCTCTATTAGAGAAAGGACCTCCATGCCAGAAGTCAAGTAGTAGGTCATGCTAAAAACATAATTGGAAGGTAATGTATGAGTGGAAATAGTGGACAATGAAACCAACACTAGCAATCCAAAGTATGGTGGGAATGATCACCTATATTCTCCCTAAGGAGGGTAAAACCAATGAGTATGGATCAAGAACTTCCAGGTCTAGGTAGGGACATACATACATAATATCAATACATCCAAGTCCACATATTTATATGACCGCTAGATCATGACACTAGATGCTAAGACATGTCACAAGAATGAATATAAAAGCAATGATAATAATAACACACGATAATATCTATTGAGTCATATACATGTAAACAATCAATTTGAACCAACATTTGTCTAATGATGAACTACTGATGCGACTCTGGGCACTACTGATCTGCAAAATGGCTAAATGACTACATCAGTCCTCACATATGAGTGTCCCAAGACTTAGTCATGGCATGGGAAATTACTATAGTCCATCATCAAATAATGATCCATCATAGATGCTCATCTCAACATCTCATATGTAAGGGAACTGGCTGAAAAGTGTACTGAAATCTGAAAAATAGAAAATGGTAGCCCAACTACTATATATGTGATAACAGGATTCTTGGTTTTTTAGTTTGCAACCGAATTCAATAACAAACTGTGACACCTTTGAAAGGGAATTTAAAAACAAATTTAGTAGTAAAAAAACTATCGCTACCCTTATGAAAGAATTGTTGTCCCTGAGGATAGAAAAGAAAGAAAAGGTTCAATATTTCAACCAAAGATTTACTAATCATTTGAGAAATTTTAGTGCTACAAACAAGCCAATTGAGGAGTTATTGGTAGAATATTATACCACAACACTATCCCCACAACTAGAAATGCTTATGAAGAGGGCAGTTAAGCTAACACTGGTTGAAAATTTTGAAGAAGCCATCAAAGTAGAAGCTGATCTGGATAGTATAGAAAAACATACTTCAGAACCAGAGGTAAAGACCTTCAGCAATAAACAACCTTTCCTGCTAACCAAGCCTAAGGAAGAACACTAGAATGCATTAGAAAATGTGGTCAATATGGTACAAAAGTTATCTAATAAAATAGTAGATGTAGAAAAGGACAAAGAAACTAGTTCATCGAATAAACAGTTCAAGTTGTTATTAACTATTGTGTACCATAGTTGAACCTCATGTTGAGCCGCCATTTGATGAACATGGTCAATGTTCATGTTCAGTGCAGTAGAAGTTCAAAATGTTTTGCCTAACCAATTTTGTGTAGTCATTTTTATTTTTATGTTGAATTGACCATGCCCCATGGGGTTTTTGCAATAAAGTGTGCTAGTAGGGGTTTTAGGTGGCTCGGTCCCGTAAGACATAAAATTTCAACTAAGGTAGTTTAGGGAGTTTTTTCCCTTGTCAATTATGCTTTGCCTATAGCCGAGTATAATCGATGAGGTTTTCTCCCGCTTCCTCCAAAGCTGGAATGCTCGATTTTGAATTTTGGGCCTTGGGGGGTTATTAGAGTCCAACTAGTAAATATGAACCTACTAGACACTATTGGTATGTTTTATGGTCATTTCCTAAGGTTTGGGATACATTAAAACAATGTTCTAAAAAAAATTTCTCGGACATGTGGTGATTTTTTATTTTTTATTTTTTGACTATAGGGAATGAATTAAAATTTTGAATTAATTAAACCATTTTGACCATGGTTTAATTGAAAATTTTTAATTTGTAATAATTAAGTGGTCCAGAGAGTTTTTTTGGCAAATAAACACTTATTTTCTAAGCCAAAACATTCATTTATCCCCTAGACACACTTATCCTAAGTTTCAAACTATTATTTGGCCTTATAATTAATATTTTCTCAAAAAACCCAAAAATGAGAAATATTAATTAAAATAATAAAAAATAATAAATTGGAGAAAATCTAAATATCTCCAAAAAAGGCCAAATTGAATAAAACAAAGATCTAATTAGCTCAACACGGAGCATTTATGATGATTCCAGTCAATATCGTTCAGTTTTAGATCAAGTATTGGAGTGTAGCAGTTGAAATATCAGTAAAAAATTCACCCTCTTTGGATGAATTCGTTTCTAGTTGAAGTGTGGGTTATCTATTGGCTGGGTGATAATTGGGAGGGAGGATGAGCCACCTCACCCACCCCCCCCTCATTACTCTAGCACTCAGTTACAACTCAGTTGCAGCTCAGTTCAACTCCAAATCATCATGTTGAGCTCATTCAATCACTTCGGTGTTACTCTTAATCTAGATTTAGGGTTTTAAGCCCTATCTTTCTTTTCTTTTTGTATAAATAAGAGGCTCTTCTTTCCATTTTCATATGAAGAATTTGCAAGAGACCTCTGCTCAAATTGTAATAGTTTTATTTGTTTAATGAATGGAATAAAGTGACTTTTGAGGTCCATGCGCGGGTTCTTGGTGCTTGATTTTCATCTTGTGGGAGGTGACATCTTTCTTAAACTTATTCTTTTATTTTTTCAAAGTACAAGATCGTTGCTAGCTTAGGAAGGATATAAATGTATAATAGTAGGCTAATCATTTAGCGTTATAATTTGATTATCTATGTATAATCCATTGAATGTCTGAATTGAACAGGAAGTAGTAGGTATACCATTGTTTTTTAGATATTTTCTTGATTAAACATTCTAACATTTGATCTTGTGTTTTGTTGATTGAGAATTGTGTTTCAGGGATCACCAAAGGTGGAGAAGGGGTTGAAGTTCAACCACCTCTTCACGAAGCAGGAGTTTTTTATCTAACACTTTCACCATGCAGGGCATGCAAAGCGCTTATTTTCCATTCAAGAAACACAGCTAAAAGGGGCATTTTCCTATTCTTCATAAACATAAAATATTTTCCTTAAGTATCAGATCCATGTATCCTTCTTCTTCTTGCTTCTTCTTTCTTCTTCTTGCCTCTTTTTACTTTGATTCTTGTCTTCACTCCTTACCATTCTTGATTCTTTGATTTTCTTGCTCTCTTTTTTCTCCTCTTTTTGACTCTCTTTCCTTCAATTTTTTGTAGCCATCTTTCACTTGTTGGCTGCCCTATTTTGGCCTTTTTATTTGTAGTCATTCTTCTCTTTTTCTGGCTGTCCTATTCCTTATTATTTTGCAGCCAACTTATCTCTTAGTTGGCTGCCCTCTTTCACCTCAATTTTCAGCATTTTTGGGCATTTTTTGTGGCCACTTTTTGGCACTTTTTTTAGCTTGTTTTCCTTGCTTTTTGCAGCCATCTTTTACTTCTTTGTTGGTTGTCCCTAAATTTTTTGTTGACTTCCCCATTTCTTCATATTTTCAAGTCTTTTTTCCCTCTTTTTTGCATGTGTTTTTTCACTAGTTTTACTTCAAAAAAGACCAAA
This sequence comes from Pseudotsuga menziesii, assembly GCA_001517045.1. Lineage (NCBI taxonomy): Eukaryota > Viridiplantae > Streptophyta > Pinopsida > Pinales > Pinaceae > Pseudotsuga > Pseudotsuga menziesii. The sequence goes on along the minus strand of LPNX010873393.1, from coordinate 186,541 downwards.
CTTTTGCATTAAAAAGAATAATTTTGTACTTTGAATAAATTATTTTCTTTGGAATATAGTTAGATCTATTTCTTTTTTTGACAGAATAATGTGTGCATGAGTGTTTAGCTTTCTTGTGCAGGTACCGATGAAGTGAACCAAGAAAACAAGACTTAAGGAAATTGAAGAAAAATCTCAAAAACCAAGACAACCATAAACGAAAAATACATCATTTGTAAAAGCTATTAAAGCTTGTTTCAATATTATAGTTTTTTCAAGTTCTTTTCAAAAGGGTTAAATTCCCAAAGTTGTAATTTATAAAATAAAAGGGACTAGTGGGGTCAATCCTCCCACGTTTTTCTTACTTCCCCTATTTCGGGGAAGTGTGTCTTGTGTGATTTTTATCTTTTCTTAGCTTAGATTATTTTAGATTTAGTTTTATTTTCACTAATTTCTACTTTAATTTCATTACATGCATGCCATTTACTTCATCATGTTTCTTGCTCTTTGATTAATTATCATAAAAAGAATACAAAGTCTTTTGAACTTTTCATAAGACAAGTCAAGAGAACTCTCTATCGGAGAGCACTTGCATTGCATTCACATCATAGATTAGATAAGACTCTTCAATCTCACCATAAGGTGGATCAAGAGAACTCTTAGTTAGAGAGCTTTGTTTGTTAATAAAATTTTCAACTCACCATCCCCATAAAATTGGAATTTACTTATTTTTACAGTGTGTATGCTCTACCCGATCGTGATACCCAGAAGCATTGTAGCTATTTAATTCACAGATATAATTCCAACTACCATTAGAATAAAATATTCACCCTCATAAACCAATGAACCGGTGTTGTTTTGAGAGATACTCAGATAGTGGGGAAATTCCTATTGGTGGCACCGAAAATCACCGTTGTCATAGAGGTCTAGCTTGCTGGTTAAATCCACTGGACACCTAGCCTAGAATACTCGACGGTCCATCAGGTTACCAAGGGGATCCACTGAAGGTATACTTTTCCAGTTGGACTCATACCTTGCTTTTTTTAGCCTTAATAATCAAGATCATTAAAACTCATAAAATCAACCAAGATAATTTGCACAACATTCTCACCAACATTATTCTGAGACTTGTATCTTCAACATCCCCAAGCACTACACATTTTGACTCCATTTGGCACTAGTCACTTTGAACTTTCATATATTTATTAATCTATGCCATTTGTCCATTGGGAATCTGTTTAAGTTATTATCTATATGTGGATGTCATTTTATTGTACAAGTATTCATTATATTGTTTATATAAAATATTGTATCTGCAACGTGGATTGGCTCTTATCTTGTGTTCATCTCATTCATTACAAAAAATGTGATCTCATTAAAAAACTCCTAAACAACACCTATCTGCATCCACAACCATAAAAACACTTAAAAAACATAGAGCCATAGACAACTCTTTGTAGGGACTACCCCCCTTGGCTTCGTTAAGAGTTACCCTAAATGGAGAAGCTGTGATTCATGTGACAACACCTAGCTCATTGCTTTCCCCCAAGGCCACATTTCTCCCACTTGTAGTGAGGAGACAGCTTTCGGAAGATTTTTGCTGCTGGTGTACATCTCGGCGGACAACACAATCCTTATTTCAAGAAAAGGGAAGAAAGTGGACAGTCTCAACCGCCTGTGTATAATTCTTCCATTTTGAACTTTAATGAGGTAGAGATAGACCATTTGTGTACTTTCCATCAAGAGCCTCATTCTGAAAAGAGTTTCCCGTAGTGGATAAACTCAATGACTTTGGTTATTAATCAACTATTAGATGCTCAATTAACATAGCCTGGGGTGGAAGAAGAACAAACCAATGAACCAGAAGAAACACAGGATGAAACCATAATGGTATTATGGGATTGTGTACCTACATTGGAACTAAATGAAGAGGAGCCTACTGAAGAGATTCAACTATCATTGGTTAATGTTACAACCAGAAGTAAAGGACTAGTAATGGATGAAAGTTTAGTACTGCTTAAAATAAAGAAGATGCAAGAAAACATGAAGAAAATTATCAGTACTACCCAAACAACATCTAAGTCTGATCCAGTTAAAATAAAAGATAAAACCCAGTATTCAGTAATCCTGTAAAGACCGTGGTAACTAAAACAAAAGGCAACAAGAAATGTCTGGTAGAATATGATATGGGGTGTGATATTATAGAAGACATTAAGAAAACAAAAGCAAATATTTCTCTATTTGATTTATGTAATTTTCCCCAGCAAAGAAAGAAGCTTCTGGAAGCTTTTGATCCACAGCCCAACAATTCCCAAGAAAATGTTGAATCTGATAAAGAATTTAATGAAGCAAGCATTGGAGGAAAATCCAAATCTCAGACTTTTCCTTTTTTGTTATCCTTTGAGATTTGTAATCGTAATGTGCATAACTGTTTGGTGGATTTTGGGGCTTCATCTAATGTCATGCCACTCTCAATATGTAAAACGATTAATGGTCAACCCATACCATCCTCGTGTAGGATCATTCAATTGGACAGATCCGTTGTCAAGGTAATAGCGGAAATGAAATATGTATTGATTTGGTTATCTGCAGATGATAGAGTTTGCTAGTTTATAGATATCATGGTAGTATATATACCAGAGGCCTATGGATTGATGTTGAGTAGGGGATGGTCAACAAAACTGAATGGGTACTTTGCAACTGATTGGTCGCGCATGTGGTTGCCTTATAATAATAGTCAAAATCAGACTAAGGTAATGATGGAAATGCATATGAAGCACAACGTAACTCAATTGGAAGGAAAGAATGAACCTGTAAACTTCTCATCTTCAATATTAGGTAATTTTTTTTAGAACTTGAGCCAGGGAATTATTAGGCTGAAGAGACCAATTGTGAATCAGACACACAGATTGATCTCCTTCAATTTTCACAGACTGATGATATTGACTATAATATAGTGAATTTAGTTTCTAACATAGGAAGTAAAACTAATGAGATAGATTTAAAAGATTGATTTTGTATTTTATACTTTGATGGTTCCAAAACACAAGAGAGATTAGGAGTCGGTTTTATCCTGATAGACCAAGAAAATAATCAAAAATTTCTCTCTTGTATATTAGATTTTGAATGTACAAACAATACTATTGAGTATGGAGCTCTAGTCCAGGCCCTGAGGAAAGCCACTGAACTTAAATTTTTTTGGTGACTTTGAGATAGTAGTTAGACAGGTCAGTGACACAATACATTGTTTATCACCTCACTTGAAAGGATATCAATCTGAAGTTTGGAATTTGATTTCACATTTTAATGCTTTCAATATAAATTCAATTCCTAGGTTACAGAATGTTGCAATTGATTTTTTGAAAAAAAATTTAGACCTTACATTTTAAAAACAAGAACCAAGGTAATCATCCCTCATCCAACTGTCAGAACCCTATTCGTACAGAAAGAATTGGGTGAATGAAGAGGGAACTAGGTGACAACATTTTAGGAGTATGATTTAGAATTCAAACCAGCCACTATTATTAAAGGTCAAGGGATGTGTAAGTTAACTACAGAAAGTCATACTAATGAAGATTGTGATTGGGAAAATGAAGCAGATTTAAACATGATTGATGTATGTCCTATATTTACTACTCTCGAATATTGGTATAGAGACCTGGTGCATTACCTCCAACAAGGATATTTAGCAAAGCACTAGAACTCTAAGCAACGAAGGGAACTTCGTCTAAAGTCAGCCTCTTACCTAATAATCTATGGAGCATTCTTGAGATGCCTCGAGTAAGAAGATGCTTCCAAAGTCATTAAGGAATTGCATGATGGCCCTGCTAGACGACATTTATCTGGAGATACTACTACTCACAAGATGCTTAGAGTTGGCTATTATTGGCCAACATTATTTAAAGATGCTCATGTGTATGCGAGAAAGTGCGACGTATGTCAAAGAAGCAGTGGAATATTAGAAAACGCAACTAGACCATCGCAACCTGTCATTATTTCTGAGCCTTTTGAATAGTGGGGTATAGACATCATTGGGGACATTAATCCAAATTCTTTACTGCAGCATAAATATATCCTCACTGTTACATATTATTTCGCGAGATGGGTAGAAGCGGTTTTGCTACGTAAAGTGACGGAGGACATGGTCATCAACTTCTTACAAGAAAACATTATAACCACGTTTGAGGTTCCAATTTCACTTGTTTTTTATAATGCGTCTTATTTCTCATCCCTTAAGATAAATGAATTCGCTTGTGAAAAAGGAATCAAATTGCATTATTCCTCCATTAGAGGATATTTCAACTCAAAATCAGCCTCCTAAGAAAAATAATAAAATAATATTTATTAATTTTGGAAGAAGAAAAGAAAAAAACTACTTTTTTGTTCATAAAACACAAATAAATTTATTTGAGATATTCTTTTAAATAGGACAGTTAATGAAGAGAAGAGGGATTCTTTTTTAATAATGAAAATAGGAGAAAGCTAGATATTATGTATGCAATGTCTTGCTACAAAAGGATCCAAGAGGAAGGTAAGCATCCTTCTTGGAGTTTGTGGTTAGCCTACAAGACAATAAATTGTATCATGAGATAACTCTCCTATATTGCTATTAAGTTATTACTCAAAGGAGGGGTTGAATCAGTAATTGTGCAGATGTGTCCAAAATATGAATATTTTTATATTTAAAACAATCATGAGCATCCGCTCATTCAGATGTTCACTTGATCTCAAGTAAAACTTGCGGTCTGTTGGATCTTATCACAACAAGTTCTATCTACGTAAGCTTCAACTTACAACCTCCAGGAACCGACCTGAACAGATATCAGTCTTGTTGCAAAAACTGAGACTTGCATCTTCAAGCTATGATCTGTGCATTCCATGTGTGGACGTTACATCTTTCTTTTGTTCTCCAGCGCCAACTAGAAGGAGATTGGGGTCCGCTAAATTTTATCTGCATCCACAGAAAGGATTTTGTTGCACCCAAATAGTTCTCCAACACCCACTAAAAGGAGGTTTAAGCCTCATGATCCTTTCCCAGCCCTACCTCCCTAATATGAAATGCGATTGTATTGTAAGTTGAGAAATGTTCTTCCTTCAAAATCCACAACTGTTGAATTCTTCTGATATGGGACTACATATATGTGTCAACTTATTTCCAAAACAATTCAAATCTACATCTTTCTCTTCAAATTAAACAATTGTCGCAGTTCTTGATCTTAGTCAGACAATTGTTTAGAAAAATTAATATCTAAGTCTATGAGTCTGCATTTAAATATTTGATTTAGACCTCTCTTCAAAAATACATATGTATCTATTCGATTTAGACCTTTCTGCAAAGTATGTATGCATCTTTTCATGTCAAAATTTTATTAAAAATATGCATGTGTCTTTCATATCATACCTTTCTTCAAAATACGTCAACATCTTTCACGTTAGACCTTTCTGCAAAATACGTCTCAGTATTTCACATTATACCTTTTCAAAAAATATGATGTGCGAAGATACCAATGATCTACACATTTATACTTATTGTTCACACATCCAGACTTAGTGTATCCTATCAACCAATTATGCTCATCTTGCAATGTGGCTCTGCTCCAAAACAATATCCATCTACAATCAAAGAGCCATTGATACCCCAAAAAATAAAGACTATGAAGCTTATCAAACAGTTAGAGCTTCATCTTCCACATGCCTACTTCACAATGATCATGTCTCACCTTCTTGACTCAATAGATGTGTCCACTTGTGAAGTCATTTTACTTCAGATATCGTCCCACTGAATTGTGTCTCCGACAAGTTAAATGTTTGCATTGACGTGAAATATTTTTAATTCATATTTTTAATTTAATATGCACATATTCGAATACTTATTTGGGACTATTGCACACATAATTTGTTTAATTCACAAGTTTCATACTTATGGTTATTTACAATTATTCTTTTATGTACATAAGTATGTGCACAAATGCGACCAATGTCATGATGGTCCTTGGGCCTCTTAGGATTTGATATTTTGACACTTTTGATCTATCTTGTCCATATTTCAACTTGTCTTGTCTATCAAGTTGAACCATCTTTGATCTTTGACATGAACATTTTGGTCCATATTTTGATCTTTTAACACTTGTGATCTATCTTTTCCATCTTTCAACTTGTCCATATATTCAACTTAGGTCATTGATCTTTGACCTTTGACATCAATGAAAACATATATTCAACATCCTCTTCATGTTGCTTGATTGTGTAGTATACTTGAATGATAATAGTGTATACTCATCTGAACTAGGGAAAAATCTATCTATAACATTATTGCATTGATTATGTGAATGCAAAGCGATAACATATTATGTGGTGCTTATGTGATTTCATCGTGAGATTATGTTAGGCTCCGCACATGGACTGGAGAGAGGCGATGCAATAGCACAGTTTTGATGACATCATGGAAGTTAAAAATTCATTCTAGTACACATGCTATTTCTATAAGGTCTAGTTATTCCATTAAATCCAGCTAGACAAATATTTGATCTTAAATCAAATTTGAAATCTATATTATTTGTAGTGATTTTATTGGTTTTCTAAAAATGTCAAAAATGTCAAGAACAATTAGTCCCTTTTTAAAAACAAACCATAGTGCGCTTTTCGCTTCACCTGCGAAGGGTACATGATTTAATCAGATTATGTGGCACTCATGTGATTTGAAACTGATTACATATGTGAAAGGATTTTCTTACTTCCCGATAATGTCTCGGATTTTCTTGGTCCCCGATAATGTCGCTGAACGATTTATTAATCACATTTCCTTATGATTAGTAGATATTAGATCTGTCATTATTACAATTGAAACAATCAATATGTAATAAACAGTGGTAAAGAAAGCTCATCACTGACTCTTGCTGTTAAATGTTATAATAAAACAAAACACTAGACGTCGGTATATGTTATTTCAGTACCACAATTATTGAATCATGCTATGTTATGTTATTTTCATATCATAATGATTGAATCAATAATAGAGTATTGTCACTATATTTCAAATTATATATATATAATTTGAAATATAGTGACAATAATCTATTATTGATTCAATCATTATGATATGAAATTTTGGTTCTTATATTGGCTATCTAATGTTCTATTTAATATTGTGACATTCAATCTTGTAATCCAATTTTAATTTTAAAGACTCTCATAAAAAAACACAAATTTAACCTTGTAAACCAATTCTTCTCTCATATTATGTAATCTGTGAAACCGTAGTCACCATGTAATTTGGGATTTTTTATTTTTGAGATGGATATGGTAACCAAGGGCCTTACTTGGTAGTGTTTATTAATCATTTTTGGTTACATAATTACTCACCCAAAATAGCATAACTTTCAAACTTGAGGTGTGTAAATGATTAAAGAATCTAATGTAGTATTGAGAATAAATTAGTTGTTAATGTATATTTTTGGAGCATGAACATTCAAGCCTTGGATATTGTTGGTCATAATGATCGGCAATACATGCAAGAACAAAACCAGATTTAATTTTTTGATCATAATTGTAATCCATAATTATTATAGATTACAATTATACTTGGATATTATTGGTCATAATGATCGACAATACATGCAAGAACAAAACTAAAATTGTTTTTTCGAACATAATTGTAATCTATAGATTACAATTATACGAGCACATTTTAAATTATGTGGGATTTTAAACATAATCTTTCATTCAAGAAAAGATATGAGGCATACAAATTAGCATGTGTTTTCATGGATGACTTTATATGTTGGTATAGACCTTCAAATAGCTCAAGTAAAACAATGGCTAAATAGCAATGGTGTGTATACTTAAAACACACAACTTTTCAAGAAAATAACCTTAAAGAGGGGAAAAAGAGTCACATGTTTATAGGAAATAAACTTGTGAATATAAATGGTCCAATGAATTTGAAAACAAAAATAAAAGCCAATCAGGAAAAATAGAAAAGAAAAAAGTTGAAATTTAACTCTGAATTTAAGATAAAGCTTGGACTATACAAATCACAAAAATAGAAGGAAGAAGAGCCAAGTCTGTGCTTTGTTCTTAAGCAATACAAAAATTAACTGCCCAATTGAAAGAATGAAAAGATGTCATGGAATATTTTATTGAGGAATACAATCATTAATGAAAAATTCCAAATACATTTACAAAACTAAAAGAAAAAAGGCTATTGGCTATTATTCAAAACAACATTAGAAACAAGATTATGAACGAAGACATGATTTCCCAAATCACAAAACACAAATGCAATGCTAAGGATGGCATATTCTCATTGTTTTTATGCGAAAAAATATAAATAAAAATTGACTACCAAAAGCACGAAATCCAAATGGGAAAAATGACCTCATGGAAATAAAGTTGCTAAGTAAAATCCAATTATTCAAATTCC